>QUZG01000115.1:0-19925 GCA_003693545.1 Pseudonectria buxi
GGGGGGGATGGCGTAACCGCTGTGAGATGCAATCAAGGATGGTGGGGTCAGCCCGACGGGCCTCTCTCAACGTCGAGACGACGAAAGCGCCTCGAGACGGGGGTATGAGAAGACGAGTATGACAGGGCTCTCTGCGCAAAAGGCCAGTTGAGCACTCGCAAATGTCTCTATCAGTGTCCGGGCTTGGTGTGGGTTTTATCTTGGTCTGGGGCGTAGGAGGGAAAGTTGTCGCCTGCGGGACACTTATCGGTGCCTACGTCGGTTCCCAGGACGATGACGGCACACTTGGGCCTTATTAGCCGCAGTTTTTCCTTGATCATGTGATGGAGTATCCGTAGACACATCCACATGGCCACAACCGCTGAGTGCCGAGTGGAGCTGGCCTAACCTACAGCTGCAGCTGCAACTGGCACGAGACCTGAGAGTCGGATCGTTGATATCTATCATCAACCCAGGGCATGTGCGGTTGCGCAGCAGCTGTCTCTACATCTTTCTCCGGCCTATCAAAGCATATTCCCTACGATCTTTGTCGCAAATTGACCGGCCTATCTTTGTCTTGATTGCGAAACTCGAATCGTGTATAGACCTTGGGAATCGACCATTTGATCAGAGTGAGACTACCGACTCGTGCATGCGCCCGAGTCATGTGTTCAACGCCGGATGTGCACTTCAGTGAACAGTTGCTACCCATTCCCTCTTTTCTCTGGTTTGTTCTAGTTATTTCTGTCCTTTTGTTGGGATACAACCCGCGCCCTCCTAGAATAAGCCAATCAGCCGGGACATCATCATGTGAAATCTGCTCAGGTAGGTAGCCACGCGTGCCTGTGAGTTGAGGGGAATTATCACTACTGCGCCTCTATACCCCAAGTGGACGCCTTCTATGAGCGAAAATGGCTTCAACAACTTCACGATATAACTCAGACAAGCATATGTAAAGAACGGAGCCAACCAGTCAGGGCCATCCACAGCACGGGTAAGAGTCAATACACCGTCAATTTGCAGGCCTAGGTAGACACCTATCTATTCTGTGTCATCCCATACCTATGTAGGCTTTGCTGTATTTTGCCAAGCCCGTTGTTATAGCACAACATTGTTTAGCCGCCGTTAAATGTTGTCTGTTCTCGCCCAGAGAGGGGAAACAGGCCGAGAGCATCTCCTCGAAAAGACGAGCAAAGACTCCTCCCGAGCACGCATCTCACACGGCACTTGCCAATGCTGCTGTAAATGCCGGGTCGGAGAGTGATTGACATTCCTAGTGGGCAGGATAGTTAAAAACCATCGAGTGAGGCAACAAACAAAATGATGGGCATGGAGAAGATTGGACGACAAATGGTCCAGTAAGCTCAGGATTAAGTCGGTGTGCAGAACTTGAATTCAAAAGCCTTAATCCGTGTCTTGTTTCACACTCCAAACTCCTGTCCCCCAAGTGGAAGACTTCGCCGTGCCTCTCTCAAGCCGCTGAGTTTATGTATAAAAACCACTAATCCTTTCCATAGCATACCTGTCCCAAAGCCTGCTGACAAAAGTGGTAATACAAAAAACGTATTCTCTACGTAGGTGCTTCATTATCGACCAATCGCCCCATCATACCAAAGACATTATGAACCAAAGTCGAAGCCGCTTCAGGGGCGCGTCCTTCTTCCGGTCTTTGTAGGTAGCGCGCGCTTTTTCATGAATTGCCGCCCTTCTCGTCAGTGTCGATATGCCAGACAACGTAGTTGGGAAGGCCAATGACTTGATAGCCTGCACGCTTGGCCATCTTGGCGAATCCTTCTGTCTCGGCTTGGTTCTCAAAGGCGTAGGCTGGGAAATTTATGCCTTGCCATGTTGTCAGCGGCATCGCACTTGCGCAGGATGAGGTTGGACTTACCAGATCGATGTACGTCAGCCTTGACGAGGATGCTTACTCCGCCAATTCCGTCCAACTCCATTTCCTCATCCTTGTTCTGGTGCCTGTCACCCATGCGGGCCATATGGGTCCGCTTGAGGTCGTAGTGCTTTTCGTACCCTGTTACACGATGCGTACGTTAGAGTTGGTTGTTGACATCATACAAGGTCGAGTATCACTGACCTTCCGCAAGGACAACATTCTTGTCCAGTTTGCTGGTAATTTTTCGTCCTGTGTCTGATTCGACCCAGGAATTATAGTCGACTTGAAATGGGCGTTAGCATCGTTGTTCATTGTCAGGGCTTTGCTACAAAATGGCAGCTTACATCGTCCTTCAATATCAACGCCTTTTTCGTCGTAACGATGGAACCAGATATCTTTTGCAGTTAGTCTCGGCGCCGATAGATGGGGGAGGATCTTCCAAGCTTACTTGGGACAATAATGTCTCTGTCGTGGGCAATAAAGTCCTCTAGGATATTATTTGGGCATTCCACAATGTCGACATCTCGCCAATAGACCCAGGAGTGTTCAGGCTTCAGGGCAGTGGCGAGAAGATAATTCCTCGCCCTGGCCATGGCCTTCCGTCGGGGGCCCTGGACCTCAAACCCGTGTCTGTCGGCAATATCCTGGCTCAATTGGAAACCAAAGTCCTTCCTCACCACCGTGACGCTGTTGAACGAAGTTTCGTCTTGCGCTTCTTGGATACGGTCTAGTTCCGAGGCAAGAATAGCCATGGTATCATCAGTCGTGTCGGATACAAGAAATGCAATATCGATCAATTGGTGGGGATAGGTGAGCTTGGAGAGGAGCTTGACGTATGTAGATAGGTAACGCGCAGCATCTTTGAGAGGGGTGAGGATGAGAACCCGCTCCTTGTTGGCAAGAGCCTTGTCGGTTGACTTGATCGGGTTCAGGTCGACGCTTTGTATGGTGGGGGATTTGACTTCGATCGGGGCGTGGTGATTGAACGTGACGGGCGTAGAGAGGTGGCCATTCCAACGCGCGTATTCGTTCTGTGTCATGTCCATCGGAGACTTGGTTGGGCCCCAGCATTGGCTATCACATTGCCGTTAGCCAACTCCTAGGAACACGCGACCTGGTGCCATACTTGTCAGACGGCGAGCTGAAGAAGCCTCGCCATAGTAGCAAGAGCACGCCGGCTCCGGCAAGAAACTGGACAGCTCGGCGTTTTGTCGCAACGTTCCACAAGGCTCTTGAAGACGGCAGCCGGCCCTTTGTGGACTTCCAATCCATATTGTGCTTGGGGAGAAACATGGCTGGCTTCGTGAGAGGGCGAGCGCAGAGATAAATAGCTTGTCGTGCGCCCGTTGCGCGATGTCGTCGGTGCAACCTGTCAAGCCACCGCCGACGGTGCGTGGCCGCTGTCGACTTGCGATTGTCGCTCGTGGGAGGTTGAGGATTGATTGGCAGGCAGGTGGCAGATGGGCGAGTTAGGGAGCGATAGAGCAAGAATTATGCTTGGCGGGAATGGTATCTTCGAAGCAACGTCGACACATGAAGCGAAGCCCGCAGGTCTCAGGCACCAAGTAGATAATTTAATTGGCAATGCTGGTATGGATCAAATCAATTGTCGAGGTCGGCAAGAGGTGACAAGACGCTAAAATCATGCCTAGTCTCAGCAAGGGTGGAATAAGGTCCTCTCCTCAGAAGCTTGGTCTTACTTGGCACCATCTGGAAGCTGGAGCACAACTGCGGTTGGAGAAGGCGACGCACGCCCCCACAAGTCTCCCTTGATGCATTCGTCATCCGCATTAACCCAGCACGACTCCCTCGATTCCCTACATTACCCTGGACATGGCGGACGCGGGGAGATAAGACTTCCTTCTTCCTGCTTCTTCATTCTCGAAAGGGACGGGGAAAGGCATCTAGATCTCCAAAGAGGGGGGCATCTTCTCACTAGGACAATCAATCATGGTCGTGTCGCGTACGGGCACTGTAGCGTTATCTGGCCCTAACAAAGTCGGGCTCGGGCGCTGCTCAACGTTGGCCGATTGGAACTTCCAGGGACGGCCTGGACTCGCAAAGAGCACGTGGGTTCGAAATCTGGCTCATTACTCGTTGACAGAATCCTTGTCAGGGGAGAGAGGACGCATCTTGTTATTGATGCATGGGTAACAGATCCATACGCGAGGCAAGATACGGAAGGTCGGCAGCCACGTACCAATCTTCCAGCACGCAAACAATTGGGCTGAATACGAGCAGTCTAACTACCTAGTCAAGCGGTTAGATTATTCCATATAGTAGTAGTTAGTTGGCAGACCAAGAGTGAACACGAATGTAAGAGTAAGAGGGCTCGATGTTCCGTTCCAACAATGAACCAGCTGCAACATTTATTTGATCGAGTCAAGGTACCTATCTTCAGAAGCCTCAGGAGCCTCGGAAACCTCACAAGACAGTCACCCGCGCTGGTGACGCCATTAGTCCCACGCCATGAGCCAATGACAGCGTTGTCGTGTGCGCCGCCGCCACATCAACGTATATGGATTCACATATGCCGATTCCGTGAACTCGAGCATCACCAAACCTCGAGGTCTCATCAGAAGCAGGCCCGCCTGCAGCCAATATTATTCACAGGGAAAGCGCCCGTTTATGGTGTACTGGGTTCCTCACCTGCGTTGTTCACGCTCACTTCTTAGCCCCACGATACCATCAAGCAGCCCATCGACTTGGACCAGACACAGCACAGCACGTACAATGGCTGTGACAAGAAAGTCTGTACGCATCAGCGCACAAACCGTACCCAAGCTGGAGGCCAAATCCCCTCCAGTTCCCCGGGCCGGTCGCAAGCGCAAAGCGCCATCAGACGATAGGGACACTGGAGAAGTTGCGCCCACTACTCCGTTGAGGAAGCGCAGCCAGGCCGTTGTAGCAGCCGTGCCACCATCAACACCAACACCCAACGCGGCAGGTCTATTCGCAGAGCCCAGTGGTGCAACCGAGAAGCCGCGAAATGCTGCCCTGGCCCGCCTTGCAGACCCCAAGCTTACCAATGCCCCGCTACTATCTCCAGAGTCATCTCGCCTAGTGTCATCTCGAGATGCGCAAGAGTCCATTTCACCATCCAAGGCACACATTCCTAGGACTACGACGGACAACATACTGAAACAGGCATGTGACCATCTTGTCAAGGTCGACGCACGGATGCGACCTCTGGTTGAGAATCACACCTGCCGAGTCTTCTCCCCAGAAGGGCTGGCAGAGCGGATTGACCCATTCGAGAGTCTCTCGAGTGGCATCATCAGCCAGCAAGTCTCCGGGGCGGCAGCAAAATCCATCAAGGCCAAGTTTGTTGCCTTGTTTGACGAGCAAACAGGGCAACGATTTCCTCATCCCTCCCAGGTTGCCGGCTGCTCCATTGAAACTCTGCGCTCGGCAGGGTTGTCCCAGCGCAAGGCCGAGTATATCAAGGGTTTGGCCGAGAAGTTTATCGGGGGAGATCTTAGTGCCCAGATGCTACACGACGCGACTGACGAACAAGTCCTGGAGAAGCTTATTGCCGTGCGCGGACTGGGGAAGTGGTCCGTTGAGATGTTCTCCTGCTTTGGGCTCAAGCGGATGGATGTCTTCTCCCTTGGCGATCTGGGGGTTCAACGGGGTATGGCCGCCTTTGTGGGGAGGGATGTGTCCAAGCTCCGGAACAACAAGGGAAAGTGGAAATACATGTCGGAGCAGGACATGGTCGAATTATCCAACAGATTCGCGCCGTACCGAAGCCTCTTTATGTGGTACATGTGGCGGGTCGAGGAGACGGACATTAGCACAATGGAATAACAGGCAACATGAGAGGCGGGCACCCGCTCCATCGGGGCTTTGTTGACGATGCATGCGAAAGCAGTCGTGGTGTAACAAATTCGTCTACTTTATTCCGTACAGAGTCATAATAGTATGTAGGACCATGGAACAATTTGACACAGTTTTAATTGAATTTCTTCTCTCATGGGTGTGTAAATACGAGGTGGACGTATGTAGGTATGTAATTAGCTGAAATTCCTCTTCGTGAATGTGAGCAGTTCCTTTGTGAGTGGACTCGCCGAGACGACCCTGCCGGATGTACTGAATTAGACATTTGCTCGAGCTTCATGCATTGATAGACTAGTGGTTGGCATGTAACAAAGAACAGGCATTCGTTGGGCACTCCCGCAGCTCGCGCTGGTAATCAAATCCTGTTATGCGAAAGGCCACCTACTAGACTAAGTAATAGTATGTGGACAGTAGCTACCACATTGCACTCTGTGTTTACTTCTAGCACCCACCTATCAAGCAATGTACTAAGGTAGCGACCATGTGTTGATCGCCGCTGATCCATTGGCCTGCTCTGAAACATTCGCTGTTCTCTCGCCAACAGAACATTGTGAATCCTTGAATGCCTGGGATGTTGACGTTGGGCTTTGCACAAGCGACGCTACCTGAGGTACGCGGCTACACGGCAACGCGTGGCTCTGCAGCACACTGATACCAATCGGGCCACTCAGAGACCCCAAACTTCAAACTGCTGGACAATAGCGTTCTAGCAGCATGTATGTATGACGATGAGTGGATTGGCAGCTCGGACTGCTGGTGGAGCCGCCGGCGCTTCAAGGGCAGATCCCAGACCTGGAATTTGCGAGCGGACGATCCACAGCAGCGGCAGCCAACGAGCAGCCCAAGGGAGAGGGAAGATATCAGAAAAAAGAAGCAGGAATTTCGATCAGCGATTCCTAATGATGAGCTGGAGCCCAACCCCTGTTGCCCTGCCGCCCATAATTAGTGCGTCAACGAGAAACGCAGTCGAGGCATGGTGCACTGTCTTGGTTCTAATTCAAGTCCATGCACCGGACACGATCCATCTGGAGTCGACAAGCTTTTCTTTGACCTGGCAGGATGGAGGGCGGCCAGGGTGTTATATATGCGTGGTATACGTCCGTACTCCGTACATACACGGCCCGTGAATTCGACCTAGCCAAGCGTGCAGGAGTGAAAAGGGGTACATGTATGCGACTCCGTTTGGGTAGCGTTGGCGGATACCTGAAATCAACCTGCAACAGACAGGTTCCAGGACCTCTCAAGGTAAGAGATTTCCCATCGGAGTATTAGCAACAGCAGAGAAAGGTAAGAGAAGATAACCAAAAGTTTAAAAGCACATCAAAATAGAATAAAACTCTCGTCTGGTGGCTGACAATCTGTACCTCGAAAGTCTAAAACACTAAAATAGGTGGTTTCTTGGCAGCAAGATTTACTCGCCAGACATGGCCGAGATTGCCGCTAATTGTCGGAGTCGAGACGCCGGGCCTACCATTCCTCCTGCTCGGCGTACTAGCGCCGTGATTCAGTCCTACGGATGTAAAAGAAAAGAATCTCTAGTCCGTAATGTCAAGGCATCCTCCCCCAGACCTGCTTCATCCGCCACTGGACAGACACGTCATCGAAAGACTATCGCGGATCCGGAGCGAACAAGTCGCTCACAAGCTCGATGGTGAGTTGGTTCTAGGTCGGTCGCGATTTCTGGGCATCGTCTTGCTAGTGCTTGCTTGTATGAATGTACTTACTTACACTGGCCGGTCTCTGGGACTCGTGTGTGGCTCAATCATTCCTGGTGTGTGTGTGCGTGTGCGTGTGACTCTTGGCTGCTCGTGTCTGGCCCTTGGCCTCGTCAACCAGTTCGTTTGTATGCGGACCGTTGCCGTGTCGCAAAGACATTGACTAGGGCGCTGGTGTCGTGTACTTGGCTGCAAGATGAAACGAGGCCTCCAGTTGACACTGGCCACGGAGATTGTCAAACCCAACTGCCTTGGTTTGCAGATTCGACAACCAATGCCCGAATAACTTCAACGTTGTGCACTTGGTAAGATGCTGTATCAACATGAGGCTGTACCCGGCACAAACAGACACAGCAAATTGACTTCCACCAGGGGCTGAAGAAACGGGGGCGTTGAACCTACTTTACCAGTAGAGCCGGCGAGAGAGTTCCGGGCCGTAGGTGGAGGGTTGAAGCAGTGCTAAGCGTGATCTAGCCCTTGGCGCCGAGAGCTGGTGGCCAGCCAAGCCAGCTGCCCTTCCAGGAGGACCCCCCGGCTTCTTGGAACACCCCCGAGCGGAGCTTTGAGCGACAGAACAAGTTGGATACGGATGCTAATCTCGCGTGCCATGGAGTTGTTGCGATGAGATCGGAGGCGTTGGTACATCATCAGGTCATGCATGTACCTCGTAGGGGCCGAAATTACAGGTGGGTTCAATGTCCTGGGGGTGTACCTCCGAGATGTGCCTCCCGGTACCTGAAGGCCCTGGCCCCGGAGTTAGTCAGGTACACGCCTGAAGCAGGAATTGCCGGCCATGGAAGCGGTACCTAGCTGACCATTCCCAGGATCCGATGCCCGTCCATGGTCGGATCATGGGCCCCGATTTTCTCACGACGCCGCCTTTGCCCCTTGTGCTGATAGCGCGCGCTGCAACGCCTTTGGGCCATTGGGGGTGTGATCGCAGTGCAGTATCTGCCTGTAGCATAGGAAAATGGTGCGGAATAAGCGGAGCACCAAGTCAAACACTCCCCCTTCCTGCTCCGCTGCCCTGGCAGTGCTGGCACTGATGGACACAGTACAATGTACAAGGTACCTCTTTACTGGGGGGGCCCGGGGCGTCCGTTTTAGTGCTTCACCCTTGGCTTCGTACTCATCTTGTCTTATTCCCCCCTTCTGCCTCCTCCTTCCCTCTCTCTCTCTCTCGTCGTCGAGTTTTTCTTTCGTAAACCGTCTACCATTTTTTCGATTCCCGACACTCGTTCGTCAAGCGCCCAGCGCCAATTTCCCATCGCTACTTCGTCTCCGCGTCCATCTCTTTTGTTTCCTCATTCGCCTTAAAACCACCGGGACTCTCAGTTCCAACGCCGTTCGAGGAACACTGCAACATACGGACCAAACAAACCACACTTCATAAAAAGTGAGTTACAACAATTGCTGGCCTGAATGCGACTGGCACGCTTCTCATGAATACGACGGGATGGATGTCTTGGGTCTTTCCTTTGCGGTCGTGTCGACCTTGTTCCCTCACGCCCTGTCCTTCTTTCTCCCTTCTGGTCTTGGCCCCTTCCAGCCTTTCCCTCGTGCGGTTGCCGTCCCTACGCATATTCCCCGACGTCCCAAGCTTGACCACCATTCATCACTTGCCATCCCCCATCATTTCTTCAAACGCATCACAGAATCATCATTTCTCTTCGCCGTGTTTTGAACGAGTACCGTAGATCTTAGCAGACCTTCAGAGCGGACAGTCAGGCCACCCATCTCGCTTATTCTCTTGATTGTTTTGGCCGGCCGGGTGCTAACTTCCTCTTTCTTTAGAACACAATGCGTTCCGCTCAGCTTCTCACGGCCATTGCGGCCTTTGGCATCAGCGCCGCCAACGGTATGTGTTGGATAACTCCAGGCTTGTCGGTATCTTTCAAGTCCAGTCACTAACGGTCGTTGTGTTCCAGCTGCCACCTGCAAGAAGGACATCAAGATCACCGAGTCCAACCCCACGATCGACTGCGACGTTATCGACGGCGATGTCACGGTTGTCGGTGTCTCCGGCGAGCTTATTATTAACGGTCCTAAGCAAATCAAGGGTGACTTCCTCGTCAGCAACGCTACCGAGCTCTTCTCCATCTCAAGCTCTTCCATCAACTCCATCGGTGGAAAGTTCGCCCTCGATGGTCTGGAGAAGCTTGACAACCTCCAGATGACGGCCCTGCGCAACGTCGACGAGATCAGCTTCGTCAAGCTTCCCCAGCTTAGCTCCCTTAGCTTCGGCACTTCTGGCTTCAAGGTTCGCAGCATCTCGATCATTGATACCCGTATCTCGGATCTTAGCGGTCTCAGCGTCGAGACTGTCGGAACCTTCGAGATCCTCTCCAACAAGCTGATGACCACCTTCAACTCTGACCTGGTCAACATCACCGACAAGTTCGTCATCGAGAACAAGGATGTCGACATGGACATCACCTTCGAGAACCTCGAGTACGCCGGTTCCCTCCAGATCCAGAACGCCAAGTCCATCAAGGTTCCCCGCCTCTCCCAGGTCAAGAACACCCTCATCTTCGAGAACAACCGTGGCCTCAAGTCCTTCAGCGCCCCCAACGTCACCAAGATTGGCGCCGCTGTTTCCTTCCAGAACAACAAGAACCTCGGCAATGTCACCTTCCCTAAGCTCAAGTCGATCGGTGGCGGTCTTGTCATCAAGAACAACACCAAGCTGACGGAGATCCGCGGCTTCCCCAAGCTGGAGGTTACCGGTGACATCAACTTCTTCGGTGACTTCGAGGAGTGAGTGTTTATCTTCTTTTTGGTTACATGGCAATACTGACAATTTTATAGGGTTGTCCTTCCCGCTCTGGATAACGTCAAGGGTGCTGTCAACGTTCAGTCCACCACCGATATCTCCGACTTCTGCAAGCCCTTCGATGACCTCGCCGACGACAACAAGATCCAGGGTGCCAAGAAGTGCAAGTCCAACAACAAGAAGGCCAACGAGGGTAAGGATGGTGGCGAGTCCAAGTCTGGTAGCTCCGACAGCTCTGAGGAGGGTGAGGATGATGAGGGTGCTGCTGGCATCGTCAACGTCAACACCGCCTTCCTCGGCCTTGCTCTGGTCGCCGGTCTGGCTCAGCTTTTCTAAGCTGCCTAGCAAACATGTCGGCATGGTGCGGGCTTGTATCGCTCGCCATTACGCCCACACGTTTCTCTTGTTTTCCCCACGCGACATATTTTAGTTCCCCTCGTGAGACGCAACATGTCTTTCACGATGTGGGTAACTGCTTGCAAAAAGGATACCGACTATAACTTAATAATCGACATTCTTGGACTCCCCGTCACGCCTCGCGTAAGCCTACTGAACGTAGGTGGATGCTTCAAACTTGCTTTGGTCTGGTCTTCTGTGCCTGTGCTTGCTTTGGACAGCGCATTGCCTGGTGGTGTTGCGGATCTTGTCCAGAATCAACTCGAGTGGAAGGGTGTAGGATTTGGACGACTGGTTGGGATGCTCATGTTTTAAGGATTGCCAAACGACCGCATGGTGTACTTGTTAAGCTCCGTCATTAGAAATTGTTCTTTGATCTCACTCTTTTGACTCGCCCCCTTGCATTCTTTTGATCCTCATTTAACACAAAACTTATCACAACTCAAATCCATGATCTTCCCATTGTTTCCAAGTGCTCCGATCCACGGAGTAGTGGTAACACTAGAATACGTGAACACGTGAGGTGGAGTCCTCAGTTATATATGCTTCTATCAAACTTGTCGGAGTCGTAGAACCTAGGCGCAATCGTATTGCCATTGAAGACTCGACCATCTAGCTCATTGACAGCCTGCGATGAGATGGTTAGCCTGCGAAGCCCAGCGGCAACAAAGAGTACAGAAACACTTACCCGAAGTGCAGATACTTGGTTGGTAAACTTGATAAATACTTGACGGCTTGGCTGGTCAATGTAGAGTCTCTCTACTCGGCCATACTAGACAAGTTTGTTAGTTGAAAGTTGGGATCGGAACGCATCTGGCAGCTTACCTTTTCACCGCACTCCTCTCCAATTTCCTGGCCCAACCCTTCTGCAATCTCTTCCTGGAGATCGGGCATGTTCTCTAGCATATTTTGCAAGACGATGACATCGCTCATGATGCCGAACCTGCCACTGCTTTCCTCTTTACGCTTTCCGCCAATAATTTTTCCTTTGCCACCAGGCTCGGCCCATCCACCACCATCAGCATCGGCCTTCTTCCGGCGTTTGTCAACCTGGACACGGAGAGGATTGAGGATGCCCGACTCGTCGGCGCCGAGACCCGTACCCTTTTTCCAGCCATACTTGCTCATGAGACGGTGAGCGAAGCCTGTCTGGCCAGGACGACTGGAACGTGACTCAATGTCAGTGTCTTGAGACGGTTCCCCAAGCACCGGAGGCGGTGAGTAGGATTCGTCCTCGTCTTGGTTGTGGTCGAGTCTACTCGGCTGTGCGTATCGAACAGGAGCTCGTGATATAGTAGCCGAATCGGACGATGGCGGAGGCGGAGGAGGTGACGTGGATGTAGGCTGCGCCGCGAGATTGTCTGCCATGGCGAGGCGACGGGCAAAAGCATCGTCTCCGGTTTTGTCGTCTGGCGGAGGAGCTGGAGGAGACTGTGGCGGAGGAGGAACGAACGCGTATGATGGAGGAGGCGCAAATTGCTCTGGTGTAGGGCGTTAGTAGGCCGTGGCATTGGAATAGAATCGTGGATGGTTTCCACGCCTCTGGGAACTCACTGGATGCAACAGGTCTGCTGTCTTCATCTTCCTCGTCCGACAAGTCGCTTTCGTCGTGCTGTCTCCGGTGTCGGTAGAGCAGTGCCTTCCATTCCCTAACCTCGTCGACTTTTTCTTCACTCCGCAGATATTCCTCTACGCTGTTTGGGCGTGACGGGTCGTAGAGCTCGTTCCAATCCGTCTCGGCCTGTGTCTGCTGCCTCTTCTTCTTCCTCCGACCGCCGCGTTGGCGCTTCTCTCCGGCCACATAGTTGTAGTCATCGTCTTCGATGGCCGCCCAGTCGGCAAGCGTGCTCTTGGGTTGTGCTGATGCTAAAGGTGGTGCTGGAGCGGGTGCTGTTGCTGACGCCGCGGGTGGCTTTGGTAGGGATTTCGGCAGCGTGGGCTTTGCCTTGGCTTGTTTGACTTGAGGGCGGCGGATGGGCTGGAAACGTAAAGCGGGATCGATGGGCTTCTTGGCGAGCTCGGAAGACGCATTGTCGCCTTGGTTGTATAAGACGGGGGCAGAGGATATCGTGGCTGAGGTATCGTTGGGGTCAAGGAGGTTATCGTAAAGGGAGAGCCCACTGCGAGCAGGAGGCGGCGGCGGAGGAGGAGCCGCCATGTTGATGGGGGACTTTTCGACAGGCGCTGGGTTGCTGGTAATGGGCAGAGGAGGTCGTGAAGGCAACGAAAGTGGATGGCGTGACTTGTTCCGTCTATCGTCTATCTCATAAAAACCGTAGAGAACAAGTCGAAAAGATCATGTATGCAGAATACAGCACCAACTGTAGTATCTCGAAGGCTTGGAGGAAAGCTCCATGGGGAGCTTGATGTTGCGCCGGATAAACGGCGGAACAAGGCGCATCCTCACAAGCTGGTCGGGCAGCTGGCCTGCAGGTGCCCCTCCAGAGTAGCCAGAGAACCCCTCCAAAAGCTGAGCTCGAAACAGCTCGAATGATTCATCCATCTGCCTTGCCTCTCACTTTTTTCCTCTCGATACCTAGGCACCAGGCACTCAGTGAGTGTTGCAAACGACCCTGGGCTGTGTATTCGAAGCATTAACTCGCTTGACGCGCTGTTGTTGCCCGACCCTAGCCTCCCACTAAGCCCCGCTGCGAGCTCCTCCCCTGACATCTTTCTGCTCCAACTTTCCATCCCCGCGATCACCACATCATTACAGCCTTCACCATGGCCGATCTTGCGAGCCGAATCACGAACCCGAACGAGGCGGCTGCCGATAAGCCCGCCGATACTCCCGCCGATGCGCCTGTCGATGCGCCCGCGGAGTCCACACCCGCCGATCAGGTCGATGGAGCTGTTGAAGAGCTTGGAGGTTCCGGTCTTCAGGAACCTGAGTGGGACGTCGAGGTCTCGCTGAGCGAACTCCAGAACAATGAGGCTACACCTTTCCATTCAGCCACTACCTGGCAGGATCTGGGCCTGTAAGAAGCTTGAGACTACATCTTTCCCGTCTTCCCCGCTCACAGTATTCTCCATCTAGGCCCGAGGATATCCTCAAAGGTCTGCTTGCCTTGAACTTCCTCAAGCCATCCAAGGTCCAGGGCAAGTCGCTACCCCTGATGCTGAGCAACCCTCCGCGGAACATGCTGGCCCAGTCGCAATCCGGTACTGGCAAGACGGCTGCCTTCGTCACGGCCATCTTGTCCCGAGTCGACTTCTCCAACCCCGACCAGCCCCAAGCTCTAGCCCTGGCGCCTAGCCGCGAGCTTGCGCGACAGATTGAGGGTGTAGTCAATGCCATTGGCCGATTCATCCCGAACTTGAAGGTTGCTGCTGCGATTCCCGGTGCCTTGCCCCGCGGTGAACAAGTCCGAGCTAGTGTTATCGTTGGAACGCCCGGCACGGTCAAGGATAGCATCGGAAGCCGAAGAATCGACGTTTCGCAGCTAAAGGTCTTGGTGTTGGACGAGGCCGACAACATGCTGGACCAACAGGGACTTGGTGATCAGTGCTTGAGAATCAGGAAGTGAGTGCAAATCCGGACCGAAGCGTGCATTCTTTGGTTGGCTTATACTGACAATGTTGTTTAAAGCATGCTACGGAATCCCAACCTTCAG
Source organism: Pseudonectria buxi (assembly GCA_003693545.1). Taxonomy (NCBI): domain Eukaryota; kingdom Fungi; phylum Ascomycota; class Sordariomycetes; order Hypocreales; family Nectriaceae; genus Pseudonectria; species Pseudonectria buxi. Next base: position 14,209 of record QUZG01000115.1, read on the forward strand.
GTTCTCCTGTTCTCTGCCACGTTCCCCGACAAGGTTATGTCCTATGCTGGAAAATTCGCCCCCAACGCCCACAGCTTGAAGCTGCAGCGCAGTGAGCTGACCGTGAAGGGCATTTCGCAAATGTTCATTGATTGCCCGGATGACAACACCAAGTACGACATCCTTTGCAAGCTCTATGGTTTGATGACTATTGGACAGTCTGTCATCTTTGTCAAGGTAAGACGCAGATGCATTTTACTCTGCACCTAGGAGAGATACTAAATCCCTGTTTAGACCCGAGAGAGCGCCAACGAAATCCAGCGACGCATGGTCGCGGACGGCCACAAGGTCTCTGCTCTCCATGCTGCGTTTGACGGCAGTGAGCGAGACGATCTGGTTGCCAAGTTCCGAAACGGCGAGAACAAGGTCCTCATCGCGACCAACGTTATTGCGCGAGGAATCGACGTGTCTAGCGTCTCCATGGTCATCAACTACGATATCCCCATGAAGGGAAGGGGCGATACCGAGCCTGATGCTGAGACGTACCTGCACCGTATCGGCCGAACTGGCCGATTCGGCCGCGTTGGTGTGAGCATTAGCTTTGTCTACGACAAGAAGAGCTACGACGCTCTCTCCAACATTGCCACGACTTACGGCATCGATCTGGTCAAGCTGGATACGGAGGACTGGGACGAGGCCGAGGAACGCGTCAAGGAGGTCATCAAGAAGAACAGAGCGCAAGCCGCATACGCACCCAGTGCGACTGACAAGGCCAACGCGGCCGCTTAGGGAGGGTCCTGCGTTGGGCCGTACCAGGGGCCGGAAAGGTTGAGTGGCTATGGTTATTACTAGGACATGTTGTCGCTTCCCCTGGATGTCTTGATCTAGGGGCGAGAGGATATGGGCAGCTGGTACTCGAGAGGATATAAGGATGGAACAGTGGCTTTGTGAAGCCTGTATCTAGAGCCACGGATTGATGAAATACCAAAAGAGGAGTTGTTTGCTTGTTCAGCTATGTTTGAACATGGTTTCGTCTCAAGATGCTGTTATGCAATTGAACGATGTGCTCAGCACTCCACCTGCAAGTCCGGCCTAGCTATGCTTATAGCTCTATACCTGAGGCTATATGCAAACTTCCCCCACCATGTCCGGAAAGGTATCCGGAGGAGGTTGGTACGATAGCTGGCTGGGAGCTCCGGTCCACTTGACCGCTGGCTGACGGGATATTTAGCGCGAAGAGAAACCAGACACGATACAAAACAGTTCCATGCGCCCGTACTACATGCGACATGCGACAGGCGGACAGGGAGACAGTGCGCGGGGGAAGCGGCATTTGTGGCGATAATAACTTAGGGGACGGACGGGACGAGGGCGGTCCCTCTCGAGATGAGCGGGACCCTCCCGCGATTTACAAAAGTGGAATGGACCGTGGTGGGTGCCCAAGGCGATGATCGGCCTCGGGCATCTCTGAGGAGAAGAGAGACGCAGCATTGATTCATAAAGCAAGCCGACGCTGGTGTTGGTGTTGGCTCTGCCAAGGAGTTGGGTGCCGTCAAGTACCTACGTACTGTCCATCACTTGGATCGGTGCGGAGTACGATAGGTATTCTTCCTTTCCCAACCTCTCTTGTTTCAATTGGCAGTCCTCATTACCGACAATGGTGAATGGCAGCCTGCGCAGCCGTGCGCTCGGGAGAGTGATTGATCTGCTTCAGTGAGGCGAAGGGTCAAGTGAAGGGGTAATAGCAAAGGAAGGGATTCGATAATAAAACAGGGCTATTTTGGGACACTGGAAGCCTCGGTTGTATATCGTCGACACTGGCAACCCCACAGCCCAGCAGGACAGCGTCATGGCATGGCAGGGCCCAATATCCGCATAACGTGATGGATTGGCACGGCAGGGCGAACTCGAGAGGCTTTCGCCAGAAGCGAGCCACGTTGCAGCCCGTGGACGCCCAGGGAACAAAAGAGTTGCAGCAGCAGCAGCAGCAGCTGCAGTTGTAGTTGCAGCTCGCAGCTCGCAGCTCGCAGCACGCAGCTGAAGCACGGGCGCCCCGTTGGCAAGTGGGAAACAGCCCCGTAGCAGAGCGGGGTGGCTGGCTGCAGATAGGAAGAGGGTGAGGCCCGACAGGGCGAGCCGAGCCGGGGCCAGGCCGTGAGATGCAGTGGACGAAGGGACCGGCGTGGGGGGAGGGGATGGTGATGCTGGTGGTGATGCTGGTGGTGATACTGGTGTTGCGTGCTCCATGTGCGTGCGCTATCGTGTTGGACGATGCCTTCCCCAGATCGGATCAGATGACGAGCCGGATTCCATGGACTCGCTTACACGCTTCCACGTTTCCACGCTTTGCTTCGCTTCCACGACACGACACGACACGACACGACACGACCGACTGGCAACGCCCAATATCGAGGCCCGCCTCCCACCGGCCAGCTATCGGCCATTGATCTGTGCATAGAGCACCTGCTCCGTCGCGCTCATGCTATGCTCATGCAGGTCCGAGTTGGGCCGCGACGATGTCCCTCAGTGCATAGGACTCGCCCGTACTACAGTATGTACAGTGGGTGCGTGTTCGTCTGGGAGTTGTTTCTGGCCCAACTGCCCCAGGGAGCGACGTGGACGTGGCGCCAGTGCTACTGCGACTGCGTGCGCGAGCCAATTGCACCCGGGCACGATGCTCAGGACGGAGCAGGGGCCTGGCCTGGGCTGGGTGGCTGCAGCAGCTTTTTAGTCTGTTTCTGTTCCATGTTGGGCCTGCATGCCTTGGCTCGAGGTGAGCCTGGAAGTTGGAGGTTGGAGGATGGAGGATGGAGAAGAGAGCTTGGACACTCGCTCGCTGATGCTCCTGTCAATGCTGTATGTAGTCTACAGCGTGGACCCGCCAACTTGTTCTGGTGGTTGGTTGCGTTGGGTTCCATGGCATCGTCACTTCTGGATTGTTCAATAACCTCTCTGCGCCGCCCACCCAATCCCATTCGCCCCCCGTCATGATCCGAGCCTTGCATCACCCAAGGCACCGTTGATTCCTTCTTTTCCCTTGGTTTTCTATTTCCATCTTCTCCCGCTCCGACCGCGTGACACCACCTCCCACCCACTCACCCAAGACACGGCGCCCTATCGCAGTACAAGCAAGCGCCAGGGTCCCCGAGATCTGAATGTTCCGCTTGGCGCCCTAACTGCATCGTCCCGATAACCCGACCCGGCAGAGACGCAAAGAGCCAGAGAGAGAGAGCCCAACTCGAAAGGTGCATGGGACGAGCAGGATAATAGCTTCGTCTGCCCCAGGTTTTTTCTTCTCAGCCTAGATTCCCATTCCCCATCATGTCACGCCCAGGCAGGCAACAGCCAGTATGAGTTACGGTCCTGGAATCGAATACTGTCCACACCGGGCGAACTTCGATTGGTCCCACGTGCAATTCTCTGACTATTCCAACGTTCAGTATTATCAACCCTCCGAGTCCGATGCTGAAGGTGCCGCCCAGGAGCCTGTCCTAGACGACCAAGGTGAGCAATCCCCAAAAGCTTGGCCGAATCAAACGAACTGCACTGACAAACCTGCCCTCAAAGCAGAAGCAGGAGGATCAGAGCAGCCATGGACCCAAGCACCAGAGCCAACGCAGCCCTCAACACCTTTATCCAATAATGATAGGAAGAGGCTGAAGAAAATGAGGGAAACCGAAAGAGCTGCTGCTGCGGCGGCGGCGGCGTCAGCAGCAGCACCACCGCCGCCTCCACCACCCGAGGACGACGGACCCGCAACCCCGTCTAGCAGCAAGAAGAAGAAAAAGAAGGGCAAGAAGAGCCATTCGATATCTTCTGCGTCCCCTGCTGTCCCGGTTCCCCCTCCTGTTGAGGAGAGTAAGAACAAGGACAAGGGCAAGACCCCAGAACCTGAGAAACCCCAAGTGAAGCCCGAAGAGAAGGTCGAAGAGAAGGTCGAAGAGCCTGCTCAAGAAACGCCTGCGGACGAGCCGTCAAAAGAAGCCGCTGATGAAACGCCAAAGGAGCCCACCAAAGAGGAACCAGGGGAACCTCCCAAAGAGCCGTCTGCAGAAGAACCTCCAAAGGATTCTACTGAGGATGTCTCCAAGGAGCCTTCTCAAGAAGCCCCAAAGGAGTTTCCCGAAGCAAAGCCAACTGAACCTACTGAGGAAGCGCCCAAAGAGCCTGCTCAAGAAGCGCCCGCCGAGGAGACGCCAAAGGAGGTTGCGGAAGACGTAGCAAAAGAGCCTTCCGAAGAGCCACCCAAAGATTCTTCTAATGAAACGCCAAAAGAGTCCGCTGACGAGGCGCCCACTCAAGAAGAGCCTACCGAAGACACGCCAAAGGAGCCTTCTGAGGAGGCTCCCGTGGAAGAGCCGTCAGATGAGCCTGTTGCAGAAACGTCAACAGAGGCCGCTGAGAAAGCACCTGCTGAACAAACGCCTGCTTCCGATAATGTGCCCAAGGCGGCCGATGAGGAAAAGCCCACCGAAGAGACGCCAAAAGATTCTGCCGCAGAGACGCCAAAGGAGGCCGCCGAAGAAGCGTCTGCTGAAGAGGTACCAAAGAACTCGACCGAAGAGCCGCCAAAGGAGACTTCCAATGAGACTTCAATAAACGCTACTGAAGAGACACCAAAGGAGTCTTCTGGAGAGACATTTACAAAAGAGTCTCCAGAGGAGCCTGCCGCAGAAACTTCGAAGGAACTCGCTGAAGGAGAGTCTGCCGCAGAAACGCCAAAAGACTTTACTGATGAGTCACCAAAGGAGACTTCCGATGAAACGCCAAAAGACGTCGCTGAGGAAACACCTGCTGAAGAGGCGCCGAAGGAGGCTGCTGAAACCGCTCCCACCGAAGAAGCGCCCACTCAAGAAGCGCCTGCTGAAGAGACACCGAAGGAAGCTGCTGAAGAGGCGCCAAAGGAGCCTGCCGAAGAGATGCCCACTGAAGAGACGCCAACCTCCGATGAAACGCCAAAGCAGGTCGCTGAAGAGACGCCGGCAGAGGAATCTTCAAAGGACCCTGTCGCAGAAATGCCAAAAGAGGCCACCGAAGAAGCGCCTACCGGAGAGGCGCCAGCGGTAGCTGCAGTATCTACCGAAGAGATCCCTAAGCAGCCTTCTGAGGAGAGTTCCGCAGAGCCTATCGAAGAACCGTCAAAACAGCCAATAGATGAGGCGCCCGAACAGGCTTCAGAAGAGAAGCCAGAGGAACCGCCTATTGATTCGTCAGAAGACAAGACAGAAACACCGGAGCCGAAGCCAGAAATATCGGAGGAGAAGCCCGACGAGGCGGTACAGGTAAACCCTGACGATGGATCGTCCACGCCAACCAAGAAGAAGGCAAACAAGAAAAACCAGAAGAAGAAGGACAAGAAAGCAGCGAGCAAAGCTGCCAGCAAACCCTCCGAGTCTAAGCAATCTGGTTCGTCGGCGAAAGAAGAGCCGGCCGCGGAAAAGGCATCCAAACCCGAACCGCCCTCAACACCGACACCCGACAATGCCAATCAAAACACTCCTGCCCCGGAATCGGAAGCTCCTGAAGTAAGCAAAAACGTGGAGGATACACCAAAAGACCTCGAGTCCGACGCAGCGGCGAAGCCTGAGACGGAGCAGCCGGTGCCTTCTGAGAAGCCCGAAGTGGAGAACGATCAAGGAACTCCGAAAGAGGCTGCCGCCGTTGACACTGAGAAGCTCACTGAGGAGGTGAAGCTTACTGAAGAAGATGATTCTACCGAAGAGGTCAAGCCTGCCGAA
>QUZG01000117.1:0-211203 GCA_003693545.1 Pseudonectria buxi
CAGCTCCAACTCCAACTCCAACTCCAGGTCCAGCTCCGGAACGAGGCGAGACTCAATGGGCTTGGCGCGCAAGAGACCCCAAGGGGGGGTGAGCTGCAACAATGGGAAAACGGGTAACGGGCGCGGCGATCAGGGCGGGATGGGGTTGACGAAAACGACACACGACCAATGTGCGAGTTTTTGAGGGAGAGATGGAGAGACGGAGAGAGAGAGAGGAAGGGGAGCGTGAGCAAGAGGGCGCCCAAGGGAGGGTGAGTGTGGGATAATATGAGACACCAGGCGACGAGGGCCAAACGGAAGGGGAAGAAAAAAAAAGAGGGGACGGGGGAGTGCGAGCAGTTGCAACGGTATCAAGTCAAGCAGAGAGATTGAAGAGAGTCTGGGCATTCAATCATTCAAGCCAAACTACAAGAAGAGGAAAAGAGAAGAGAGAAGAAGAGAGGAAGAGAGGAAGCGAGGGGGGGAGGGATAGAGGAAGAATCTACAAGAGCACGCGTAGCTGACTGAGGATGGGGAACGGGCAAAAACGAGGGCAACAGGTGCAAAATAGAGCTAGAGTGAGGAGAAGAGGAGAAGAGGAGAAACGACATGTAACTGACGACCAATACCATGCAATGGACGCAATGGACGTACTACGCGGCTGCACTACACTACCGATCTTGGGGAAATGTAGTAACACTTGCGTGCGTACCTTGGGATTGTCTAGAATATGATAGACGGGACGGGACAGGACAGGACAGGACAGGATGGACAGGACGGACAGGATGGACAGGGGTGTGGATGTTATTGGAGGCGTGGCTAAAAGGAACAAGAGACGACGACGACGACGAACGACGACAACGACAACGTACAAAGACGACAACAATCCACGAGGGAACCAGAGTAGCAGCGCAGCGATAAGAAACGTAATCAACAATATCACGGCGAGCAAAGTGCCTAGAGAAAGAATCGGAACAAAGGCCGTGGGAGCGTCAATGGCAGAGACAGAAACAGAAACAGAAACAGAACAGACAACGTCGCGGCAACCAAAGCTGCACATATCACCAGAAGACAAGACAAGACAAGACAAGACAAGAAGCCAGTGCCGTATCTGTAACCGTTCCTCGCACGCACGCACGCACGCACGCGCAGGTGCAAGTTGCAAGGAGCTCATCCGTTGCTTGCTTTGCTTTGCCTGGCCTTGCCTTGCCTTGCCTTGCCTGCCCTTTCATCAGTTGATTCTTTTTGCTTTTTCTTCTTTCTTTTCTTCTTTCTTTTCTTCCCTTCCCTTCCCTTCTGCTTCTTCTTTTTAAATTTCCATCCACAACCTCGACTACACTGCTCCATAACCATGCATCATCACGTAGCTCGCCATGTCGCATCGCATCGAGCCAGCCTACCTACCTATCCTGGTGTAAACCGCCGTCGTGACCTTTTCCCTCGACCTCGCGTACCAAGTACTCACTCATCCTGGCGTCCGCTAGTCGTCGTCGACAGCAAGCATCGCGCGCCCTACCAATGGCTCCAACGACCCATCCAGCGACTCGGAATGGGCTAGCATGGAGCGAGCGCGCCGCCCCTGATACCGGCACCCCCACACCTAGGCTCGAACCCCCCCCCCCCGTCTCTTATTTCTCTTGTTTCCCTCGTTTCCCTCGTTTCCATCGCGGCGCCCCCCGGTCAGGCTGTACTGTATGTACTCTAGGCTGTTGGTGTGGTGGTGGTGGTGGTGGTGGTCTTGATGGTGGTCTTGATGGTCCAGGTAGAGGACCTACGAGGTACAGTAAGTTGCAGCCTTAGCAACAAAACATGCAGGGTCCTCCAAGAGCCTCCATTGCCCATTGTCCAATGTCATTGGCAATCCCCATGTCCATCTTTGACAACAAGCAACATCGTCTGTAGACATGCTTTGCCGTCCGTATCGTCCACTGCCAGTCCACCGCCCACTCACTCGCTCACTCGCTCACTCACTCACATGCTAGCGCTCTCCCCCTCCAACCACCGGTTCTTTGGCGGCCGAAGGGGGAGCTTGGAGAGCAAAAGGGACTGGGAACCAATGGCCCATGAGCCATACCAAGCCCCCGACCAATCCATCTTTCCGGTAAACCTCCCGGAAGTGGAGAAGGCCAGACGAGCGCCGTCATCGTTGGCGTCGAATCGTTGCAGCCAGTCAACGCCAGACACCGCCCGGTAGTCAGGGACTTGTGTGAGGCAGGCATGCAGGTCCGGTACTCTGCAAGCCAGCCCTAACCAAGCCCGCTAATAACTCCAAAGACTCGAGAACTCCGCCGTCGTCGTCGTCGTCGCTGCCGTCGTCGCTGCCGTCGCCGTTCGTCCTTGTCCTCGGCGTCGGGGTCCCGGTGCCGTCTGCCTCTTCTGGCACAGCTTCATGCATCAGGCCCGACTTGATCTGATTCTGACCCGAGAGACCGAGCGGGCAACGGCGTAGACCACAATCGACTCCGGGCGCTCTGACAACGCTCTGACATCTGATGCCGTCTTGCACCGTCACCCGTCTCGTCTGGCCAGCCCAGCCCAGCCCAGCCCAGCCCAGCCCAGGGCGTGGTTACTTGATCGATGTGACGTCCTTGTTCGTCCCCTCCCCTCCCCCCTCCCCCCTCCCCCCATTGCATTGCGGCTTCAGGTGGAGATGGGGCTCGGCCATCCATCATGGATACCTCCATGAGGAGTAGTGCCGCTACATTGCAGTAAGTACCGACTATCTCGACGATCCCAAGCCTCAACATCCTTGTCCCCATGTTCCATGCCCCGGGACCCATCCAAGTACGTAACCAAGGTGCCCAACTGAACTGCCTCCTAGCGGCTGGCTGCTCAAGCTCCGACGACAGCTCCAACAACAACAGAACAGCTCCGACCGCGAACCTGCAGAGTGTTACCGGCGCTGCCAATCCTGCAGTGGCGCATAACACATCTACATGCGGGCCACGGCCAGCAATTGCAATCATCTACCTAGGTACCTACCCAAGTAACAATTGCAGTATTCTGCGTGCGTGGGCGGCCAAGTGACGTGTGTCTGGTTTGGTCTGCTCAAGCCTCAACCTCAACCTCAAGCCTACCTACACGAATACCACCGCCGCCGCCGCCGCCGCCGCCACTACCTACCAGAGAAGGACAGCTTGGCCTATCATCGAATGCATCGCCCTCCCTCCATCTCTCCGAATGGCTTTCCCGTCGTCGTCTCCTCCTCCTCCTCCTCCTCCTCCGCTCTCCTCCGCCTCTACTACCATCTACTTTGGAATGTCTCTCTCGTCCATCTCGTCCCATCCCAAATGCCCCACACGCACCCCATCCACACATCCACCCACCTTGGATGCCATGCCATCATCCGGACAACTGCACAAACGACATGCTCAATCGACTGTCCAATTAGTTGCTGTTCCCCCCTCCTCTACTATAGTAGGCGTTCGTCTGCTCACGACACCTTACCGTGATGGGCGTGATGGGTGCCCGACTATCGGGGAACCAGGAGATTAGGCCGGGTTACTGTGCGTGCTAGCGTGTTGCAGCCAGAACTTTGTACAGAGTACCGAGTACCGTCCAGCAAACTGCTGCCTCTCCCCCGCCTCCGGCCTCTTCCGTGTCGACCAACTCCGGCCGTCTCCAGCCCCCGGGCTGCTTGATTACTTGCTTGATTACTTGCTTGATTACTTGCCTGGACTTGCGCTTGTGCTTGTGCTTCTGCTTCCAACTTCTGCTTCTGCTTGTGCTTCTGCTTCTGCTTCTGCTCGCCTCTGCCGCTTTGCCTCGCCTCGGCTTGCCTCGCCTCGTCTGCTTGCGGCATCGTCGTCGAATACCTGGGGTGGCCCCAGCGCCACATTCCTGACCGGCGCGCCGTGGCCCATCTCTTACCCAACTCCCCCGAGTCCCCCGAGTCCCCCGACGGCAACGCCATGTCGGGCTTAGACCCCTTCCTTTCCATGGCTCCTGCGTCGAGCATGGGCCCTCCGTGCCTCCGTCAACAGAGCCTGCTGCAGGCATCAAGGCTCATCGAGGCTGTATCGCGCCTGCAGGGCCGGCATTAACCTTGGACCCGTGCCCTGGTCTGTGCATGTGATGATCCCATCCCATCACTTCTAACATTCCCTCAACCGCTCTTCGTCCAGCCACAGCCGCATCCGCAAAGTATGCCCTCAGTGGCCCGCAAGCTTCAATTCCTCCTCCCGAAAGTATGCGTCGTGACCTGGTCTTGCGGGCTGCCTGGCTCAGGGCCGCTGGGTAAAGTCTGTTGAGTGCCGCGCACATGCCGCGCCACCAGATATCCCAACTGGTTACTCTACACCGTGCATCCTTTTCCATCAGGCACGCAGTTGATCGTCCCGTAGACAGTTAACTGTCGCGCTATTGGGAGCGCCCTTCCCATGAAACTTTGAAACTTTCGCATTGACAGCTCTGTAATTCGAGCCCTCGCCGTTTTGGCACTGGCCCTGGCTTGGTCTCAGTAGCTTGACTACTTGAGTAGCACTCACAGGGACAGGCCCAGTTTCCCCACGGTGTGATGCGACTGGACTGGCAGCAGCTACTGTAAGTACAAGGTGGTGCGTAGATATTCCCTACGTAGATTAGCTTCCCGCCCTGGCCCCCTAAACTTGGCGCTGCCACAATCGAGATAATCGTGGCCCTTGTTGCAGCCCGCGGCTTTCAAGCCTGTGCGTAGAACCAGGGCTCTTCGTCTTGTCCGTAAACTCGGCCTGGGAATCGCATGGGCACTGGCACTACGCCATCAAACATATCCATGTTGGTCCCGCCCGTCCTCTTAGCCTTGACAATGACGCCGCACTCCCAGTTACGACAGCTCATCTTGGGCCTGCCCGTTCCTCGCTCCTTGACGACCCGTCCCCTGCCGTATCCGCAACCGTCAGCAATGTGTTTCGGGCCAGACTCAACCATGTCTCACTTACCACGCGCTTTCTGACAGATTGGCGCTTCCAATGTAAGCCCATCCCGGCGCCTTCTCCGCACCATCGCCTTGGGTATCCGCGTTCGTTGCTTGAGGCGTTCGACTCTTGCGCACAAATATCATCTTACTGTGCATCAAGAGTCCGTCTCGTGTGTTCACACAGTCCCGCACCAGTTCGGTCGGAAAAGTGGGCGCCCGCCACCATTTGGCCTGGACGCAGATGGTGCCCGCAGCCTGCATCGGCGCCGTGTTCCGTTAGCATGTTGGCCGGAGGTCTGCTCTGGTTGAGGCAATTGACGCACCGGTTTCCCTCCGCGGCTCTTAGCCACTGTATCATGTGTGGGGAAATATATCCGAATTAGTTCCTTAAGCGATTGAGCAAGAGACGAGGATTTGTTTTTGCCCGTTCGACTGGTCCTTGCCTGGTATTCCATCATGCCATCATCTCCTGTATTAATCATTCAGGTCAGCTATGCATCGGCCAATGAACAGTAACACTCTCTGATGGTGGCGACGCACCTTGACAAGCGTTGTATATCGCAGTAACCAAATCCGAGTTGATGGCTCCAAGAGACGCACACTGGAATTGAAGTCAGCCAACCCGCGCATTCTCATGACTGGCATCTGACACCCACCACTATGTCCACATCGACGGGGTATTTCGTAGCCAGGCCTAGAGAAGCCACCGACGCCCCTAGCCCGCAGTATCCTAATATTCCCGTGAGCCATTACTACCGATCGCGTCACACACACGCCACTACTAACCCACTCGCTTCAGAGAATCATCCACATGGCCACCAGGACTAGACAGCATCAGCAAGGGGTGGAGACGCACAGAGAGGCGTAGGTTGGCGTGAGAGAGGCTTACATCGTACACACGAAACCGAGGTCTTTAGTGCGTGAGAAGTCGTAATTGGCAAGGCTGCTGACCATTTGCTCTTCAATCCCCATTGCTCTGAGGAATCGGCCGAGCTCGGTGCTGAACGTGGTTGGCTGGTGCTCAACAGAGTTGGGTAGTCGAGGAAGATCGACCAAGAAGACCATCTGCGGCTCGATTAGCGAGCTGGAACCGCCCAAGGATACGTACATAGAGGTACTGACGTTCTCCATGACCCCCGTCTCGCCCCAGTCGTAAGGAACCAGGTTACCTGTCGGTATGACCACCCGAAGATAGTTGGGATACTTGAGCAACTGCAGCTTCGAATGCATGGAACCAGGGCCATTCATTGGTGGGAAGCAGAATCTGATGCTAGGCGGAGCATTGGAGTGCATTGCACTCTTCTTGAGACATAGTCAGTATTTTGACCAGAAGCTTCAGCAAACGAAATCGTACCTGGGCCTCATCTGCGGCGAATGCGACGAGGAGCAGTTTCGTCTTCCTCAAATCCAACTTGGATACTATCCATTCGTCATCCCACTGGTAGGAGCACAAGACAGCCAGCAACAGTTGTTCTTTCTGAAAGACCTCTTCGATTTTGATATCATCCGAAGTCCTCGAATACCCGCGAGCCCACGTTCTCTTGACCCTGCCCTCAGGAAAAGGCAAGCCCATAGAGCTCGCAGAGCTCGCAGAGCCCACAGGTAACCTGGCTTTAGGCGGCGGCACCTCCACAACATCGTCATCTTTGGGGATCTCTTGGGCTTGGCGTTTTGGCGGTGGCCTCTCAGTAACTGCATCCTTGGTCTCTTCGTTCGAGGTAGACCGAGGTCGTTTCTTCGCTAGCCTCTGTAACCGTTCTTCTTCCATCTTCTTGCGATCTAGGGACATTAGCCCAAAGCTACCGCCGTTCGATATAGTTTCACGGCGCGGCGGAGATTTAACCTTGAAAGGCTGAGGGTTCGGTTGTGGTTGCGCATCTTCTTGGTCTCGAAGTGACAGAGCTATGGCGTATCGGAGAGCTTCATCCTCATCCATATCACTCGCAGAGTCGGGATGATCTGTCTTTTCCTCGGCCATTATTGCTTCTCAGGTTATGAAAGTGTAAAGTTTTCGAGGCGCAAGTGAAGTGTTGGTGTTAGTATGAACAACGTGTCTAGGTTACCGTGACAAATCTGTACATGCAATCAGGCACAGAAGGCCTGTGTCACGGAATCACGTGGCTGCGCGTCAATCAATGCCTGGTGCATCGTACCTGCGATTAACACCGACCAGTCAAGGAACAAATAAACATTAGAAGGATCTATGGCCGTCACTTCATATATGTATTTACAGTTGCTCTTTCTATATCTCTTTCCCCGGTTCTGGTTTATCGTGACTGTGACTTTTATCTTTGTCGGGCGAAATAAAGTGCGTGTTAGTCAAGCGATACTACAAAATGCCAAGAAGCAACGATGCAACTGTCAATCCGAGGTAAGTTTATTAGAGAAAACCCCTTATTGTATCTGATTCCATCCCGCACGCCTCTTCTAGCGGGTCGAAATTGAGTCCGACGGAAACCTACAAGTTAGAAAGCAACTATATTCCAGTGCCCACCAAGTTTAACTCAAACCACAACGCTAATAACGGCTCTGGGGTCAGTCTTTTAATGAAGAAACTATGTCTTATTCTTAGGTTGGAACCATAGAAGCCATGGATGAAGACCTTTGACCACATGGCATTTAAGTTAACCATGTCTTCATTTACCCTAACGCTCATCTATGACAGTAGTCTCTCGCAACCTATTGTGTAGCATGTTGTCAACTTCTCTCAGTAGTGCATCATACCTCGTAAAAGATACTATTAAATGTGCTCAAAAAGATCTAGCAAGAGTTTGGACAGGTCAGCTGCCCGTATTATCTTTAGTTTCGCACCAACCTCGCGAAGCATAAGTAGTTTCTTATCAGAGACACTACGTTAACAGCTCGAATGTTGGAATTAGTTCTCACTACCTAGGTAGTCATATAGTGTTTTTATTCAATAACGAATCTCTGACAACCTGGTCCATTCGTTTGCCGCCTTATTTTTATGTATAGGCTGAGTTTAAGCCCAGTGTTCATCTGCTACCGCTATGCGCTATATGAGTCAGAGGCAATCCTTCAGGTGTTGTGTTACCAAACTTTCCGGTGAAAGTGGCATCAGTCATACAATGAGTCTTTCGTAAGTTGAAGAACAAAGCGTCTGGGGCAGAAAACGAAGGTTCTTGTCAGGGTTCGCAAAAGTTGTATCACTGTCTGAACCAAGGAAAAGGAGTTGATGAGATGGTGTATCCTGTATCGTATTTCCCGCATGTCTACAAGGAAAGACTGCTCGATGGTTCGAGAAGTTGTTCCTTAATACTGCAAAAGTGTTCTGACGACGATTTCTAAACTTACCTCCATACGGAATGTCTACTAGACCGAAATTTAAGGACAAGAGAAACATATTACGTTCTCCAAGTGAAGACCAGTTGATGGCCACGGCGTGCCCACGAGCTATACCTACTCGCCAGAGAGCCAGGCGCCTCGATAAGATGCCTTTCAACCGTAGTCCGCCCTGCAAGTACCAGATCAAGGCCGCCTCCCCAGGCATCAAGAACACCAACGAATATACTCCAACAGAATCATGCATAATCGCCTGCGCTACAGGGTCACCAAAGGCCGCACTATGCTGGTGTCGTTCCAGACATGATGGAGCTGCCGCGAAACTAACCTGGAATAATGGGCTGTGCAAAAATCAGAACTCGTGAATGCGCAGGGTAATGCCTGGTGCTACCTATGAAACCACCTTGTATCGCTAAAGCATACCTCTATGGGTGCTATAACGAGCACTTGTGCCGACCAGAAACTAGAAGCCCTTGGGTATCATCAAAACAAGTCCAGAAGCGGATGATTCGTCTTGACACGAGCCCCTGATTGGGCTACATCCAGGCCATCACATTGCCTTGATAGAAAAAATTTCAACGCCGTTCGGCCACCATGAACGCATATGCACCGGGAATCCGATATCCCCCATGCTGGTTTGCCTCCAAACGCCAAGCCAGCCAAGACACCACCAAGTACCAAGTGCAGCATAGATACCACCGTCAACATGTTGAGTCCACCATATTGTGGCAAGACTGTAAAAAAGAGAATGAGAGAGTCGGTGAAGATGGCGAAAGCTCTTGGGCCAAGAGACTTGTTAGTCCAACGGCTTACGAAAAAAGACGGCGCTCAGTGCTCGGACCGAGATCCAACTTGAGAATGCGTCGAAGGTCGTTTTCCATGGCCTGGATATTGCTAGATCGATCTTCGGGAATCCCGGTGGTACCGCGAGGAGCCGAAGGACTAGCTCCGTGGGCCGAAACAGTACGAGCAGGCGTATGTCTACTGGGCACAGGGCTGCCTCCAGATGGAACTGGCCCGCTGAACAGGAACTTCTTGAGGGCCTCGGTGGGGTCCTCTGGTGCCGAGGCAGCGGGTTGCTGAGGAACCGACTCTGTGGGCCCCGGTCGATTCGAGTGAGTCTGCGCAGCTCTAATGCGCTCATGATACGGCGTCGAGAAGGCCGGGCCGATGGGCCGACCAGGTGTCCCGTCCAGTTCAACACTGCTAATGCCTCCAGAGTGAAGTCTCGGCATCGAGCGAGTCGCATTGGGCAGGTTGGAGTCGAATGGAGAGTGCGAAGATGGCGAGCCACCAATTGGAACAGCGGCCGACCTGGCTGCTACAGGGCTGTCATAACGCTGCCGTTCCCTTTCTTGCCGGTGAGCACGGAACATGAAATCGAGAGGAGATTCGTTGGATTTCCTCATCGAAGATGGGTGTGACGGGGTCGGCATATCGTTATCGGTTGGAGGAGACGGTTCCTGCCGGAAATCCCTTTGCGGCTTCACAGTGGGTGAATCGGTCGAGGGCTTGGCGACGAAGCTGGGAATGGGCAGCGCGGAGGGGGCAGGCGACGCATGGAAAGTGGCGCCAGCAAAAGCTGGAGTGTTTGCCGACTTCATAGAAGATGAGTGAGGGGGGGTGTGCCGACCAGGGCGTCCAGACTCTGGGGAGGTTTGGTTGTTCTTGGGCCGAGGCTTGTTGCGCGATCGCTGCTTGGAGCTCGCCTGGCCCGGCTGGAGTGCGGGGGAGTCTTTCTGAGGAGTCTGGGGAGCCTGATCGTAGCGATGGATGTCGATGGCTGCAGCGTCATTCTCGGACGCGTAGGCCTTATGAACACCGGGACGACCATTCCCGCGGCCCTGGCGACGGCGCGCGGGTGTTGATCTGGGCTGGGATGGAGTTTCACTCATGATCCAGATGATGTGAGGAATGCAGTTGGGGTCAAGGCAAAGACCTGCTTTGCGATGCGGTGTTGAGAGTAGAGTTACGATGACGAAAGGCCAAGGGCGAGAGGCGCAAGGCGTACTATGAACCAGGTGGTTGATCGGGGTCTAAAGTCGAGGTTGGGATTGAGATTGAGGCAGATGAATGAAGAAATTGAGAGGCGGCTAGAAGGAAGAAGGTGTCGCTTGATACGATCATATTGCAGCGGCGGGATTGCAGGATGGAGAGGAAGTAGGAGAAGAGTTCAGATGACGCCCGACCTTGGGCGACGGAAGAAGGCGGGCTAGGCGCCTGAGCTATCCACCAAGGTGACTGTGGCGGAGCGCCGGAGGCTGCCGCGGCACTCGGTACATGCATAAATGCCCAAGATTGGCGATAGATAGCCGCTTTGGGGCGGACGTACTATGCACGCAAAGACCTCGCGATTGCGGCCGCCTTGTACGTAGGTTGGATCCCGCGACTTGTTCTTGAAGCGTCCAACCGGGTAGACGAGAGAGAAGGGATCCAGGGCGCAGTGAATGTGGTCTACAGGACTCTGTAACTTCTGTCAACTGCCTCATTCCTTTGGCCGCCGACAAGACCATGGCTGATACCTGAGTCAACCCCGCTTACCCTAGCCAGTCATCTTCTTCCTTACTGACACACGCTGTCCCAGCGCAGTCCTAGTTGCTAGGTGGGAAGGGACCTACTTACCTACCTAGGTGGCTTGGGAAACGCTTGTAACGTGAAGCACCGGGGCATCTAATGAAGGGATTGCGCACTTTCAAACTTCCATGCACTCCTTCTTCACACCTTTGTCATTTGTATCGACGTCGGCCTCTATGCGATAAAAGCTCCATCCAGCAAGTTGAAGTGGGGTTAGGCTGGAAAGCCTCTTGCAGGCTGTGGCGCGGGGTTGACCGTTTGGCGGCGCCTTGTCATTGGCCGCTCGAGCGTCAGCTCCAAGCACTGTACTCCGTAGGTAGGTACAGCCTCCAAGGCTCCAGCCCGCTAGAGACTATTACTGCCTGGGCGATATTCCGTCTCACAAGGTTGTTGTCTTGCGTCCATCATAAACAGCCTATCGTAGCCTTGTCGCTGCACGTCGCCATCACTCAACCCAGCTTCTCGAGGCACCGTTGCTCTCTCAGCCATCAAGGTACAAGGCAATCGAACCCGTCATCGTTCCCCAGTTTTCTCACGACGTTTGACTTCACTATCGGCGCCATCGGCAAGCTCAGCCTTACTCAACTACCTACCTACCCACATCATCCATCTTCGTCTCTGACAGTGCTCTGACTGACCAAGCCCAAGGCTGCGATATCACGCAGTTTCCAGTACCAGAGGCTCCATTGCGTATTCTGAATACTAGGAGTACCGCCATCGTCCGCCGTCGTCCGCCCGCACCGTCCTAGCCACCGACACAATATCCAGCAAACGACAACATGGCCGACGTTGAGATGAGCGACGCCCCCGTAGCCAAGAAGGCCGAGGGAAACAATGGAAAAAGCGTGGAGGGAAAAAAGAAGTTTGAGGTGAAGAAGGTAGGCCAAGAGTTACTGGAGAATACATGAGCTTGTGGAAGTCTTTCTGACGCAAGCAGTGGAACGCCGTCGCGCTCTGGGCTTGGGACATTGTCGTGGACAACTGTGCCATTTGCCGAAACCACATTATGGATCTATGTAAGTCTGGTCTTATGGTCCGAGACGGCAGGAGTCTGGAACACTGACGTGCTGGGTCACCGCAGGCATCGAGTGTCAAGCAAACCAGGCCTCGGCTACCAGCGAAGAGTGCACTGTGGCTTGGGGCATTTGCAACGTAAGGACAAGGCAATATCGTTACTGGATGTACAAGCCGGGCTAACGATTGGGCAGCACGCGTTCCATTTCCACTGCATCTCACGATGGCTGAAAGCCAGATCAGTCTGTCCCTTGGACAACCGGGATTGGGAGTTCCAGAAATACGGCCGCTGAGCGCAGGTTATACGAGTGGGCACGGGCACGAGACACGACCAATATCAAAAGCAGAGGGCACAGGGAGGAGAGTGGTCTACAGGAAACGACGTTGGCTGCGTTGGCATGATGTATACGAAACTATCAGAGGCTGGCCATAGATTTATTGACTCGCTTTGCTTTCTCCCCATCCAGAACCTGCTGGCAACCATTTGACAGGGTGCTTGTTGTAGACGGGCCACGGCGGCACTACGACGAGAAATGTCAAGGCGGTGCCTGCCAGCCCTACATAGACGGCGAGCTTGATGTCCTGGAGGAAATATCCGACGACGAATGACAGGAACTGGGGACTGGTCAGCGGCGCGCACATCAAGCCGATGACTTCTGTTGGGGGACGCTACGTACCCCAGAGACGGAGAGGAGAATGGTAGCAAGCAGCTCGGCGAGCTTCTGGCCCTGGAAGTCCTATCGACAGGCACATCGTTAGCGACGGGTGGGACGGAGGAGCTTCAGGCGACAGCCGCAACGTACAATCTGGCCATCGACAACGTCGCGGACCTGGTCGAGGATTTGTTCGGCCATGATCGGATGGGTCTAGGCTCTCGGAAGCTCGGTATCTGGTAGAACTGTGGTCAACGCAGAGGGTTGCGAGTGACGCGTGGTGGTTGTAATGTTGCTGCTCGGTGAACTACGCAGGTTAGGACCACGCTGGCTGGACAAAGGTACGTACCGCAAGCACATGAGAAAGTGCACATGTGGCCCGCCTCTTGTGTATGGTGTGGCGCAAATGGCATTCCTGCTTTGCGCTCGGAGCTCGGAGCCTGGAACCTTGTATTTTTTGGGGCGCATGCATGGGCTCCATGATCCATCATCCAACCATGGGTGCATGGATGGCTCGGCTGTCCCCGACCGAGGCTGCTGCCAGCAAGCAAGCACTATTAAAAGTGGCCTCAGAAGGTACCTGTTACAGGCTTGTGGCGTATGACTCCCCGCCTATAGATTTGTAACTGAACCAACTTAGGTACGACTTTGGGCTTGTGCTCGTGCGGATGGGTCCCGTCTACGGCATCGAGCCGGGAGCCAGGGTCGGGGGCCACTACAAGGCACAATTTTTTACTACTCTTCATCTCGTCTTTGCCCTCTTTTCTCATTTCCATCTCGTTGCTCATCGACGCACGCACCCTCATCAACTTGCTTGGCCTCTCCGTGCCGGCGCTTACTTGACAACCAGGCCCAGCCCGGCCCGCTTCCGCTTCCGCGCATTGCTTACACGTGCAATCAATTTCTCGCCCCTTACCTTAGCTTGGCCGACTCGGATATATCCCTGCCGCAACACCACCAACTGCATATTTACTCTGTTGCCGCTTTTCATTGTTTTTGCCGACAGACTTTTCCTCGCCCAACCCGACTCAACACACGAGCCCAACCATCTCACAGGCGACAAAACCAGGCGCATGTCCTATTGCCATCGCCTAGACTTGGTTACCCCCAGCACGCACCAGCATCCCGCCTCCATCACCCTTGTCTCTGCGTAGGGATTGCACCAAGCAGTGACGCCTCGCCACTCGACGTCATCTATAACCGGCGTTTCGCCTATCCCAACACAGTCTTCAAGTTGGCTCAATTCGCCTTCCACCGCCGCACGACTCTCTCGCTCCTAGGTCCCGGTTTCTGGGTCTACAGCGGAGTCAACAAGAAACCTCCGTAACTGGTGCTACGCCTGCGCATACAGTCTTGACTCTCTTCCCACCTGGGAAACGCCCTTCCATCGGCAATCTACGCCGAATCGTATCTCTTGGTTCAAGAGATAACTTCCTAAACTTGGCGCGCCCCTGCCGCGCTGGGTGCGCCATCTAGACATCGGCCTCACGACATCGACTCAGCACAATCGATAAAAGTATGGGATTTTCACCTTGAACTCGCGAACAGCGTCGGCCCTTTGGTCCAGTCAATCTCCCTCCCCGCCTCCCGCCCCTCCCCCGCCTATCCCGTCTTTTCCACAGATACAACTGGTTTGTGTAAAGACACATCTGGACCGTAACCATGTCCGACCACGACGAATCCGCCTCCGTCCACCGGTATAGCACCCCGGTGCCCGAGCTCGACGACCACCGTCGCCAAGCCGGATCGTCGCAGAGGATTGAGCGACCCCGCCGGGGTACGTTCGACAGCCTGTACGGGGCTCGACTCATCGAGAATGATGCAGGCACTCCTGCCATTCGAATCCGCGACTTTGAGGAGGCCATCATCGATGAGGAGGGCGCCGCAGCGGCGTCTCCAACCGGCCGCCGAAGCCGTCGTCCAACCGTGGATTCCACTGGAGAAGGGAGAGGTGTCTCGCCGCCCAACTCGGTCAAGGCATTCGCCGCTGCTCGTCGCCGAGAGCGTGACATGTCCTTCTCCGAGTCTAGGGCCGATCATGACGACCTCGTAAGCCGTGCCATGTCCATCTCGAGCAGGCCCAGTCTCCGCAGCAAACCCCATACGGTAGATAATGACGGTGCCAGTTACATCACCAACAAGACTGCCGAGGAGGACGTCTGCTTTCCGGTCAAAGATACGTACCGCAAGGATCATCTCTATATCGATTTTGACTACCTTGAGAATTTTATCAATTCGGAGCATACTGCGCGTGTCGCCAGTAGGGCGGATGCGGAAGCGCAAAGCTTCCGTGACATGCGCCCGCACACTGCTGGTTCCGGCTCAATTCAGATGGCTACTCTCGACGGAGACATTCTGAACATTCCTTCGGATGATTCCATGGAGCGTGAAAAGACCCGCACCGAGGAGAGGCCCCCGGCGCCTCCCATTGACAACAACCGGTTCAGCTTCTTTTCGTCTGCATGGGAGTCAACCATCCATGCGGCGGAGATGGGTGATCTGGTCCTTCCCGGCGAAGACATCCGTGGCTTGTTTGAGCTACCTGAAGATGATGTGGACGGAGTGTGGTGGCTCAACGTTAACACCGCTACAAAGGAAGAGGTGCTCAACATTTGCAAGGCATTTGGCATTCACCCCCTGACTATTGAGGACATCATTACTCAGGAGGCTCGAGAGAAGATTGAGCTCTTCCCCTCGTACTACTTTGCCTGTTTCCGCTCCTTCAAGGTAGTGGAAGAGCCTGACGGCAAGGAATACGAGCCTTTCAACATCTACGTCATCGTATTCAGAGAGGGCACCATCAGCTTCAGCTTTGCACCCAACTCGCACGCATCCCAGGTCCGTAAGCGCATCACCGCCCTCAAGGACTACGTTGCCCTGAGCAGCGACTGGATTTGCTACGCCCTAATGTAAGTTACGAATAATCACCTTGAAGCACGTTTGTCATCTAACCAACCGCCTTAGTGACGACATTGTTGACTCCTTCGGTCCCGTCATCCACCAGATTGAGCTTGAAGCGGATGCTATTGAAGATGAGGTGTTTGTCATGCGCGAAGATGATTCCAACTCGTTCCTTCGATCCATTGGGCGAGTGCGCAAGAATTGTATGGCCCTGCTGCGGCTCCTTGGCGGTAAGGCTGATGTGCTTCGTGGATTTACCAAGCGATGCAACGAAAACTACAAAGTTACACCGCGTATGGACATTGGCATGTATCTTGGCGACATTCAAGATCACGTTGTCACGATGGCGACCAACTTGGGTCACTTCGAAAAGATTCTATCCCGAGCGCACAGCAATTACCTCGCCACGTTGTCCATTAACAACATTGCTCAAGGCACCGACACGAACAAGGTCCTCAGCAAAATCACCCTTGTTGCATCTGTGCTGGTGCCGCTGAACCTGGTCAGCGGTGTCTTTGGCATGAACGTCCATGTGCCCTTCCAGGACGGTACTGTTGGCAACAGTCTGGCTCCCTTTTTCGGCATCATTGGGTTCATGTCGTTCATGTGCGCCATCATCATGGGCTTTGCCAGGTGGAAGCGATGGATCTAATCATCTCTTCTATCCAATCGTCTCCTTTCTCCTTCCGCGGTATCCCCTTGCTCTCTTTTGTCGCGGCTCTTTGTGTATAGACCCTTTTGGCCAATGGTTGAATGATGTCGTTTATAGGATGGATCCTGGTTTTCAAGGGCTTGTGTACTTGGTATTACATCGGTTGGTGTAGTACATGAACGCTTCAATGTTGTTCATGATCCACTCGTAATTACAGATATGTTTATGATTTATTCAGCAGTATTCGACTCAGTGTACAAGCTCAAAGTGACGCCACATCTGTCTTTCCTAGGCACCTACCCACCGACCTAGACACCTATAAACGTACCTAGGCAGTTAAACAATTATCACTATCGGTGTTGGTGGATATCGCCAAGTGCCACTTCAGAGATGCTTCAGAGGCGAGGCAGTACGTACCGACATGTGGGTCCAGGCTTTCTTGGTCAAATCCCATGATTGGCCATCCGCTTCAACTACGTACTTGCATCTCTTTTCAAATTCCCGACTCCAAATTCTTGAACAAAACCCAACCAGAACGTCCATCAATCCAATCGTCAACAGGCAACCCATTCACCAGCCACCGCAACCATGAACGCCTCTACCCAACTCGAAAACACCGACCTCGAGAGGCTCAACGACCAGGACAAGGCCGAGCTGCGCAACTTCCTCGCCAACGAGCAGCAGCGTTCCAACATCCAGTCGCGTACGTCTCTCTCTTCCCAGTGTTTTAGCACCCAGACGGGGCCCCTTCTTGTCGAGGGCTTTGGCGCCGAGGGGGCCTCGCTATTCCTGATATCGATTCCTGCGGCTCCGAATCCATGCTGACGGTGACTTGCCACTGCAGAAACCCACAGCTTGACCCAGATGTGCTGGAACAAGTGCGTTCCTGGCACCATCAAGAACTCCAAGCTCGACAAGACCGAGGAGGGCTGCCTGGCCAACTGCGTGGACCGGTTCCTCGACATCAACTTCCTCACGATGAAGCACCTCAACAGCATGCGCTCCTAAGCTGGGACCAACAATGGCTGGGTCACGCGCCCTGAAACTGTCACCAAATACATGTACAATTAATTGGGAACTCTGCGAGAAGGATGAATTGGGCCGGGTTGGGTTCGGCCAGACTGGTTAGAAAAACACCATTTTTGGCTGAATTGAGGGACCGCAGCGTCATCATGTACATTACGATACAAAGACTCAAGCATAAGAGACTTTTTGTAAAGCACACTGGTCATTACGCGCCAGCTGGTTAACAATTCGTCACAGCGTCACTTTCAAACAATGGTTGGAATTTAAGATGATGGAGGTTGGCCGGTCTTGATTTCATAATCATTTGCTCTAAACGACAAGCTCTTTGTACGCCATTTTTTCCGGTGCCCATGCCTTGCATTTCAGCAGACCCAACCAACCCAAACGCACGCCAAATACAGCCCGATTTGTTTGTTTAAACGAGAGAGAGCTTGTTGGCGGCGATGTCGAGAGCATCGACGTCAGGGGTGAGGCGGGCGTAGGCCTTCTTGGAACCGTCGGGGCTGAGAGACGTGTTAGCATACAGTTGGTCCAGTCGCGTTCATCATGAGTGCAGCACATACCGGATCAGGGTGTTGATCTTGACGGTGTCGATGTCGTAGAGCTTCTTCAGGGCAATCTTGATCTGGGCCTTGTTGGCCTTGACGTCGACGATGAAGACGAGGGTGTTGTGCTCCTCCATCTTCTTCATGGCGCTCTCGGTGTTGAGAGGGTGGATGACGACCTTGTGCTCATCGAGACGGGGCAGGTGGGGAACCGACTTGCGAGGGTACTTGGGCTGGCGCGAGACGATGAGGGTCTTGGGCAGGTGGAAAGAGGTGCTGTAGCGAGCCTTGACCTTCTTGTGGGAGTTGGTCTGGACGAGGTCATGATGGTTAGCAACCAGATCGTCAAGAGTAGATGCGAGGGGAATCGGTAAAAACTTACACCCTTGAGAGCGGCCTTAGCAGCGGCGTTGGCCTGCTTGGAGCCCTTGGTGCCCTTGGCAGCGACTATATAAACATACGCATCAGCAATCGCTCTTTTTCAGAACTCGCAAAATCTGCTGCTGCATGATGCGGAAAGAGAGGGCCATCCTCTCCCCGTGCTCCGCGCGCCGGCAAGGCGACGGGAAGGGACGACAATCTCCATCGATCGAATGCTTTCGCTTCTTTTTCTTGTCTTGTGTTTTTCTTTCTTCTTGTTCTTTCTGCTTTGAAATTCGCTGCAGCAGACGTGGGTGACGATTCATCCCGTACCTTTCTTGTTGGCGGCCATTGTGTCGGATTGGTTGTCGGGCACGAAGGGTTGTCGTGAGGTGTTGGTCGTTGGGCGTGGGTTAGAAGTCAAGTCGTGAATTCTCGGTCGCAAAAAAAGAGAAATTGACCTGTGTGGACCACACTTTGCGATTAGGGTTGCTCGCAACGAACCGTCACTATTGGCTGAAAACGGGGAGAGAAGTTTCTCACGTGACCATAAATTTGAGCATGCCTTGACGCTACGGAATTCGCAGCTTATGTCAGCGCAGCTCAGTGTGAGAGAGTGAGAATTGTTCGTCGTGTAGATGATTTGGGCTAGAATAGAAAGCGAATGTTTTCCCAGCTACCCTCACTTGAGGCCTTCTTATGCTTTTAAGACTGTCATGCTCTTAAATCCGCGTGCCTCTTTTTACTGACAAAGCTGGCCACAGTTTCGATATGTGAGTACTCATCCGATGCCTTGAAGGCCCTTCAAGTCTAACCATGGGCCAGTCCGAGTCCGCGCAAAATCCAGGAATATTCCCAAAAAGTCAAGACTAAGCCAGAAGTATGGTTTCCAAGAAAGTCTCGCGGCAAAAGAGCCTGGCCAGCAGCCGACCACCAACAGTCAAAGCCTCACGCTCCATGTCCCGGAAAGCAAGCAGAACTCTCATCAACACGCACCATCAATTGGAGAAGAGACGCAAGCAAGCCATAGCCAATGGCGACAAGAAGGCCGAGAAGGAAATTCTCTCGGAGCTTGCCAAGTTGGGCGGAATCGACCACTACCAAAAGGCCAGTCTTCAGGGGCAGAGTCTTGACCGTGGGGGCGATACGTCAAAGGTTCTGCTTGGATGGCTTCCAGTTGCTGAGCTAAAGAGCCGAGGAAAACGTCTCCAGATGCTCGAGGTTGGCGCTCTCAGCACCCGCAACGCCTGCTCCGCCAGTGGCATCTTTGACATGAAGCACATCGATCTCAACAGCCAGGAGCCGGGCATTTTACAGCAGGACTTTATGGAACGACCGCTGCCAAAGGATGCGACAGAGAAGTTTGACATCATTTCACTCAGCCTGGTGCTCAACTTTGTGCCTGATGCGGAAGGCCGCGGTCAGATGCTTCTACGGACGTTGTCATTTCTTCACCCCGAATCAGACGCTGCTACGGGGTCCGCAGAGAAGCTGTTTCCTTCTCTCTTCTTGGTGCTCCCTCGAAGTTGCATGGACAACTCGAGGTACTTTACAGACCAGAGGCTTGATGAAGTCATGACGATTCTTGGCTACGCCCGCGTACAGCGCAAGATGACTCAGAAGCTTGCATACTCGTTATGGCAGAGAGTCGGGCCTGTCACAACGACACGTCCCAACTTTACAAAGAAAGAAGTCAACCCGGGAAAATCAAGAAACAACTTTGTCATCACCCTCAAGGACTTGAAAAGTCGGTCTGTGTAAAACGACCGAGGCGGGCATGATGGCAAACATGCTACTGAAGAGATGCGAGAGTGCATATGTGCCCCTGTCCAACCTGTTACGCACCGACACTTTTTGACAAGTTACAAAGAAGACGAGGCTACGGGAATGAAGATTGGGATATCGTCGGGCAACTGAAGCTGGCGAGAACCATGGAGAAGGCAATGGAACCTCGGCTGATGGCTTGAAGGAGATCGGATTACACGATGCAACAGGGCGCAGCGGGACATGCTTCCCGGTTGAGAGCTTGACTTGGTTGCATGGCGCCGTCTCAGATTGTGTACTAGTGGCAGGATGCCTACCTAGTAAGTGGCTACCTACCTACTGTACGATGCGATTGCAACTCCACAGAGAGGATGCCACGCCGTGGACCCGCCGTCTGCTTTATGGTTGTCCTCCCCCTATGCCGAGTCACCCTTGAACTCGGAAATGGCCAGGCCAGAGAGGTGGTTGTCGGACGGTAAGGGGGCATTGCCAGGGCGAACCACGGGGAGGCTGTGCATGCCTGCGTTGACGGCAGCCTCCACCTCGAGGATATTGTCGCTCAGGAACAGCCAGCGGGCCGGGCTGATATCTGGGTACCTGGAGAGAATGGCGAGGTAACTCGTCGCGTCCATCTTGGGGCCCGCATTGACGGTGTCAAACCAGTCAGATATGAGGGGAGTCATGTCGGAGGGCTCAGCGTTGGTGTGGCCGAAGAGGAGCTTCTGCGCTGGCACAGACCCGGACGAGTAGATCATGATCTTCTTTCCAGCGGCATGGGCGGCGCGGATAAAGGGGGCAACGTCGGGGAAGAGGGGGGCTCGGATCTGCCCCGACTTGTAGCCCTGCAGCCAGAGGTGGCCTTGCAGAGCCTTGAGGTAGGGCGCCTTGACGTCTTGCTGGACGAGATTGTTCACGTGTGCCTCAAAGGCAGGGCGATCGTCGCGGTACTCGGCGGGAAAGGCATTGCGATACTGCGCAAAGTCTGGGCTATCCCATTCCTGGTCAGACACCCTGGAAAGGGCATCGAGGGCGTAGGGGAACTGCGGGTACCGAGAGGTGCAAGTCAGCCAAAGCGGTTGGCAATAGCAAGCAGAGCTAAGGCAGGGACAAAGTCGGTGAAGCGGGAGGCTGGCGTCCGGACTTGATCATGCATGCATCCACACCCGATCCGAGATGCATGACACGAGGCACGGTATGCCATAGGTTGATTAGGTGTAAGAACGATGGGCCAAGTAAAGGTAGGGGTGCGCGCTTCGTGTACTATGTAAAGCAAGGCCGGAGAAAGGATGGGGCGGGGGTGCTAGGGAGCGGTCCGGAGGGGGGGATGAATGGACGGGATCGGGGTCGGGGACGGGGACGGAACGGGACGGAGAGAGGTCCGGCCGGCCGGTCGGTCGGTGTGAGGAAGAAACAAGAGAAAGTGACAAATTGACTCACCAAGACGTCCTTGACAAAGGAGATGGGACAAACGGTGCCTTCTACACGGCGCAATCACAGTGTGTGTCAGTCCAAGAAGAAGTCATTGTGATATCCAATTGTCAAGCTGCTGCAAGCAGATGAAGACTGCCTTACCAATGTCGAAGAGCACCACATCGGTGTCGGCGAGGCTAAGAGGCATGACGGAAGAGCCTTTTGGTTGGTGAAAGGCGAAATGAGCGGATGGTCTCTTGAAAGAGGCGGTCAGGGCGGGTGATGATGAAGCAAGCAGAGATGAGATTGAAGCAAGATGAACTGGCCGTGCAGCGAGTGTTGGGTAGTAACAAGGCCGAAGCGATGAAGACGCAGGGACGGGTTTTTCGCTCTTGAGGTTTTGGCGAGACGTGATTCGCTGGAAGCAGGGAGCAACGTGGGCATGGCAGCAAATGGTCCTTGTGCCAGATCTCACTCAGCCTGGCTGACAGCAAACGAACATACTTGATTATACTCAGGCTACAGCTGTTGTTACTGCTGCTACTGCGCATGCTGTCTCTTGTCCACGTTGGAGCTGCAGCAGAGCAGGCTTACACCACAGAAAGAGGCGTGGCTGGATCGGTGGCTGGTGCCAGTTGAAGGGTGCTACTCTGCAGGGCCCAGCCTCAGCCAGCAGCATGCTACAGCTACAGCTACAGCTACAGCTACAGTACCTGCTACACATACGTGTACAGATGAGCTCTGCAGGTATCGTGGCTTCTGCTATGGTGCCATGCAACCAAGCCAAGCCAAGTGGTGTGGTGGTAAAGGCGGTCAGTGTAGAATGGCCCAACCAAAGTTGCCTATTCGGGCAGTGGAGTTGGCGGTGTAGTCGAGGCTGCCTCTCACGATGCAGGCGGAAGAGCCTAGATGGATTGGATGGTTGGAGAGCAGTCGGTTCGTGCAACTAAAGCAATAGTCATGCAGCCAACCCAACCTGCAGCGGTTAAGCAGGCCAGCCAGCACCAGCAGGCCAGGGAGTCGAGTTGAGACCTGACGACGGTGCCATGTGTTGCAGCGGTACATGGATCCATCGAGGCACGCGGTGGCTGGGCAAGGTACCAATCTACCGACAGCGCCATGCCGGTACCTTGGTGCTTGGTTGCTGTATCGTCGAGCTTAACGCATGCTGGCATGGTTCCCCCGTATGATGGATCAAATCGCCCTTGATCTGCTCAGTGGTGAGACGTGCTCCCTGGCAGCAACCCAGACCCAGGTCGTCAAACAAACAAAGTCATGAGTTCCAGCGAGGACGGGCCAATTGCCTCGAGGGGGCATTGCATCGTACGCAAGGGAGAAACACGCAATCAATTGCCTCCCGATGACTCCGGAGATGACAACAACCAGGTGGCAAGCCTCCACTCACGATCGATACATGCTATACTATAGTAGGTAGTATACGAAGTACGGAGTATCCTCACAGTGAATAGATCTCACGACAGAGAACAAGGCGCAGGCCGGGCCTGCTGGGGGGGCCCTCCGATCCGAAAACAGCGGGACAAGGCGAGGGGAAACACGAGACACCCGGGTCGATTCGGCCGGAGTGCGTGGGCGTGCATACGGATGCGGACCTTGCACTCGAATGCCTCGCGGGCTGTACATACATGCACTGCTCCGTACAGTACGGCCTGTGTTGTGCAATTATGCCCCTGATGTATTGCAGGCTGTACATTCAATCCAGCGACGGTTTTTGGAACTGCAGCAATGGCAAGATTGGCTCCCCAAAGGCCAGGTTGGTAAACGGACACTTGGCCATATCAACACATTCCTTGGGCTCCAGGACCCTGAAAACCAACAGCGGCAGCACCCCCATCCAGACTGGAGAAATCCTGCTGCAACTCGCCAGGTCAGTCATCGTCGTCGCAGGTCAGGGCCAGCGCCAGGTGAGTCAAAGCAGGGAAAACGAGTGGTTGTGGAGCCAGGAACCCCAGGCGCGCGCGAACCCGAACCCGAACCCGCCGGCCAGGGACGGGATGGATCGACGGTGCAATGGCCGAGATTGGTTTGGAGGGACGGATTCTTGGAAGGACGCCAACGTTCCACGTTGCTCGTGACGGCATCTGCAAGTGAAATGGACGAATGGATGGGGGAGTGGATGCAAGCCCAGCCCAGCCCAGCCCAGCCCAGCTCCAGGCCGGCAGCCGATGCCCACGCCGTGCGTTGCGTGGCTTGGTTGTTGATATTGCCGCCGACGATGAATGTTGTTGTTTTGTTTCAACTCTGGGTCCTTGGAGTATGCAGACAGATGGCCCTGTGGGGGATGGAGATTGAGGATTGACGGGTGATTACAGACACAAATGACGACCACCACGAACCAGTCAAGCCTGTCAAGCCAGTCAAGCCAGGCTCGGCCAGGGGTCCATCCGTCCGCACGCACCACTGCCGGGCCTCCAAGTTGGGATGGGAAAGGAGAACAAGTCCTAGCATCGTGGGTTCGCGAGGTAGGCAACAAGGCAATGGAGGGCTAGGTACAGGTGCAGGTACAGGTACAGTACGTACGCTACCCGCGGTGCATCAATCTACATGCTACGTACGGATACCCGCTACTCCATGCTGGTCTGGACCTAGCTTTGATACGTGCTTGAAGCATATCTCGTCGCTGGTATGCACGACTCCAGGAGTGCATGGGCCCCCAAGCCCAACTGGGCCATGGCGGACCCCGCAAACTTGGCAGCTCGAGAGACATGGACGGGCCCATTGTTGACTTGCGGCACATGCACTGTGCTTTGTAAGATGCAGCCGGGTTGAATTGAGGTGAACCCTGGAAGCAATTATCAACATGGAGTCCCTAGACTGTTCTGGCCAGTAATCAACACGACACCGTGGATACCCGCTGATACCGGGGCGCCGTTTTGATAACCAAGTGCCGAACTCTACAGTATCCAAGTATGTACGCCCATACCGTCCGTACTTGCTCGGTCCATTATTATCGTGAGATTGACATAGTATCTATCGCGCAAGGCGTAGCCATGACGATCAACCCCTCCGATAGCGCAATCGACTTCCCTGGGCTGCGTGCCCTCTACAGATGCAGTACCGCCGATAGCGCACAGGGGAGGGGGAGTCGATTGGATGCGTGAAGCTCTCGTGATGGGCAGAGCCGTCCGTTTTGTTGGGGAAACAACCGACAAGTCGTTCTAAGCTCGAATTGACTGGGCGCCGTATCCTGGTGCCACGCGCCTCTGGCGCTGTGTACCCAAGGTACCGTAGTATTGCCCGAGGGCCGTTTCGAGATGGGTGTAACGTCATGCGGTACGCAGCGGTCAGGTCGACGAGCCACTCGTCCACGCGCCCACCGCTACCTCATGCACGCGTACCCGGCGGTGCATCCGCTAACAGCGACCATCCAAGGCCCAGGCCTCAACCCAGCCCAGCCTCCATGCCTTCCAGCCCGCGCTCGCCGAGGGGAACGGCAACGGGAACACTGGGAGGCAGTTAGTAACTGGTCAACTCGCCAGTTGGCAGTCAGCATAGGAACAATGGACCGTATGGATCTGCAAGGGCCGCACCGTCTGGTCACACGCCGGCCAAGCTGGACCACGGGTGTCATTTCCTGCGTGAACAAGTGATCGAGGCGTCTCCACCCCCGTATGTGCACCTAGGTAGGTACCTAGGTAGGTACCTAGGTAGATAGGTAGGGAGGTACTGTGCAATCGTCGTGAATTGACCATCAAGTCCCGGTTCCCGTATCCGTACCCTAGGGCAGGAAACTTGAGGCACTGCGGGAGTTCACCGCGGTGTCCTTTTCGTCAGCGTGGACTCGCTGGTAAGAGACCTGGACTGCCGGAGTGGCTCACCGCAAAGGCCACGTACCTTTTGCTACCCAAGGTGCTGATGCTATTCGTAGATACCCAAGGTATACATAGATGCCTATATTTGCATCCATGGGACGTGCGTGGTTATGATCCATCACAACCCAGGACCTAGGTACCCGCTATCCGCTATCCGCTATCCGCCCGTAGAACAGCTGGCAGCTTCTGGGTGGCTTCGTCAAACCTCCTACCACCTGTGCCTACATTCCAGGTACGTATGTACGTACAATGACAAGTAAACAGCAGATGTTGCGATAGCAGAGCGCCGGAGCAACGCCCGCACTGGTCAAAGTCGACTGAGCAGCGTGAGGTCACGTCAAGTCGTCCAAACCCATATCGGCCTGTCGCCATCTCCTCGTTATCTGTCGGCATTGTGGCGATGGGCGGACAGTATCAACTTTCATCAGTACTGTGCCGTGTCACAGTCACGCTTCCAGTGCCACACTACCTAAGTATCTCTCTGTGTTCCAGTGATGTCTGCTCCAAGGAGTGCCGAAGCTTTGCCAAGAGCGTCTGGCTAAATCATTCCACTTGTAGCGCCATTGCCAGGTCTTGTTATTCCATGTCTGTCTCTCGCAGTTCTCGCTCGCAACCCGCCGTCCACTCATCTCCAGCGCCGTCCACACCCACTCACAGCGAGCGCCCCCTTACAAGCCTAGACGCAGGTACGTACCAGCTGAGACGGCGGTTCTGGGGGCGCTGGGGGCATTGGGGCGCACGTTTGCACAGTGTCTCATGCGGCGAGGCCAGACTGTAGAGGCCGTCAAGCCGTGTCCGGTCTTGCCTTTGGACTGGCGCCTCGAGCTGTTGTGGCCTGGAGATTGAGGCTGCCACTCTTTCGCAATACAGTACGGACAGGCACCTCTACGGCTGCCTCTGGGCTCTAGTATGGAGTGCCGGGTATGAGGTACGTACCGAGTGTACGCAACACGCAACACACGCCTTCTATTGCTTCGGCAAGGATGGATGGAAAGCCCACCCCCTGGTCAGAGCGCCTCTATTCCCTCGCTCTCTCTCTCTCTCTTGTCTATCTGTCTGTCTGTTGGTCGTCTGGTCTCTTGGTCTCGCGCTCTCTCGCTCTCTCTAGCCACATCCATCCCTCTCCACCCCGTTCCATCATCCACTCTTCCACTTTCATCACCGCCATTCCCTCTCTCGTCTTCCCTCCTCCTCCACTCTCCTTACCTTTATTACTTGACCCTGCCATTCCTCCATCCCTCTTTCCTCTGTCCCGTACGCCTACTGCATCATCAAAGACCTTCACCTCTCTCGAGCTTGCTCTCCGCCGCCTCTGCCTTGAACGCCGCTACTCGGCCTCAATCTCGCCTCCGTCCAAGCAAGCCAGCAAGCAAGCCAACAACAACCTACCTATTTACGGCTGTGACTCCACTACCAACGAACGAACCCGACTATAGATCGTCCCGTTTCCCCCTGATACACTTTTCGAGAGAAAGAAGCGTCTTTGAATCGTCGTTTGCCGCTGCTTAGCCTACCGTTGATTCGACCCTTTGTCTGCAACGTCGTTGTCATTGTTGCATCCCCCATCAACTCGTCGCCGGTTTCGCACGGCGCCATCGCCACCTGCTCGCTCACATACGACTACACACCCCATCTTGGCTTGTTGACTACTGCTTCGAGTTGACAGGCCCCTTCGCCAATTAGGCACGTCTCTGACGCATTGGATCGTGTCGTTGGGGTTGCTCCCTTCCGGCTCTGTCAATTCTGCTCAGGTCGTTGTCCTTCGGCCCACCCCCGGCTCCGTGTGACTCAACCAGCTCCGGTCGAGATATCACGACTCCGCCTTGGACCGTCCCCGCTCCCGGTCTCAAGCGTGACTCCTTGACACGTCGACTCATCGGCTGTCAACCTCACCTCCTCACTCTCATCCTCTTCCTCTTTCACATCAATTCAACACTCCTCACCCTCATCAACGTCTGTTCGGCTCCGTCCTCGGCCGTTCCGCCATCGACATCCTCAACTTCCAGTCATTCTTTCGAATCTACAACAGCGCTTCCATGTCATCATAACGATTTTCCTCTTGTTTCAATTTCCCTGGCCTTTTGGGTCATCACCTTCGCCATTACGAACCTTTCATAATCCGTTTCTTTTGTTCAGCCAACATCCCCCAAAAAAAATACCCTCCAGATGAGCCTCTGATTCCACCACGATCATCAAAACCTTCAGCTACTTGATGCGTACCTCTTCCCTCACCTTCACAACCACGAACGTCTGTACATTCCTCGCCTCGCCGCAGATAACTGTTCATCCGGATCCTACATTACACTCCGCCACTCGACTCAAACCTCAACCACCTCACGCATCTTGAGCACTTGGAATCGACTCTTTTCTTTTGCTAGCCATCGACTGCTTTTGTACGACTACTTCTTTCTTAACTACTTCTTCCATTCGACTCTCTCTCGCTTTTCTTTTTTTCTTTTTCAACATACAATGCAGTGTCTCAAGGACAAGTTCTCCGGCGGCGTCCTCTTGGGCGGACGCTATCAAACCATCTCCCCTCTCAACCATGGCTCTTTCGGCATGGTCTTCATGGCTCAGGATCTCTCTACCAACCAGACTGTTGCCATCAAGTGCCTCACCAAGCGCACCGCTTCTGTCGATGTCGATTGCGAATTTGCCATTGACGACCAGTCCGAGGAGCTTGCTCTCCACAGCCGTCTCGAGGCTCACCCCAACATTGTCAACCTCATCGATTCGTTTGAGACCGATGCGCACGTTTACATTGTGCTCGAGTTCTGTGGTCAGGGCGATCTCTACGAGGCAATTCGCAACGGTCGCGGTCCTCTGGAGACGGAGCACGTCCGCCAGTTCATGCTCGAACTCGTCGATGCTGTCGAATTCATGCACTCCAAGGGTGTCTACCATCGCGACATCAAGCCTGAGAATGTCTTCCTGACTCACGATGGGGCCATGAAGCTCGGCGATTTCGGTCTTGCCACGACTGAGAAGTGGTCCTACGAGATGACTGTTGGCAGTGATCGATACATGGCTCCCGAGCAATTCGACTCTGCGGGTGCGGGATACTCTCCTGCCGAGGCTGACATCTGGGCCATTGGTATCTGCTTGCTCAACATCTTGTTCTCGCGCAACCCTTTTACCACTCCCACCGAGGCCGACCCTCTGTTCCTCGACTACTCTCGGGACAAGCAGTCTCTCTTTGACGTCTTTCCTTCCATGTCTCAGGACACCTACGAGGTGATCGTGCAGTGCATGAACATGGACCCCAGAAGACGCTCGCTTGTCGGCGCTCGCGATGCCCTTCTTCGCGTCGTCAGCTTCACCACGCAGGACGAGGAGCTTGATGACTTTTGCGGAGCCGAGCAGGCCATTGTCGCCAGTGCCAACAGAGAGCCCCTTCGCACCCCTTCCATCCAGAGTCCCATGCTCGACACTGGTGCCTTCCCCTGGGCCAAGGCTCTTCATGCCAACCCTCATCAGTCCCGGCAGCTTAGCGTCATTGCGGACACTGAAAGCTACACTGAAGAGCTGTTCCCCAAGTCGGAGGGTACTACAGACTGGTGCTCCACGACGACGGCGCAGACCCCATCAATGGCTTCTGTTCTCGACTCGCATCTTGGCGTGTCGATGCAATCCCTTGCCATCAACCCCACCTGGCGATCCAAGCCCAAGGTGTCACCCATGGCAGGTTCTTTGCCCATTGCAATGGGCAAGCCGCTCGCTCTCTCCATGTCGACGGTGTTTGGCCGTCGCAAGGAAGCCGTTTCCAAGAGCTGGAGCGACATGTGGGAGGAGGATGAGGAGGAAGAGGAGCGTGAGCAGCAGGTCAAGGCTCTCAAGGAGCTCAACTCTAGGACTTGGAGTCGTGAGAGCAAGGACGAAGTCAAGAAGGCGGGTAAGATGGAGCCGGTCTCGCACCCTCATGACATCAAGGGAGACATTGATGACGATTTGGTTGCGGACGGCTTCTTCTTCCAGGAGGCGCCGGCTCAGAAGCCCCACATCACTCTCACCCCTCGCTACTCTCGTCGGTCAAACCGAAACAACTCAGACATGGACAAGTGGGCGGCGCTTGGTGAGCGTCGACGGGGAACGGGAACGAGCTTTGACTCGGACCAGTCGCCCGACCTGAAGACACAACGACATTTTGGGATAGGATATAAATCTTACGAAGCGGGAGTTTGGGATCATGCTAATTATCATCACAAGCTTGGCGTGAAGGAACGCGCCAAGGAATGTCCACGAAGCAAGGGCAGAGATTGGAACTGGCGCCGGGACAAGCGCACCGATCTTGGTGATGTTGAGTGGGTTGGTGGTTGGTAAAGGGACCAAGTCCCTGCACCGGCCTCCAATCGTGGTTGGATTCTGTCCTTGGATCATCATTGAATGGTGCTCTGGGGGCCGAGCATCCAACTCGCTTTCTGCGTATCAATCAGACATATTTAGATATCATTGACAAGACAAAATACCAGAAGTTACCCACTCAAACTATATTCGCTGCCTATTCCTTGCATCTCTCGTATGTGAAGTTGACTACCCAGGGTATGAAGAAGTGTTTCCAAGGTTGCTATGGTGGATGGCGCGGACTTGTGATGTCACACGGCAAGTATGCAACGAACTATCCATGGCAACCATGTGTACGTGTACGTGTACGAAGGAGACGAGACCGATGGATTGATTGTCTTGGGGTGGTCTCAACCCTCGACTATCAAAGAGTGGACCGAGCTGAAACGTCATGCTATGCGTGTGTACGCGTGTGGGATGATGGTGGCAGCAAGGTTATCGGCCAAGCCACGCTACTCCGTCTTGACTCGGCATGCACGGAGGGGATATACGCCAGTGGTGCCGATATCTCGTCGACCCTATGCGCGAGTAGACAAGATAGTCGGCCTTGCAGATTCTATCTGCACCCGAATGGGAGATACCAGCACGGTGGCTGGTGTTGCATCATGCACGGCATGGAGCAAAGCAGATATGATTGGGGGGGCTCGAGACAGACGGATGACGGTAGTTTGCCAACCAGCAACAGTGGAGACTTGCGTCGGCATCAGAGCATGTTGTCTGTGTAGGGTAACCGTGGTATACCTCCGTTGCGCAACGGGCGTTGGTTGAACCCCTGCTGACGTCGTATCTATAGATAGATGGGCACTGCAATGTAGATAAGTCTAGATGGATGGTTGGGCGTGGATGGGGAGCAACACTGTGCACGAGTGGGAAGAGGTTGGCTGTGCAGATCCCCCTCGGTACTGTTATATGGATATATAGATACATCATGTTTATAGTATCTTGTGCCAAGCTGATTGACTCGTCAATGTACAGAAGCCGAGCAGAAGGCATGTGATTTTTCGAGATAAGTCGAACCTTTGGAGGGACAGGTTGCTGCATATGGTTGGCATGCGGTAGCGTCATGGCTTTTGCTCACGGCATCATAACATTCGACATTGAGTTTGCCCTCTTGTCTGCGTCGGTTTCCAACAGATGAGATGGTCTTGGCTACCGTCAGCATGAGTGAGGCGGCTTCATCATGACGGCACAGGGGAGCCATGTTACGCCATAGGTACCATGGCTTGCTTTTAAGCGTGTAAAGATTATGTACCTGGCAGACTGGCTAGTCTAGATGGTGCGAATGGCCCATCTTCCATCCATCCATCCATCCATCCGTCCGTCCATGCTACTGCTCGACCGACTATAGCGGTTTCACCCAAAATCGTAACTACATCCGCCGCAAGGCGCGCAACATAACGCAAACATTAGAGCCATAATGCATTATCCCTGGAAAACACACAACTTCCACAACCATGAAAAGGGACCCAACACCGGATTGCATGCTGACATGATATCAAATCCACATGCTTTGCTGCTCAGTCAACGCCAATGAGATGCTTGGGTAGGAACGTCCAGATGGTCCCCAGAGTCCCGAGCACGGAAAACACAACCAACAGCACCCCGGAAAACACCCGCTCGCGCATCGAAATGTCCTTCCAGAAGAGCTTCAGATGGAACGAAATGGGCAACAGGATGGAGATGAGCGTGCAAAGCGCTGCACCTAGGAATGCACAAACCGAGTCAAAGGCCGGAAAAGCAATCGAGATGATGAGCAGTAGCACTACAACAAAAAGTCGCACCAACATCCGTGTGCTCTGGGTGACAAAGGCAGACGCCTGGTCCTCCTGGTGATGATGATGGTGGTGGTGGTGATGGACGTGGACGCCCAGTAACACATCCATCGTGGTGATGATGGGACGGGTATTGAGAGGGATCTTGGTGAGGGGGATAATGGCGATGCAGATACACATGACGACGGTGAGTGCTTCCGGATACCCAGCCGTGGTGATGATGTTGCTTGTTACCACGGCCTGGATTTCATCGCCAAACATGAGAATCGCAAAAATGGCCAGGCTTGTGTCGAGAACGTACTGTGCCCGCATGTTAGGACTTTGCATGCAGCATATGGGTCAGGGGCAACTCACCGAGAATGAAAAGGTAACGTTGACTGCCTTCTTCCACTTGTACGGATGGCGCATATCACGATAGATCTGTACGGCGATGACGGGGGTTAGATATCCACCACTATACAAACATGAAAGAGAAAAGATGGGCCAACATACCGATGGAAAGACGGAATGGGCGCCCCAAGGGCTGGCGAGAAGCCCGTATGCGAGGGGAAGAGCCAGCCAGTTCTGCGGCAGCAGATATGTCTTTGCAGGCTGGCGAAGTGAACCGGGCGAGTCCGGTTTGATCAGACCATCGACGATGACAATGCAGACAACTTGGGACAGGTTAGCAAGCCAGGGTCTGCAAAGGAGCAGGCAGGGACTCAGAAGCACGGAGGGAGCCAACGTACTGCAAAAGGTGGAAAATATGCCAACGACGCTGGTATAGCTGAGGAATCGCATTGGCATGGCATTGAGGGCGAGCACCAGCACAGCTGCCACGCACTTCCATATGGTAACCGAGGCAAAGCCTGGCAGCAGCAGGTCCAGCGAGTCGGCAAAGAGGATGACGAGGGCGACGCAAGCGCTGATGAGCTCGAGCGTGAAGAGAGCCGAGACTATGACGCGGGCACGCGTTCCAAAGGAGACGTATGCCACGTCGGAGTAGGTGATGAGGCTCGGGTCAAAGTCCATGCAGCGGGCTAGCAGTTTGCCAGTGTGCGCTGTCACAGCTGCGGTGACGGTCAGTATCACCAGACCGGGGATCCAGCCGCTCATCTTAAAGGCCAGGGGCAGGCTTAGCAACCCGACACCAATGATGGCGTTGATGGAGTTGAAGACGGACTGTGGCAGCGTGCTCTGGCCCTCGACTGTCAGTATAACCTTGTTGCCCTGCTTGACTTCCTTGACCAGGATAGGCTGGTGCTCGCCGAGCGCCCCGCCATCTATGCTATCGTCATCGTCGTCTTGATCGCCGGCTCCTGCAGGATCTGCAAAGTGACCTGCGATCGAGATACGTCGCCGCCGTGGCTGGGCCCCCTCGAGTGTGCCATAGAGCGAGGTGCTGCGGTAGGAGCTGTAGCTGCCGATGATGGACGATGTAGCCAGTTGGGGCGGCACGGCAAAGATGCTAGAGCGGCCAGACGGGGAGGTGGCGGGCAGCGCACCGGAGACGGTCAAGGACTCGGGATCCAGGTCTTTATTCTCACGCTCCCGAAACCCGGCTGGAGAGTCTTGACTTGGCCCGGGGGCGGCGGCGGCGGCGGCGGCGGCGGTGGAGGATGATGCAGGGCCAGGGCCAGAGCCAGAGCCAGAGGCCTCGAGATGCTGGCGCAACAGGCCACCGACGACAGGATCATGGCGAAGAGCGGCGTTGGGGTCAATGGGGCTTTTGCTGTACTGGTGCTGCTCGGGCTGCTCTTGATCGGAGGCGAGGACGAAGCTGGGGCGACGGGGGATGACTTCGTGGAAGTCGGCAGCTCGCTGCCAGCTGCGGGCAAAGGAGCGGAAACTGTTTAGGCCACCAATGTCGGCGATTGTAGCGAGGCGGTTGGTGACGGAAGATCTTGACAATGGCAATGGGCGTCAGTAGGTAGCAACTTGGAGATGCAGGCAGGCTGGGCTCACCGTCGACGGCCCATGGATACGCCATTGGCAGGGCGGGAGTCGTCATTGTCGTCGCCATCGTCAAGCAGAGCCTGCTCCTCGTCGACGGCGTTGGAGGAGATGCTCCCCGAGGGGGATGGACGGCCGTAGTACTCGTCCCAAGTCGACGGGTTCCGCGAAGACGTGGCGCGGGCCATGTTGCGATCTGTCTGGCTGGAGCTGGCCTGGCCTGAGCTGGGCTTCGTTTTGCTTGCGGCCGCAGCAGCCTCTTTTTATGCTTTTATGCTTGTGCTAGGCGTGACCAACCCAAGTCCTCCCCCACTCTGGCAGATGGGACACGAGAGCACAGCGAGGTCAATGCAGACGCACAAGACGGCGGGATATACGAGTAGTAGAAGACGAAGCGAGTCGAAATACAAAGAGAGAAGGGAACCGAAAGAAGAGAATCGGGAGAAAACAAGAACAAGAGGTCCGTCCGAGGGCCCGGATCATGACGGCTTATCGCGCCGAGTGGGCTAGATTAGTAGAAGCCATGGTTCACGATAACGGCCTGTTGTGGCGTGGCGCGGCGGGGCTGGGCCTGGGGCTGCTCAACTGACTGGTCTGGACAGGGGATAGACGGTCATTTTCCCGTCAGGTCAGACAGACGCTCGAGACTCTGCAAAGACTTGCTTGTTTGGCTGGCTGCGTAACATCGGCATTGCTTTGCTGCCGCTTGTGTCCCAGCTAGTGTGTCATGTGCTCTCTCTGCTCTGCTTTGCTCTGCTTTGCTCTGCTCTGGCGCAATCCCGTCTTGACATGGCCTGCTGGCTGCAGGCTGCAGGCTGCAGCTCATGGTGGCGGCAGCATTTCAAGGGACGAGCCGATTGGCACTGCGATTGATTGCCATTGATTGAATTGACATTGACCACAACTAAACCGGCACTGACCCGAGAACCCTAATTCGTGCCAAAGTGCGTACCTAGGCTTCCACGGCAAAGATTCGCGACCTATAGTTTCGATCCAAAAGACAAAAATCCAATCCCAACGTCATGCGATCGGCGCATTGGCCCTCAAGGCCCTGTACATATGTAGATGGATGTACCGACCGGGGTCTGCAATCCTGTTTCCGCCTTCGTCTCTCCCCTGTCTGTTGTTGTTCCCTTGTCTCATCTCCATTGGCCGTTTTTGTCCGGCACAACCTTATCTTGGCTGCCATCGTCACATCACACCTTATCTTATCGATACGCAAAAAGTCGTCCTCTCCACCACCATCGCTTTCAATCCCTCCGCGTTGTCTTGACATCCAAGTTACCCAGCCTGCTGCTTCTCTGCGCAATCTGCCGCCGATTGCAGTCGCCTTCTTGTCGCGACGATGCGCCCTTCCTCGCACCCATCTCCCTGACTAGCCCAACCACCATGAAACCGGCCTACTCCTCCGCCTCCGCCTCCGCCTCCGCCTCCAACCTCTCGGCAGCCAGCGACGCCCTCAGCCCCCTCGTCCCCATCCTCTCCGCCTTTGCCCATCGCCATCACAACCAGCACAAGGCCTCCCACTGGTGGGCCCCCTTCAACATCCTCCGTCGCTCTCTGCGCTCCCTCCTCGCCATCCTGCCCCCCGTCTCGCGCCGACCCGACACCCCCAAGATCCATGACCAGGCTGCTTGGATCGCCCGCCATGTCATGCCCCGCGCATACGTGTAAAGACTGCCTCATTCCTTGTCGGCATTCGTATCCAAACTAAATCTAACAAAACACCCAGCGCCTTTACCCAGCTTGCCGCCGACAACCAGTATGCGCCTCTGGGGCTGATGCTTCTGGCTGTGATTGCCCGTGTCTACACCACCCTCTCCGACCTCGTCCCAGCCGATACTTCCCCCGCCCCTGCCACCCAGGTTGGTCCTGATAATGCCCCTCGGGTTGCCGATACAGCCTCACTCGAGACATCCTCCTTGGCGCGCAGCCTCAACATGGACATGGGCGTCTCCATCTCGAGAGACAGCCTGGCTCCCATCAGCAATCCGACGCAAACCACTGGCGATGCCCCTCTACAACGCAGCCGCCCACCATTGCCAGCGGGTCGGGGCAAAACAGATGACACAACAAAAGAGTCAGTAAAGGAATCGGTCAAACCCCGCAAGAAGAAGCGCAAGGGTGGTGATGCCTTTTCCAGCCTCTTTGGCGCCCTGTAAAAACACAGTCTCATTCGCAACGGCTGCAGCACTGTTTTTTTATTGAGGAGTGCAAACAAATAGTAGAGAGTGAAGATCATGTGTGTTAATCATTCATTATAAAAACACAAAGCCAAAAGTGCAATGGGACGACACAAAAAGGTTGAACCGGCAAGTCTCCTTAGAAGCGAGGCGTCCATCCCATACATACTACAAACAATCCATGAATGCTCTCGGTTCCTCCCATGCGCCACCTTGCAATCCTTCTACCATAGCCCAAGAGAGCTTGACTGCTGGGCTCTCGCGTTCCACGTGTCCGAGCATAATCAACCTCGAGAGACGGAGACCCATCGTCACTGCTACTTGCAGTGCTCCACACGTTTCCCTCGCACGGCCCCGTTCATCCCCATCACTCAAGTTCATTCTTCCCATTTCAAAGACGCAATCAACTCCCTGGCTCATCTTTCAAGTTTCCTCATTCGATTCTCTTCCTTCTGCTCGCCACATCGATCCCTGTTCGAGTACTTGAATCGTCGAAAAGTGATGCTCATGAAAATATACCAATGCTCTCATCAGATAATGAGAGCAGATGGCGCAGACATTCGTACAACTGGTCCAGGGTGCTTATTCCTAGTAGGGACGGTATGACCAGATACGGGCCTTCATGTCGCCAGATCCTGTGGCAAAGTAGCCACCCTGGGGACTCGGCGCCACCGAAATGACCGAGTTCTTATGGCCCTGGAGCATGAGCTGAGTCGTTCCAGTGCGAGGATCCCAAAACTGAACACCGCGGTCCTTGGATCCCGAGAGAACCCAGTTGGCGTCGGGCGTAAGAGCAACCGACAGAACAAAGTCGCGATGGCCTTCAAAAGTCTTGACACACTTGCCGCCCTTGGGTCCCGGGTTGGGTCCATTGCGGGGACCACTGAGCTCCCACATCTTGATGGTGCGATCCAGACTGCCACTCACGAGATCCTTGCCGTTGGGGGAGAAAGCAACCGAGTAGACAGAGTCCTTGTGTCCGTCGGGACCCTCGAGGCGCTCCACGAGGAAGCCCGAGTGGATGTCCCATACCCGGACACTCTTATCCAGAGAACCGGCAGCAACATACTGGGTGTCGGGAGAAATGGCCACAGTAGTTACACCGTCCTCTATCGTAAGCGTGAGAGTGAGCGTGCCCTGCTCGATGTCCCAAAGTCGAACAGTTCTGTCGCCACTGCCAGATGCAATCGTTCGTCCGTCGCGCGCGAAATCGAGCGAGTAGATATCTTGCTCGTGGCCCGAGAAATGGTTGCGAATCGTCCTGCTCTGGATATCCCAGACCTAAAGTTGCATCGTTAGCCATCACGGCCGCTTCAGACCCACGCTCCTAGTTTCACTTACTCGAATCAACTTGTCCTCGGCACCGGTAGCCAGGTAGCGACCATCCGGACTGAAGCAGACGCTTCGAATGTATAGATCGGCGCTCATGTCGGCAGCGTTGTGGTCTTCCAACACACAGACCTTCTCGCCAGTCTGGACGTCGAAAATCTGGGCGGATCGGTTGCAGCCGGTAGCAACGTACTTGCCGTCGTGGCTGAACCTGACACAGCACACGACACTCTCGTGGTTCAGGGAGTGGACCAGGTCGACATCCAAAACCCGCTGTACCTGGGGGTTGAAGATGGCATACCAATCGTTGCCAGTCTTCTTGTTGTGGGGCGCCACAGCGTCAACTTCGAGATCACCCAGTGCATTACCAACCGGAGGAGCGCGAGGGCCACCAATGCGGGCGTGATCGGGCGTAGGGTGGCTGACCTGTGGCGACTGGGCGTTTCCCGGATAAGGGACAGGGGTGTTGATCTGGGGAGTCGCGGGGCCGACGGCATTGGGAGGACGCCCAACACCTCGCCGACCTGGGCCGGGGGAAGCAGTGCTCTGGGGTGGCTGAGGGCCCATGCCATTGGAAACGGGGCCCTGGGGGTAGCCCTGCGGGTATGGAGGCT
The DNA here is from genome assembly GCA_003693545.1 of Pseudonectria buxi. Taxonomy (NCBI): domain Eukaryota; kingdom Fungi; phylum Ascomycota; class Sordariomycetes; order Hypocreales; family Nectriaceae; genus Pseudonectria; species Pseudonectria buxi. The sequence goes on from QUZG01000117.1 coordinate 37,077, forward strand.
GCTGGGCATTGGGGTGAGGAGGAGGGACGGGAAGCCCAGGAGGGCCTTGAGCCATCTGGTGCTGAGGTCCCATCTGCTGTTCTTGAGGAGGATGCTGCGCCGCCTGCTGGGGCTGGGGCTGCTGCTGGCCACCCTGTTGCTGTTGCGGGGGGGCTAGGCCACCCTGGTTGCCACCAGCCATGATGCCGCTGAATAGACCATTGCCGGGTGCAATGGAGGGAGGCTGTTGCGAGGGGCCAGCATGCTGAGGCGGGCCGGGAAGACCAGGTTGAGGGGCGCCCTTCCGGGCAGCCTCAAGCTGATGTCGGAGCATGGTAATCTCCTCTTCGTATCTGGGCGTGGATAAGACGGGTCAACAGGCGTTCCAGGACAGATGCTTGGGCTGGGGAGGGAGGGGGATATGGCCTACTTTTGTTTGAGGGTCATGTGTGTCTGCTCCATAGCGTAGACTTTTTCCCGGACGAGCTGCATCTCACTGACTTGCGCAGAAACTGTAAAGACCTGTCAGCTGGCTAAAGAGCCAATGGTGGGAGGCGGAATTGGCGATGGAAAGCCAAATGATGACACCGATTCGAGCTCGGCGGTGGCAGGGGCCAGGGGGGCAGGGGCACGAGAGTAAACATACTTTGATGCTCAAAGCCCTCCGTCTGGCGCATCTGGGTTTCGAACTCGGCCCGGATCTGATCGAGCAGTTCGTTGAGACGAGCAGAGTTGCTTGGGGGCACGGCCCCCATGCCGCGGTGCGGATACATGGACATTGCGCGCAACAAGACTCAGCGACGAACGAGTCTGGAACGCTTCGAGCCACGAGCCGAGGCTGCAGTTGCTGAAGGGGAAGCGCGCGCTAGATCAGGATCGGATCACGTTTTGATGATTCGATGGCGGGTGGTGTACGTGGTGATGGTGAATGTGGTATGTTCTGGCCAGCTGTCGCGCTGTGGGAGGAGCAGACGACGTCGGAAGCTCAAAGAGCGGGAAGGCTGGCGGCTGGCGGCGCGACGGGAAATCGGCGAGACGCGGCAGTTGGGAGAAACAGGCCGTAGGCGATGCGGGAGGCGACGCGCGAGATGGGCGCCAAGCAAAGGACGAAAGGAAGGTCGATGATGTCGGTATGGCCGACGGACAGGTTGTCTGGGGAGCGTTGACGGATGTTTTGGCCTAGCGATGCTTGGAAGGGGGAAGGAGAAAAAAAGGCGAAAAAGAGAGATGACGGGATGGATACCTACTGGCTGGCTGGCTGGCTGGACGCTGGACTCTTGGTGCTGGGTGCTGGGGTGCTCGGTGCTAGGTGCTAGGCTGTCGGGCTAGCATCAGAGGTACGTACAGGGAAGCACTGCGCTGGGAAGGGTAAGGTACGGTAGCTGGGCGTGCGGCCTGGGGCTCAGTGGGGGGGGAGCAAGGACCTGGCTAAGGTGCTACCCGTGGGCCTGTGGACTCCCAGCTCGGGCTGTACACATTGAGGTACCGTGCTTCCGCACAATCGACAGCATTGGCAGCGTTGGCAGCGGGTGTGCCAGCAATGAGCTAAGCTAAAGCCCGCTGCATATACTTTCTGGATACTTGCCCCGATGTGCTTGCAGTGGGGCTGCAAGCAGTGGAAGCGAGTCGATGGGGATGGGCCCGATACCCAGGGGGCCAGAGGTACCATGCTGCCTGCAAGATACCTGCTGCAAGGCTGGAGGTACATGCGCCTCTGGTGGGGACCCGGTTGCGTCTGGGGCTGTTGGTGGGGGCGGTCCCAAGCGGGTTGGCGGGAGCACACACAACAGCCAGCCCCGTCTCGTTTCAGAGCCGTGAGACGCAGGAGACGGTGAGAGCCCCCGCTGCAAGGGGATGTTTTTGGGTGAGCGTGCCGTGTGGCCCAGCTCCCCGAGGCCCTGGTGGCCAGGTACCTGCGTGGCCGCACCGGGTACTCGCAGGGGTGTAGGGTACCTGAGCTGAGCTCAGCGTCTCGTCCCAGATGACCCGCATGGTCAGTGCGGCGACAGACTGTGGGTCACCCGCCGGTGGTGATTCTTTTTTCTCCTTGGCCATGTCTCCCGTTTGGCTTGAAGCCCCAGTCTCATTCTCGACACACGCCCATTGTGGGTTGGTTGGCTGTTCCTCCTGTTGCAATTGCTCGCATCTCAACCCGGCGCCACAAAGTACATAAGCACACTCCTCAGCCACCCCTCCCTCCACGCAAGAGAGCCTACCCGGAAACAGGTGCATCGAAGCAAGATGGATTCCGTCCGTCATGGGCCATCGTCTCCCTCAGGCCTCAAGCTAGGAATCCTTTGCATGGGGGTATGCTATGTACATATATACACATAATATAAACTGACAACGCAGCGTGCAGCTTAGTGGACGAGAAGGATTGGTGACGGTGAACATGGTACTCACGGGAACCATTAAAATGCAGACATGGAATTGTCGGTAGGTGCCGACCTACACCGAAACACACCGAAAACTGCCTCGCGTGAAAACAACACACACACTCTACCTACCTAACTTTCCATATAGTACACTAAGTATCAAGACAACCATTTTTTCTCATCGGATCCTCCACGCCAGATCGCCCATTGAAACACAACTCAATGTACGGACACGTGCTCACAATTGAATCAAAATGGCTATAGACCCAGGACCCTAGGGTAGCAGGTGGCTCACAGAATGGCTGACGCCGAGGCACCATCACGGGGTGCAACACGCAATGAACTCGGCACTGGCTCGATGTCACATTCACCGAGTAAGCCCATACGTAGGTTCCAAACTGTTACTTCGTACACAAGTGACAGTTCCTTCAATGGCTTTCTGACAGCATCAACCCAACGACAAGTTGGTAACGTGCACGGACACCCACAGGTGCGACACTGTCAACAAGGTAATACACTGTCAACAAGGTAATACTCTGCAGGCACGTTGCGATACCTTCACTTCTACCGTAATGAGTTCTCAACAGGATGTAGGGTTAACTAGGTGCCGAGATTGAGGTAATTGACAAGCTCCCAACTACTGCAGCACCTGCATACAGCATACAGACGATGTGCTGGGCGGTCGGTGCCCTCTCCCTCAAGCTTGACGACATGTAAACATGCGATGCGGTGTCGGGAGAACCACTGTCCGTGGAAGTGTGGGGGAGGGGCTCGGAACAAGTGCGTACGGACACGTGTAATCCCAGCTCAGCGGCTTGTATGGGTCTTGTCTTGGGACGGTCTGGGCTGGTGGTTACCTACCTAGGTATCTTGGCCAAGGCGTCGATGGCCTGCATGAATGCGAGCAAGGCCGTAGTCGCCAGCCTCTCTAGTATTGCAACGCTTGCCAAGATGCAGAGTAGGTTGCTTGGACATTAGCGCAACTCGTCCAATGTAAAGAAATGCCACAACCACAGACCCGACTCAACGACGACCAAGGCATCAGCTTACTCCTCTCGTACCAAGAGTAAACTGCTCATTGAAATCCAAAGTCGTAGCTACCACAGCACCCGCAAGCTGGATACTCATGTAGGGCTGGGCAGTGGGGAGTCATGGTGCTCAATATTTGGTGGACGAAAACGCGTCGCCATTTCCGGCTACAAATAGACGCCGAGAAGTGACATCCAAATACCGTCTCTGGAAGCGTGAGGTAATGAGGTCGACAAGACCATGCGTTCGTGCCCTTTACCAAGTCCGAGTGAAGAAAAGTATAAAGGACAGGTACAAAGCCTTGTCTTCATAGGTCTGAGCCATAGAGGTGGATGTTGGGCTCGCAATCTACTCAACCAAGGCTGATAGGCAGTTGTCGTTATGCGCGAGAGGCTGCGCTAGATGTGTGAAAACCGTACAAAGGCGCAAAGGGCTGCCATGTAGTACTGCAAACAAGCCAAAGCGTGTAGTGGAAGGGTATGGAGAGGACAAAGGACGACTGTGACTTGGGTGCATATCAAAGATAATGGAGCAAACCCGGTGTGACGGTGAGTGCGGCATGAGGCGAGATGACGAGGCACAGTATTTCCCCGAAGGATACGGAGTACCGTCAGACATCAAAGACTGAACAAGGACAATACCTGCCAAAGACACCTGCCTGCTCTGTGAGAAGTACGCGTTATCACACCAATACATGTTGGCCGTGGTCTGCTAACTACCTACTGCGCCGCATCACCGTCTTCAACCCTTGCCTGGCTTGCCTGGCTTGCCCAGAGTCTTCACATGCGTTTGCGACATGTTTCAACATTGCAAGGTGGGATTGGTCTGGGCCGAATCGTGTCATGGCCGAATCATCACACCCGGCATAAAGCCGTCGATTGGTGCGTTGGTGGGTTAGGGGTTCTGGGCGATGTTGCGTATTCGTATTCCGCCATTTGGGATGACCGGCCTCTTCTCGAGCCATTCTTGCGCAGGGCAATTTCACATTTGGTCGATTCTTCGTACGTTTTCCATTCTTTCCCATTCGATGTCGACCAGGTTAGCGCCTGGACCCTTGGGATCTTTGCAAGCCGACGCCTTGTCTCGAGATCTAGCCAAGGGTTTGCCGCCTGCATCTGGGTACGGATACGATCCGTAGCCGCATGTGTTGGTAGTGTTAGGGGATCCGCCGCCTGCCACGTCACATGCCCCAACAACTGATTCCATCTCAGCTGGAGAGGTAGGTTGCTAGTACGTACCCATATGGGCTCTTGGGCAGAAGAAGTACACGCAACTGCGCGAATGAATAATCACTGACAATAGTAAATTAATCACTTGGAGCCCGTCCCTTTAGGAGCTTAGCAAGCAGGCAGGATCGTCATGGCTCGCATTAAGTGCAGCGTCTAGTGCTGGTCAAATTAGGTAGGAACATCCATTCCATGTTCCATGCAGCTGGGAGCGGGGCCCGCCAAGACGCTTTCGGGGCTCGCCACTGGCCACAAGGCCTCGGGGACTGGTGAAGCCGAAGCAGGCCACACGAGCGCTGCGAGCAATGCGCTGTATTCCACTGTAACTGGCCTGTCCTCTGACCGCTGGCCCCCCTCGACGCCGGGCTGCATCGGATCCGAGCACCAAGCCATCATGCCATTCTGGCACAAACAACGTTCGGCACCGGCACTTGTGGCTACCCGCTCACCCTCCATCAGATGATGGATGGCCTAGATGACCTACTGTGATGATTAGGCGGCACTCCAAATAAAAAGAATGCCCTCCCCGCTCCAATTGACCTTTTCACGCTTCACGCCGCCTTCTCTGCAATTGTCTCCCGTAGACGCCCTCTTCAGCCTCCTCCCGAGTCCTGTCCTTTCGCCCTGCGTCCTGTCGACCTGGTTGCCACCAATTGGCCTCAGAGAGTCCCTGGAAAGTGCCCTGACGACACCGGAGCACGCCAACGGCGCCCTTTTGGCACCAATCATTTCCCTTGCCCCCTGTCTCTGCCAATTAACTTCGAGCCTCTCCACTTTGTTTTTCCCATTGGTTTTTCAAGGGTGGAAACAGCGCACGCCGCCGACAACGCCCCCAGGATTGATAAAAAAAGGAGGCCCCGTTTCCGATCTTGATCTTGATCTTGGTCGCCGTCTTGATCTTTCCTTCAACACTTCCTCTGCGGGATCCCAAACTTGTCTCTCTTCCTCTCTCCCTCTCTCTTTTTGCTACGCCAGAGAGATCGCAAACCCCAACACGACCACACGTCAGCTAGCTCCTTTGTCAGCTATCAGCATCGCCTGCGCCCATCGGCCACTCGCCCACCATGGATGTCGTCCTCGAGTTTACCGATACCTTTGTCGCCGATTACGCCTACGCCTACTTTCTGCCCAAGCGTCCGGCTCCCTATGACTACCCGGCTGGCAATGTCTCGGCCCAGACCTTCTCGAGCTGGACCTACAAGCCTGCCACCGCCTACCTGAGCGTCGAGCCCTCAGAGGCCGCCTATCTGAGCGCCTGGGATCGTGACCACCTTGGGCGCCAGTTCCTCTCGCTCTTCTTCATCACTTGGTAAGCCTCGAGCATTGGCTCTCAAAAACCCAGATTCGAGTCTAACCGTACCGTAACTTGCAGGCTCTTCGGATTGGCAGTCTACTTCATCATTGCCACCATGTCCTACTTCTTCATCTTCGACCACCGCACCTTTGACCACCCTAGATTCATCAAGAACCAGGTTAGGCTGGAAATGATCCAGGCCAACAAGGCCATGCCTGTCTTGGCCCTCATGACCGCGCCCGTCTTCTTGGCCGAGGTTCGCGGCTACGGCAAGCTATACGACACCACCGCCGATGGTCCCGGCTTGTGGTACAACTTCTTCCAGTTCCCCCTCTTCCTCGTCTTTACCGACTTCTGCATCTACTGGGCTCACCGCTGGCTTCACCACCCGCTCATCTACAAGCACCTCCACAAGCCTCACCACAAGTGGATCATGCCCACCCCCTTCGCCAGCCATGCCTTCCACCCAATCGACGGCTACGTCCAGTCTTTCCCTTACCACATCTTCCCCTTCATCTTCCCTCTCCAGAAGATGGCCTACGTCGCTCTCTTCGTCTTTGTCAACCTGTGGTCTGTCCTGATCCACGACGGCGAGTACCTCACCAACAACCCCTTCGTCAACGGCGCCGCCTGCCACTCTCTTCACCACTCCCGCTTCGAGGTCAACTACGGTCAGTTCTTCACCGGCTTCGACCGCCTCGGAGGCACCTACCGCATGCCCGAGGCCTGGATGTTTGAAAAGGAGACCAAGATGTCCCGCAACCAGTGGAACAAGGAGTCCAAGAAGGTTGATGAGCTTGTCAAGGAGGTTGAAGGTAGCGATGACCGCACCTATACCCCCGAGGAAGCCAAGAAGCTTCAGTAAACAGCACACATGGAGTAGAGCTTGGGACCCCCCCGACATCTATAGCTCCTCGTGTTGGCTTCTATCCCCTGCTCGCAAAAGGGCTTGGGGAAACCTGGACTCGACGAGGAGATGACCTGCCCAGGCGCCAGGCATCTATTCACTTGAAGAGTGACAGCGGAGAGATTCTCCCCAAACAGCATTCACCACCAACCCTCCTTTCGGTTGGGCCAACCATATCCCGATCCCTGTACATATTTTTTTGAACCGTAAATATTGGCCCACTCACTACCGGAAGTTGTTGGCTAGAGACCACGAGATGGAACGTTTTTTGCATTGTATATTGATAGGAAACAGACGAGCAATGACCGGGAAATTAGTCCTAGGTCTCTAATAATAATTTGCATCCCTAGACTCCTCGCCGCGCAGAACAGAAAGCGGCTGCGCAGCTCCCAGAAAATGTCATTGCAGTCCACCGTGATAAACCAGATCAAACAGATCTTAGAGTGTATATGAGATGCGCGAAGTCCCTGTGCCGAGCAAATGAAAAGTTAAGGAAATCAGAAAGGAGTGGTAGTCGAAGACACGACAGGTTGGTTTGTTGGTTTGTTGGTAGAGTATTAGTATACGTTGTCGCACGTGGGTTCGTCGCAACTGCTGGATGGCGCAGCTCCTCATGCCTTGGCTCGTCCAAGGAGTTTAGTGCGCCTCATGAGAAGCTGACAAACTTGGGATCCCTGGGACGGCCGTCGGCATCGATGCCATTGGCATTGAAGCGATTCTCCATGTAAACCTTTCGAGCCTGGTCAAAGTTCATACGGCGCTTCTTCATGATGCCGAGAATCTCGGCCTTGCTGGCATCGTCCAGCCCAGCGCGGCTGTCGCCGGATGCGACATTGCCGGACAGATCAAAAGTGTTGCTGCTCAGGCCCGCCTCAATGTCGCCAGAGAAACTGTTGGGGAGTTGCGAGTAGAGGTAGTCGGTGCCAGGGAGTCGCAGTGATGGCAGGTAGGCCCGCCAGTAGGCGCGGGTGAAGAAGAGACCGGTCGCGGTCACGAGGAGGAAGAAGGAGAAGGCGTAGAGAAGGTACGCCATGGTGGATATCAGGTGGAAATCGACTATAGGGAATGACGAAAGTTGATGAGACGATGGATGCGCGACAAGACAGTCTGGATGCCGCGGCGAAGCTGAGAAGAAGAACAAGGAAAGTCGTGGGGCCGAGGTCACCGTGATGAAGGATAAGGTGCCCGGCGGTCTAGCGAAAGGGCATGATAAACCGCAGACTTGCGCAAGGGCTAGACTGAGGCGAACAAGAGCAAAGACTCGTTGGAGATGGGATGAGGTTGTGATGATGGGGAGTGGTAACAGCCGTCGGATCGCGGACAAGCTGACGTGACACCCAAGGCACGGGCGGCTTACACTACAACCTCTGGGGAATAGTCGGCAGAGCGTGGCTTCTGGAGGCCACCGGTGCACAGCCACACCAGAGCGTGCCGCGTTGCATTCAATTAACGCTGATAAGGCGCAACCCGGTTCGTGGCGGGGCCACGCACTAACCACAAGACGACAATTAAGCGAGCCCACACACTGAGATTCCCATAGCAATTTTGACAGTTCCAAGTTGAAGCTCCGCGAGAAACCTCAAATCGGCGTCGCGAATAATACCCGGGAAATTTCAAAATGTCTGCTCAGCTGTCCAACGTGTCCTCGGACCTGATCTGGGAGGTCGTCCGTAAGTGAAACCGCCGGCGGCATATCCCTCTGTCAAATCGGGCGCTGGAGAAAGCCACGGATCGTCCTGAGACTGATTTGCGCCCTCCAGGAAACAACAACTCCTTCCTCGCCAAGAGCAAGAAGAACGGCAACATCCAGTTCTCCCGGGATCCCCTTAACCTCATCAACAAGAACACCCGAAAGGTGAGCGATGACGAGAGCCGCCTCGACGGCGGTTCGGCCACGAGGTCGCGGCGCAGCTACAGGAGGCCGTTCATGGGCTAACCCAAGTCTTTAGCATGCCGGTTTCGTCAACCCCAAGGCTGTTGGTGTCGCCGCTGCCGAGAAGGGTGCCGTCGTTGTCCTGAGCAAGAAGAACGACACTGAGAACAAGCCCGCTGCCAACATCGTCAAGACGACTTACTCCGGCAAGAAGAGCAACCGCAAGTGAGTCTAGCAACACCATTCACTCACGCGACTGAGGCCAAAGTCGGGTCGTTGGACGAGAGCAGACAACTGACCATGGTCGTTTCCCCGAGCGTAGGACCTACGCTGCCATTGCCAACCTGGCCGCCAAGAACGAGTACCGCGCCGACCTCCGCGCCGAGGCCGTCTCTCGTGCCTCTGCCCTCCGCCACGCCGAGAAGCCCGTCAAGCCCACCCCTGAGACCAAGCTGCGCGGCAAGAAGGCCAAGCAGGCCGCTGCTGAGGAGAACTAAATACTTTCGGACAAAGGTACCGCGCGGTGATGGATCACTAGGACAGTGATAGGGAAACCAGTTTCGGAGTGCCCGGCGCCGAGGAACAGCTAGGCCAGGCCAGCTGTGCGGCTCTTCTCATCACGATTGAAGTGATACTAGTCTGTAGGGGGCGCTGAGCTTCAACCGAGGTTTCTGTCTGGGTTCATGGCTGGAGTTGGCACAATGAATTGAGAAATGAAAAGTACACATCTCGCCCATTGAACATTGCAGGGTTTCGTCTGTGAAAGCGGTTCTTTTCGAGTTTTCTTACGCAAGTCTCGTCATGCTTGGACATTGTGCTTGGCATAAGAAGCCGAGGATGTTACGGGAGAATTGACTTGTGACCGAGGATAGGCAAATGCGGTCGGCAAGACGTCAACTATTCCGGATGGCTCCGAGGAAGCGTCTCTATGCCCTGTCAAGGCATGTGCTGTAGATCTTTTGGCTTCTGTTACTTTACCTACCTACCTGACCTATGTTTGGTTGATTCGGAACGAGGTAATGGCTCTGCATTCGAGGTCGGGCCATGTTGAGCCAACGCCGCCCACAACGACATGGTTGTTTTAGCCTCGGATCAGAACTCTATAGAAGTCCTGCTCACCACAGTTTCGCAACGTTCCGATCTGCCATGGCAACTCCCGGATGGTCATGTAAGTTGACTGCCTACCCTACCTACACCATATGTGACTTGAGTGAGGAGGAGACGACGGCTGCTCGCCACAGTGTGTGCTTGGCTGCGGGCGATGTGAGTCTTGGCTTCATGTGAAACCAGGTCAGTGGGGGATTAGGCTGCGTGCCTTTCGCCTCTCGCTTATGGCGAGAATGGTTGGTTGAATGCCTCCCTCGTTGGCTGCCGATTGACGCATATATGTGACAATGCATACGGGCGGCGCCCCCTCACATTTTGCTCCGATGCTCTTTTCAAGCGCAAGGACAAGAAAAGCAAGACCATGCAGCTGATCTACCTCGAGGGCTGGAGAAGATTGGATGGGGATAAAGGGAACCGCAGGCGCCTAGTACGATACACAACCATGCAAGAGACTCTTCTCTGGCTGAGGTCGAAGATCTTGCCAAACTCGGTAATGCGCTTGCTCTATTCCACGTTCTACAGTAGAATAAAGTGTCAAGTTGGTGCCCGCGGAGCCTCATGGGGGTCGCAGTCTAGGGCGGTCTCGATGGAGCTGCCCCAAACGGTCACGAGGGACGGAGGGGTCTGAGGTGCTCTCACCTAGAACCAGTCTAGTGCACATGGAGCGGATCTCGGTGAGCCTAGTCAGAGTTGGAAACCTCGAGGCCCCAGGAAGACCGACCGGCCTGACATTGCGCGGAAACGACCATGATCCGACTTTGAATTCAGGGGCCCAACGGACTGTGCTCCACGAAAACGGGGGTCTTGTCATGATGGAGTTGCCCAAGACTTCATGACCGCCCTCGACGGCCTATTCGCCATGGGGCAAGACTCGCTCAACGCCGTGCTTCCCAGCATGCCAGCCTCTTGCTCACAAGGGCTGCACCATGTGCTCAATCCACCGCAACTGCAGCCGCCTGAGCGGCGCACAGTGCATCACCGAACACCCTGGCCCGCGCGGTAGCTTTTTGTTGGCGGGCTGGCGGGGTTTCGTCTCATGGCCATGAGGGTCGGTCCTCACTATGCCGCCATGGTGATTGGCGGACGCCCCTCTCGCCCGCGCTGTTGCTGGGAGCTACGTAAGTACATACTACAGCACCCCGCCCAGCTGCACAGCTGCTTGCCCCTCACCTGTGCTCACCTGGTCTCACCTGTTTTCACCATACTCTGGGCATCCAGCTTACCGATGGGAAATTGTGCACCTTGCCAGGGAGTTAATTGGACCTATCTAGGTACCTAAGCATGTAGATGAACTGAGACTACAGCTTCCTACACATGTCGCTCTTGTGAAATATGGCTGGTGAAGGGAAAAGCGTAAATCCCGTACTCCGTAGCTGCCGGATGAAGGGACCAGATTGGGTAGGAGAAGGGTGTCATATGCTGGAAGAGTGGGCTCAACATTACAGTAGCTATTAAGCTGCTTGGCTGGCTGGGCAGAGGGATGCAGAATGTGGGATGCGCGTCAATGACAGCATGCAGATCCGCAGTGGTTTCCCAAGGTAGAGGTACCTTATTACATAGCTACAGTGCTGTGTCTCCTCCCTGTGTCCGCTGCACATCTGCCCCTGCCCTTGATCTGCCCGCATCCCGTCGCGCTTTCCCTGGTGCCTCGGGGGACTACTTATACAAGCGCCTACCTCACCTTTAACCTACGTCTGACTTGTCTCCCCCCAGCTCCATTCCTCTCCCATCCTCGCTCTCAATTTCTGCCCTCCTCAACTCTACCTACTCACATCCCGCTCTTACTCCGCAGAACAAATCGTCAAGATGGTCAAGGCTGGTACGTACGAGCTGCTGCAGCTGCTTGCTTTATCGCCCGTGTTTCTTGCGGTGTTCCATCCCCGCTTTCGCGCTTTCTGCTTCCCCTCCCGTCCATGAGCTCAAGCTTGGCCGACTAACCTGCTTTGTTTCGTGTAGTTGTTGCTGGCGCCTCTGGTGGCATTGGACAGGTAAAACCCCCATCCAGCTCTCCATGTGCCATATGTCCATTTCGCTAACCTTGCATCCCGTATATAGCCTCTGTCGCTGCTCCTCAAGACCTCTTCCCTCATTGACGAGCTCGCCCTATACGATGTTGTCAACACCCCGGGCGTCGCCACCGATCTCTCCCACATCTCCTCCCCCGCGGTTAGTTGGCCCAGCCCGTTTTTGGTCTCATGGCCAGCTCGGTCTCCCTTCCTCCGAAGGCCCACACTAGTGTACTGATGTTCTTTGCAGAAGACGACTGGCTACCTGCCCGCCAACGATGGCGCTAAGGCCGCCTTCAAGGACGCCGACATCATTGTCATCCCTGCTGGCATTCCCCGTATGCATACCCCAACTTTTCCGGACGTCCAGCATCGGATGTCCGGCCCCAGATTCCTCCTCTGCCCTGCGTGCGACTGACACTCCACTCAATATAGGAAAGCCTGGTATGACTCGTGATGACCTTTTCAACATCAATGCCGGCATTGTCAAGGGTCTCATTGAGGTCATCGCCGAGGTAGCTCCCAAGGCTTTCATCCTCGTCATCTCCAACCCCGTCAACTCGACCGTCCCCATCTCTGCCGAGGTCCTCAAGAGCAAGAACGTTTTCAACGCTCAGCGCTTGTTTGGTGTTACCACCCTCGACATTGTCCGTGCTGAGACCTTTGTGGCTAGCATCACCGGCGAGTCCCAGCCTCAGAAGCTGAACATCCCCGTCATTGGTGGTCACTCTGGCGAGACCATTGTTCCCCTTTTCAGCAAGGCTACCCCTTCTGTCTCCATCCCCGATGATCAGTACGATGCCCTCGTCAACCGTGTCCAATTCGGTGGTGATGAGGTCGTCAAGGCCAAGGACGGTGCTGGTTCCGCCACCCTCTCTATGGCTTACGCCGGCTTCCGGTAAGTTTTACCCACACGCAGCGACATCATTTGTAGTGGACCCTGCAGGCAGATAAACTGACATTGGTATAGATTCGCCGAAAAGGTCCTTCGTGCCGCCAAGGGTGAGCAAGGCCTGGTCGAGCCCAGCTACGTCTACCTGCCTGGTGTTCCCGGCGGTGATGCTATTGCCAAGGCCACCGGCTGCGACTTCTTCTCAGTCCCCGTCGAGCTTGGAGTAAGTCATTAAACCCGCTGTTTCGATTCGTGTACTCATGGCTAACTGTACACCCACCAGCCCAATGGTGTCGAGAAGGCCACCAACCCTCTGGAGGGTATTACCGAGAAGGAGAAGGCGCTTCTGGCCAAGTGCGTTGAGGGTCTGAAGGGAAACATCTCCAAGGGCGTCACCTTTGCCCACAACCCTCCCCAAAAGTAAATACCCCCATAAACCAAAACCAAAACCTCTATACCAAGTAAGCTGCGTCCCGGGAGACGACGAAGAAGCTCGCTCCTGGGTCCCAATAGCTATGACGCTACATAGTTTCATGACTTAATAAGATGACGGCGCTGATTCCAATATTTTCTCTCACAGGCTGTGAAGAATGTCCCTGCGTCCCTAACGCGAGATTCTTTTCTTTACTACAACCTCCCATTTGTGATCCTGTAAGTATATACGGCGCTGAAAGGAGGAATTCTGAGGCAATCGCGTCAAGTCTGATGGTGGCTGGCTGTTTGGAGTACATGGTCGGGGGATTTAGTGTGTTGGTTGCCCATTCTGGTGCTGGCTGGAAGGATATTATGAATAAATAAGTCCTTTTCTGGTTAAGGCTTGCTCGGGATCGTCTTGATTTGAAAGACGGCCCCTGGCAACTCGTTGACTTCGGCTTGCACAGTAGTATTGATGCCCAAGGCGGCTAGGGCTCCCCGGACAATGCCGCATGGAAACCATAGGAACTGTAATCCAAAGTCAGTATTGATGACCCAAGATGCTACTTTAGGAGGTAGGGTTGCGTACCGGTTGCGCACGAACTAAGGCTTGACCACCGGCCTCAGTACTCATGCGCGAGAAGGGCCGGAAAGTATTGTCGGTCAATACGTAGACACCCTGTCGGCTTGTATGTAAGCATGCCAACCCGAGATATGGATCCTGTGGCTCAGGAGAGGAGACGCACTCTGTGATTCGTCTTGAGGTTGTCAATGTTCTTGCCAAACAACAGGGACCACAAGTCTTTGCAAAGGAACTTGATGACATCGAGAGTGTCGGTGAAACGCGGTCGATCCCTCGAGAACCTATCTGGCCAGGCAGGCATTAGCGGTCGCGTCACAAAGATCAGAGGAAGGGCGGTATGGCTGACCGTTCCACAAGTCCCTGCCCCACGCGGTAGCCGAGCATCTCGAGACGGTAATGCACGGCATCGAGTTCTTCATCCTCGTCCATCTTTCGGGGCTCGGCTGCGGCGCCAACCGAGCTCACGGCCGCATGGCTGACTGAGGCGACGTCGGCGGCTATTGATGAGGCGGGAGGAGAGCCAGCGGCTTCGGGAGGGGCGTCGTCGAGCTCCCGGGTCACGCGATATGCGAGGGGAACGAGCTCTATGAAGAGAAAGTCGAGGCACGAAGCGCTGAGGAAGCTGGCGCCAGGGTCTGAGGAGTTGAACGGCGGGAGGGTACTTTCGAAGGACATGGTCGTGGTAATTGGACGGAACGGAGCGCGGTATGCGGGAGGGGCGAGCAAAGGTCTGTTTCTATGTTTCTGACATACGAGAACAGTTGAAAAGAGGGCGCGGAATGATGCTGTGTGAGATCCTTTGGTGGTGGTGGCTCTATATCGTAATTACCCACGCTGGCGCAGTATACATGCACTCTCCCCTTGATGGACCAGAGCTCACAACGTAGTGACGAGGTGCACGTGGTGATAAGATCTGCTTATCGCCAACGTCTTGGTAAATGCGGGGAGGGAATTTCAGGGCTCTCAGTTCCCAACTGGGGTATTTGCATAGGTAGCAGTATTGACAGTAAGAGCATGAATAGGAGTGGGACATGGGGTAGAAAAGGATTAGTTTCTCTTCCAAGCAAGGCTGAGAAGTCATCTCGGGTTGTGCTCTGCATTGAGCAATTGAGCTTCTGGGGCACGGCCTGCGTAGTTGCAGGTATAATTCTGGGAAGTAAAACAGGCAATTTGAGGGATCTATGACTCTGCTTCAATGCATGATTTGACAGGGACAGTTGAATAATAATGGTTTGCCTAAACCAACCACTGTCCTAATTATAATACCTTGTCAAACCTAGTGTTGGTCAAGACTGTAGTTTAGTTAGTGATATGGAAGTAGACGGGGCGGGGCGGCGCGGGGCAGCCCTGCGCTGACCGGCCGGAGATGGAGGGGAAAAAAAATCCAAGTGGGCTGGGTCGCTACAACTTCACAGCAAACCAACCTCGACTCCCTTTGTGCCCACAATTCAAGTTTGGGGGTGACTCTTGAGCGTGAGCCAACTGGCAGTGTCTGCTCGTGCATTGTGAGAACCAGTACCAAACTTGTCTTCCTTGTGCTGTCTTGTCTGGTCTTGTAAGTCAAACCATGCTGCCCCGCGCCCAAATCCCGTCGTGCCATTCCCCTCCTCCTCTCCCCTCTACTATCCAACGCAATGAGCTGACAACCGGTTAGATTTCGACAATGGCAGACCTCCGAATTCTCCTCATCGGCAACGGCGGCCGTGAGCATACCCTGGCCTGGAAGCTGAGCCAATCTTCCCGTGTCGAATCCATCTTCGTCGTCCCCGGTAACGGAGGCACCGCCGGCTGCCCCAAGGTCGTCAATGTCGACACCGTCAAAGCCGACGACTTTGCTGGCCTCGTCAAGTTTGCCCAGCAGAACAAGATTGGCTTGGTTGTCCCGGGTCCCGAGGCGCCTCTCGTCGATGGCATCGAGGGCTGGTTCCGCCAGGTTGGCATCCCCGTTTTCGGACCCTCGCCCGAGGCCGCCCGTCTCGAGGGCAGCAAGACATACTCCAAGGACTTTATGAAGAAGTACAACATCCCCACCGCCGAATACGAGAACTTCTCCGACTTCGACAAGGCTGTGGCATACATCGACAGCATCAACCACGATGTGGTCATCAAGGCAACCGGCCTCGCAGGCGGGAAGGGTGTCATCCTTCCCGAGACCAAGGAAGAGGCCAAGGCGGCTCTGAAGCAAATCATGGTGGACCAAGAATTTGGAGATGCTGGCAGCGAGGTCGTCATTGAGGAGCTCCTTATTGGAGACGAGCTCAGCGTCCTCACCTTCTGCGACGGCTACGCTACTCGATCCCTGCCAATGGCCCAGGACCACAAGCGCATCTTTGACGGCGACAAGGGCCCCAACACGGGCGGCATGGGCTGCTATGCCCCTACCAATATTGCTACCAAGGAGCTGACCGACCGCGTCGACCGCGAAATTCTCGAGCCCACCTTTGCCGGCATGCGCCGGGAGCAGCAGCCCTTCCGCGGTGTTCTCTTTACCGGCCTCATGATTACCGCCAACGGCCCCAAGGTGCTCGAGTACAATGTGCGCTTCGGCGACCCGGAAACCCAGACTGTGTTGCCCCTTTTGTCCGCTGATACCGACCTGGCCGAGATCATGCTCGCGTGCGCCAACGGCTACCTCGACAACTGCAAACTCACCATTGAGAACAAGTTTAGCGCCACCGTCGTTCTGGCTGCTGGCGGCTACCCTGGCTCGTATGCCAAGGGGACGCCCATGGCTGTCCAGAGCCCGCCTAAGGGCTGCACCATTTTCCATGCAGGCACCAAGCTCGAAGGCGATGCTCTCAAGACCGCAGGCGGCCGAGTCATTGCGATCAACGCTGTTGGTGATTCTCTCCGAGAGGCCGTGGATACGGCCTACGCAGCTCTCGAAGCCAAGGTCATTCAGTTTGACGGCATGTTCTACCGCAAGGACATTGCCCACCGGGCCTTTAGGGCCACCAAGGAAGTCTCCATGACCTACGCTCAGGCGGGTGTGGACATCCAGGCTGGCAACGACTTTGTCGAGAAGATCAAGAGGGCTGTCGCGAGCACCAAGCGGGCGGGAGCTGACGCCGAGATTGGCGGCTTCGGCGGCGAAGTCGATCTCTCCAAGTGCGGCTACCCGGATGCCCCGGTCATCGTCGGTGCCATTGACGGTGTCGGCACCAAGCTCATGATTGCGCAGGCCATGAAGAAGCACGACACCGTCGGCATCGACCTGGTTGCCATGAATGTCAACGACCTGATCGTTCAGGGCGCCACTCCCCTCATGTTCCTCGACTACTACGGCTGCAGCAAGCTGGACATGTCCACGGCCGCTTCCTTTGTCGAGGGTGTTGCTGACGGCTGCCGCCAGTCTGGCTGCGCTCTCGTCGGCGGCGAGACGGCGGAGATGCCTGGCATGTATCAGGCCGACGACTACGACGCCGCTGGATGCGCAGTGGGCACTGTCACCAGTGCAAGCCGTCTGCCTCGCAAGGACGCCATGGTTGAGGGCGACGTGCTGCTTGGCCTTGCTTCCGCTGGCGTGCACTCCAATGGTTTCTCGCTCGTGCGACGCATCGTCCAGGCCGCCGGCCTCGAGTACACCTCGACGGCGCCATGGGACCAATCCAAGACGGTTGGCGAGTCGCTGCTCACGCCCACACGCATCTACGTCAAGAGCCTGTTGCCCATCCTGCAGCACATCAAGGGCCTGGCACACATCACTGGCGGCGGCCTCGTCGAGAATGTGCCGCGCATGCTGCCCGACTCGCTCGCCGGCGAGATCGAGTTCGGCTCCTGGGTCCTCCCACCCGTCTTCAGGTGGCTCAAGTCGGCCGGCAACGTCGCGCCCCTTGAGATGTGCCGCACCTTCAACTCGGGCATTGGCATGGTCATCGCTGTGGACGCTGCCCAGGCCGACGCCGTCGCCCAGACCCTCGGCGCCTCGGAGACCGTCTTCAAGATTGGTCGCCTCGTCCGCCGTGGCCAGGGAGAGGGCTGCTTCGTCCAGGGCCTTGACGACTGGACCGCCGATGCGAACCCTCTGGGCAAGAGGAAGGACATGTCCTCTTGATTGATTTGCGACGGGTTATGGTATATGTGTGTTTATCTTACGATGGTATGCGAATGGTTAGGAAATAGTAGAAAAAATAGGTAGGCAGTCACTTTTCGTACTGGTACAAGGCATGGAGGCATGAATGAATGGATTTGCTAGAAACGGAGCCAACGATGATGCAAATGGAGTTTTAAAAATGATGGAAAAAAAGACAAAACATAATTTCATGACTTGGTAGCCTTCTTCGCACTGCTCCTGTCGCTGTACTTCTTGAAGACAATGCCCGACTTCTTGATCTTGCGCTTATCGACGCGCTTCTTCTCAATCCGATTTTTTGAAGGCTTCACCTGGTCCACATCCATGGCTGCCAAAAAGGTCAGTATCGCCAGTCATTGATAAGACTGTAAAAGAGGAAAAAACTCACCAGCTGCCTCTCCCTTGGTCTTGTCCTCCTTTTCATCATCAGACACGTCGGCCTCGCCTAAGAAAAAGCCAATTAGCAAGGTGAAGGTGACGCTGCGGGTTGCTCATCACATACCGTCCATGGTCACATCTGAAGTCTCGGGCTTGGGCTGCTTGGCCAACTCAAGAAGGCGGGCCGAGAGACGCTGAGCGCGGGCGGCTTCGACAGGGCCAAAAACCTTGGCGGCCAGCCGCTGGTTGTTGGCCTTTCTGCTGCTTGATCTTGAACTCTTGGCCATTGTGGATGAGGATTTTGGATTGGACTGATGTGGTGAAGAGTGAAGAATGTATGTACAGTCGACAGGGTCTTCTTGTCCCTCACAGGCGCTACAAAGTATTTCCCTGGGGCCGGCGCTCAAGAAAAAAAAAATGGGTGGTGGTGGTCCGCCGTGCGCCACACTGAGCAGTCCCTGCAAATCAGAGCGCAGCTTTGCACTCTCTGGGGCAAGGCTGGATGTCGCTGTGTGGCTCAGCAGCCGCTCAGAACGCGCTGCCGCCTGGCACCGCCTGCCGTTCCAAGGCGCTGGGTCCGATGTCGAGGTACCTAGGTACCTTTTCGGTGGGCGCACCGCCGCACATGCACATAATCACAGCTAAGGCATCTCTGCCTATCAGGCGGCATGACATTGAATTCGAGAGCTGCCGACACTCGAGAGCCGTGAGAAGAAGCCCCCATGTCACCTCCAAAGCCTCGATTCTGAGAGTACCAATCCGACCATCTCCCACCTCCCGCCTCCCGCCTCTCGCCTCTCGCCTTTCACCTTTCGCCTCGCTATATTTCCATCCCCTCTTCGCCAAGCAAACGCTCGAGGTTGAGTGCCGTCGCATCGTCATTACGCAAGTTCGAGCCGACTCCATTGCTGCCTCTGCGTGCGCCACGATCACCCGGAGTGCCCATCTTCGGTCGTGAGGTGGCGCATATTGTTTCCCTCACCCTCGAGTTGTTGCCTTTTGCCTTTGATGTGGCTGCACGGCCAGCCTCGACTCGTCCTACCTCGCTCCTGCCTCGCGAGGCTACCATGACGTCCACCTCGGGAATGGCTTCGGCTGCAGCCTCGAGCTCACCTTCAGGCTCAGCGCTGCCGTTGGCGGTGACGAGACAAGATGCGACAACGCTGGTGCGGCAGGTGAATCGCCTCCTCAACCGCCAGCTTTCCTCCGTTTGCCAGGTCAACGGCGTCAAAAGCACCGGCATCAAGGCCGAGCTGCAGAACCGCATCACGGCCCGTAAGTGAATTCACTCGCCACTCCTTGCCGCGCGCGCCTTGGCAGCACAAAGCACACACACCCGCTCACATCCCTTGCGCAGTCATCGAGGAAGCATTCAAGGCCAACGACCCTTTGCGGTTCCAGCAGATCCGACAGAGCGTCCAGAACGCCATATCGAATGCGCCTGCTGCCCACGGCTCGCTTGCTCGAGCCTCTGCCGCCAGTTCGCCTCGCCCGCCACAGTCCATGTCGTTCCCCACCAGCTACAGCCACGGCGCAATGTCCAACGGAAACAGGCCTGCGATGCCTTTTGGAAGCGCCGCGGGCCCGCTGCGAGTATCGTTCAAGTCGAGCCCCTTCTATCAGATCGAGTCCCCCTTGGGTGATATGCGCACCTGCGAGGGTAAGTCGATGCGGCTGCACCCCCAGCTTTACAATTCGAATACCTCTCGTACATGGGTACTGACCGCGTTTCTTTTCTCTCTAGCCATGTCACAGCACCGCAACTCGGTCACGATACCCATCAAGGTCAACGACTACCCTGCCCTGCAGCAGTGCGTTAGCGACAAGTCCTACCGTGTCATGGTCTTTTGCGCTGGAGACAACACGGGTGTACAGGACGTTGCTTTCCCTCATCAGTCCGAACTTCGTATCAACGGTGGCGAGATCAAGGCGAATCTTCGTGGATTGAAGAACAAACCCGGGTCTACTAGACCGGTTGACATCACCAACGCACTTCGTCTCCGCCCAAACTACATGAACAATCTTGAATTTACTTATGCGCTGACCGCCAAGGCAAGTGAAAACTAATGTTTGATTAGCGGCTTGACTCGTTCTACTTTGCCGAACGCTTTTGCTAACCAGTCTCCTACTTGCAGAAGTTCTACCTTACACTCAATATCTGCAGAGTTACCACTGTTGAGGAATTGGCCACACGCATTGCTCAGGGCAAGAAAATACCCCAGGCGTCTGTGGTACAAGAAAGTAGGGTTTCTGCCTAGTCTTCTGACATGTTTGGTTTCAAGACCTTGCTAACCTATCCATAGTTCAAAAACAGTCGCAAGATCCGGATATCGAGGCAACATCGCAAGTGTTGTCCCTCAAGTGCCCGCTCTCATACATGCGATTGGATCTTCCGTGCCGTGGCCTGAGTTGTACCCACATCCAATGCTTTGATGCCACCTCGTATCTACAGCTGCAGGAACAAGGCCCCCAGTGGCTTTGCCCCATCTGCAACAAGGCCGCGCCCTTTGACCAGCTAGCAGTTGACGAGTAAGTCATTCAAGACTCAACTGGATCAGATTGGGCGTCTTTGCAGACTGACACTTGCTGGCAGATATGTGAAAGACATCCTCGCCAAGACCCCCAAGAGCCTCGAGACAGTTTCGATTGAGCCCACGGGGCGCTGGTTGAACAAGTCCGAAGATGAGCGAAACGGCGTATCAAAAAAATCTGGAGTAGCCTCCCAAGACGATGCTGACGATGACGACGACGACGACTTCGAGATTTCCGAGGTTAATGTCCTGGGCCGCCGCATGGAGACGCCGAATCATCCAACGCCGAGTACAAGCACGCCCGCTTCCGCCAGCCAAGAGCCATCCGTAGCACCGCGAGGATTGGCCTCAACGAGCGCCAAACGGCCTGTGGCGCCAGTCATTGACTTGACATTTTCATCAGATGATGAAGACATGCCGCCCGCGAAGAAAGCGAAGACGATAGAAACATACCATGCTTAGAGAGCCACGGGCATACCCAAACGAAGAGGGCCACAACAGCATGAGAACAGGGGCCTCTGAGTGCTTGGCGGGGACTAGGGTAGCGCTGCTGGTATTCTTTGCATTTCACTTTGTTCTCCTTTATTTTGTTCTTCTTCTTCTCAAGAACTAGGTATGGCGTTACGGGAGATGGAAAGGAAAAGATTCCCCTCTATTACCGCAAAGCTTTTCTATCGCTTGCAGCATCGGGGAGTAAGGAAAGACGGAAGATACCATCGACTTCATCATATTAAAAGCCGATGAGGTGCGGGAAGAGTAGAGGCAGTCAGTGCAGTGGTGGATGCCCTTTGCTGTGTGATGGATACCCAGGAAGAGGGAAATGTACACTTTTTGCACACGACTAAAGAGGGTTGGAGAAAGGACAGATGCCAGCATGGTTTGGCAGATACTTTACAGTGACTTATGCACCTAACCTACCCAGCAAGTTAATTCCTTTCTCCAGGTGATGTATTGATGTTTGAATGCAGTGCCGCAAAGGTACCGTAGATATACAGTAGTAGCCTTGTGTGGCGGTGCACCTCTCACTCAGCCCTACCCAATCACCATTACGTGCTCCGTAAATGCAACCTCTTTGGCTCGGCAAGGCTGAACTGGCCCCCCCTTGGAACGACTATCGCTCTCGCTCATAACACGTCCTCCTTAAGCGTGGCCGTTGGGAGCAAAGTCCAAATGGAGCACCCATAATCATTGCAATCCGCCGACTGCCTGTATCTCTCGGTCCTAATTGGCCTTTCTGTCTTTTCGAATATGGGTGCCCCAAAGCATGGGTCATTCCTATGCACTCCGTTACTGGCCGTTGCCAACATATTGATCCCTGTCTCAATCCTCGTCTTTGCAATAGGCTTCTTCCCCTACAAGCCATTTATCCCCGGCCTGGCCGAGTTTGAGCCACTCGAAATTGGCCAGCCGCCAGATGCGCCCTTTGACCGTATCATCTTCATGGTGGTCGATGCGCTGAGAAGGTACCTGCGTCGTTGAGAGAGGGAGCCAGCTCACTCGACTAACGTGCTACTGTAGTGATTTTGTATACTCGGATAATTCGGGATTCAAACATGTCCAACGGTAAGATAAGATCTGGAACATTTTCGCGATTTTCTCAGACCCTCAGCTCATCATATATGGCCTGTTAGTCTTATCCGAGATGGTAACGCCATCCCATTCACGGCCAATGCGCGTTCTCCCACCGTCACCATGCCGAGGATCAAGTCCATGACGACCGGGTCAATCCCCTCGTTTGTTGATCTTATTCTCAACTTTGATGAGGCCGATACCTCTTCTACGCTTGCTGCTCAGGATACTTGGTTGGCCCAGATCAAGGCCAAGAACATGGGCAAGCTTCTCATGTACGGCGACGATACGTGGCTGAAGCTGTTCCCCAGCACCTTTGACCGCCATGATGGCACCTCGAGCTTTTTTGTCGCCGACTTCACCGAGGTTGACAACAACGTCACCAGGAACATTGCTGGCGAACTCACAAACAATGACTGGGGCCTGATGGTTCTCCATTACCTCGGCCTCGATCACATCGGTCACAAAGCCGGACCCAGGAGGCAAGGTTGCCCCAGTAAGAGGATTTTAATCGAACCGTGGCTAACCTCTCGATAGTCCCAACATGGTCCCGAAGCAGCAAGAAATGGACGGTATAGTCAAGCTTCTCTATGAATCAATAGAGTCACAACCTCACCTTGACTCTACCCTGCTGGTCCTTTGCGGAGACCACGGCATGAATGATGCTGGTAATCATGGCGCTTCGTCTCCCGGCGAAACGTCGCCAGCTCTAGTCTTCATGTCCCCAAAGCTGAAGACGATAGCGACCAAGCTCCCCGCCCCCATCCAACCAGGAGATGAGTTTGACTATTATACCATGGTTGAGCAGTCGGACCTCGCCCCGACAATCGCCGCGCTACTGGGCTTCCCCGTCTCAAAGAACAACCTGGGGGCGTTCATCCCCGACTTCCTCTCCTTCTGGCCAAAGCCGACCGACAAGATCCAGATCCTTGTCCGAAATGCTCGCCAGATTCTCGAGATTATCACTGCTGCATTTGGGAGCGAGCTGTTTGACAGGAACAGCAATACCGATCCTTGCTCTCTGGAGCAGACCGAGATTAACGAGCTTGCGTGCCAGTGGCGACATCTCGACAGCGAAGCCCGCGCGTTGGCAAAGGCTAACGAGCTCAGCCAAGACTGGCTCGATTCCATGTCCAAGTGGCTACGCCGTGCACAAGATTTGATGAGCACCATGGCTTCCAACTACGACATGCCCAAGCTCTTCATCGGTGCGGGCGTGGCTGCTGTGGCTGCTTTGATTAGTGGGATTGTAGTCAAGCTGCTAAACACTCATCAACAAGGGCCGCTGGCACCTGTGGCTCTGCTCCTGGTATTGTACGGCGTCATGATGTTTGCTAGCAGCTACGTGGAAGAGGAGCAGCACTTTTGGTACTGGGCTTCATCAGTCTGGCTGGCGTTTCTTCAAGTTCGCAGCATTCGCAGGTATGTTGTGTTCACTGGACGAACTCCCAGCATGAATCGCCCAAAGATACTAACTCGGCATAGATCCCAAGGCCGCTCAACTTTTCTTTGGCTCATACTTGGCTTGGCCGCCCTCAGACTGATACGAGGCTGGAATCAGACAGGCCAAAAGTTTGCGGGTGAACCAGACATCGTCAAAGGCTTCATTCTCCCCAACCCGCAGCTTCTCTGGGTCGTCATCACCTTGACCTATGTGTTTCTTTCCTCTCGGATGCTGTCAAACTTTGATAGTCTGCCGTACATGGTTTGCACACTCCTCACATCGGTTGTTGTAACGTCTGCCTATAGCTTCAAGCTGGCCTTTACCAGCGAGGATTCGCCCGAACTGGTCGTTGGGTTTGCGCAAACTCTGAATGGCACCTTTGAGGGACAATCGCTTCTGTGGAGGGCGAGGACCGTCTTTATCCTGCTCTTCCTCTTGTCTGGCTACGCAGTTCTCCGCATCTTTACGGGCAACGCTTCTGCCCAGACACGATCCAGTGAGTCGTTTCTTCTCATCGCACACATGAACCATCAATTTGACATTGCCACACCAGTGAACCTACTCCATCAACTGTGTATGCTGTTTGGAATGACCCAGTCGCGGGCAACAAACATCCCCATCTTTCTTCTCTCGGACATGCTCTTCCAATCGCTCCAGGCCGCTGATCTCTCCGTCGCCGACATCACAACCTCGTCCATTATCTTCCAATTCATGTCCTTCTTTGCCTTTGGCGGATCCAACGCGATATCCTCCGTCGACCTCTCCAGCGCCTACAACGGAATCGCCGGCTACAACGTCGTCGCCGTTGGCTTTCTCACACTCGTCAGCAACTGGGCCGGCCCCATCTTCTGGACATCGGCTGCCAACCTCCTCCTCTTGCGCAAGTATCGCCAGGGGCACGGCAATGCCTTCCGCCAGCACCTTGCCCTTCAGACCCTCTTCGCCACCGGCAGTGTTGCCTTTGTCATGGCGGCCTGCACCGCCCTGAGGACCCATCTCTTCATCTGGACCGTCTTCTCGCCAAAGTATCTCTATTGCATGGCGTGGAGTCTTGGACAGCATCTGCTGATCAATATTGGATTTGGTGGTGTTTTATTTTGGCTCGGGTCACGTTGAGGACTGGAGGGATAGCTGATACGTACTTGGGGGTTCTTATAACCATACATGGCCATTCGCAGACGATCATTCTATCCAAATGTTGCTTCATGTATTGATCAAGTCCAGCATTGAATTGTGGCGTCTACATCTCACGGGTTTCGCCAGTATAGATCATCTGAGCAGAGCCAAATACGCAACTTTTTTCGCTCGAATCTGTTGGGATATATCCGCCAGAAATAGAGTCCCTCCCTTAATACTGCAACTGTGAAACTGTAACGGCATTTATACAACAAAGCCAAGCCCATCGCCTAATCGAAATGAACCACCGGGGGTGCCGCTCCATCCAAACATGTAACCGTCATCCAAAGCCAGATCATTCATTACTCATACGTTCACGTTTCAGGCATCTTGCATCTCCACATCCTCGCTGTCCATTGTGCGGTCCTCCACCACCGATTCTGTCTCTTGAGGCACAATTGTCTTGGTATCGCTGTCTTCGTCTTCTTCTTTGATTTGGGACTCCTCGATGGCTGTCTTTTCCTCAGACGCCTGTCGTTCCGAGTTTGTCAGGATACTGTGGCTGCCGCGTCGCTGGCTGAGCTTCTGCTGCTGCGGCTCGTCGAGGGCGTTGACAATCTTGCCAAGGCTGACGTGTACCTTGTAGAGGGCGTTGCGACTAGTCGCATCAGACAGGAACGCCTCTTCTACAGCAGCGCTGACTTCACTGTAGGCTTCTCGGAGCTTCTCCTCGGACGAGCCAGGGGAGACGTGGAGTTTTCCGAGCAGACTGGCGACGAGCTTCTTCTCTTCTTCTGCGGTCGAGTTAGTAGTCTCGCTCCCATACTCTCGCCAAGGATAGGTTGACTTACTCGTGATGCTACCTCGAAGCCTCTCTAATATGTCCAGTACGAAGGCGAGATGCACATCGCCGTTGACGTTCTTCTTCTCGGTATCCAATGCACTTGACGGGGTATAGCATTTCCTAGGATCCGTCCAGTCTACGAGGCACGCTCCGATTGTCGTCATGCTGACCATGTCCTCGTCGACATCGACATCGTCATCTTCCAAGCCCTCCCGAATGTTGAAGAGAGCGTGGATGGCGTCGAGCGCAACGGCCCGCATCAAATCTTGATTCTCGGCCCTTGAGTAGCAGAACACGGGCAGGAAATAGTTGAGTGCTTGTCGTACAGTCTGATTAGAGGCGGATGAAGGGTCGAAATACGCCACGACGAGTGACTTGAGCAGCTCCTTGCACGCGTCTTCGTCGCTGACAACACGTCCCAGAAGCAGTTTTGAGGCGGCAGTAGTGGCAGCTGCTTGAACCTCTGGTCCCTTTGCGCCGCCTTTGACGGCCTTGACATAGATCTTGAGCAGCCCAGGTGTGGAAGACAGTAGCTGAGCCCCATGTACGTTGAGGATATCTGTGAGGATATGCAGAGCAGTGATCTGTAGAGCCGTGTGCCCCTTGGTGAAGAAGTGCATAAACAGCCCCAGGTTCTCCTCTGCAAGCGAGCGGTCAAGCAGAGCACAAAGGCCCAGGCAAACCAAGCCCCTCTCGCGTACAGGAGCTTCGTGACTGCGAACCGCAGGGACAACCAAGTTGTTGAGCATGGCAACCAAATCTGTGTTGTCCTTGAGGTTGCCCGCAACATGAGTGAGCATGCATTGGACAATGTGGAGGCACTTCATGTTGACGACAATCTCCTTGACAGCCTTATCATGAGCCTCTTCCTCACTCATTTCGGGGGTTTCTGATCGCTTGCCCCCCTTGGTCGGAGTGCTTGGGCCGCTCACTTCTGACCTGGCCGAGTGAAAGCTTTCTTCTCCGTCGCCGACTGAAGGATCATCAATAATCGTATCGTGGACGTCTGCCACAGATTCGAGAACGATGCTGCAAAATTCTCGTTCTCCAGCAGCGTCAGGGGCACACAGATCCCGTAGAACCTCGACAGTGAGCTTTGTGACCTCGTCCGGCAGGTCTGGAATGGACAAAGATTGCCGGAGCAAGGTGAACATCTTGCGACGGCCAACCTCGTCAGAGTAGTCGAGTGTGAGAGCGATGTGAAGCATTTGCTCTACTATAAACTCCTGCTCCACTGTGTCTTCTTCGTCCTCGTCTTCCTCAACCTCTTGTTGAGCTATCCTTCTGACTGCTTCGACAAGGACCCTCAGGTAGCGTTCCATGAAGAAAGCGAGCTTGGTGACTTCGGGTAGTTTCTCCTCCAGCAAGCCCATATACTTGCCATTTCCCTCATCGCGGCAAAAGTCATTGAAGCTCCTGGCTGTGAAAACAGATTCGGCGGAAAGGGTCTCCCAGAAATTATCATCAAATACTACCGCCTCGCGATAGTCTGGTCGACCTTCCCAGAAGCCCTTCATAGCCTCGATGGCGACTCCATTTTCAACGCCAGAGTTGACAATGTCGATTCTTTCAAGAAGCTCCTGGAGACCGTCAAAGTTGGGAGGTGTCAGCTCAGCTGGTGCGCCATCCTCGCGAGGGGGTGCGCCCGCACAGTCCTCAATCCATCGTTCACGGAAGAGGCGCCCTGCGGCCTTTCGAACGTTCTCGTCTCGATCTCGAAGGCCCCATCGCAGGAGCTTCTCTCTCATGGACAAGGAAAGATGTCTGAAATCGCCCAGGGCTGGTAGAAGGCGGGAGTATACAGCACGCCGTGTCGCTGCATCCTGATCACGGGCACGCTCGAGGAGGTAAGGCAGCGTATTCGGTAGGATGGGAAGATTTACAAGGAGGGATCTTCGCACATCCGCACTTGGGTCGTTTTGCAAAACCTCAAGGAGTTTTTCGAGAAGTCCTGTGCTGTCGCCGGCGTCGCTTTCGTCCGAGTTGGTACATCCCTCGGGCTGGTTTCCGGCAAGGCGACCTAGGCCCAAGACTGCCTGAGAACGAACCATTGCCTCCTTGTCACGGATTCGCTTTAGCAAGCCATGTCGAAGCTTCTGGAATAGATCGTCGTCAATGGCGTCGAGCGAGTTGATGACGTGGGAAACGAGTTGCGTCGATCTAAATCGCACGAACTTGTCCTTGGCGGTCATCACTGACAGGACGGCTTCCAGGAGCTGAGAGGTGAGTCGGGTAGTGGGTGTCTCAGGCATCATGCTCGCTTCTGCATCCATGTCTCCCAGAAGCTCATTGTCTTTCTCGTTGGCATGTCGCAGAAAGAGACCAACGAATCGGATCGACTTTTCTCCCACGCTCTCCGCTTTCTTGACCGGCATAACGCGGAGAACGCAGCGGACAAATTCATTATTGAACGCCTCCTCGTCAAACTCGCTGGGCTGAGAGTGCTTCGCGCCGGTCGGTTCGTAGCAGCAGGACTCGTGAATCTTTCGCAGGTTGACGACTAGCTTTCGATGGGTCGCCGTGGTCCGCTGAGCATCGCGGAATACGGCGCATATCTGGGATCGCAGAGCGTTGTCGGGCGTATCAACAATGTCGGGCGCTGTAGATGCGGCGGCCCTCGAGGACCGGGTTGATGTGCGTGTAGGCATTGTTGAAGACGGTAGGCCTAGGCCCGCACAAGCAAGATGCAGAGCACGGAGACTGACGAGGCGTATTCGCTGGCCGTATGAGCCCCTTTGATGGTGATGCTTTTGTTTAGGAGACGCGCTGTATTGTTGGACATGGTGTAAATAGTATTCCGTTTGGAGTTTAGTGCAGCTACGATAAGACAGACTCCCCGCCATCACGTGTGATTAGATAGTGGCTGAAAATTGTCTTATCGCTCAGCGACCAGCATTTTTTTTCCCACCTAGAGGAAGGACTGTCTTTCTGTAGCATGCACATCTCAAGGTGCCGTCGCCTCTTTCTGTCGCTCTCAAACCAGCACCTTTCTGTTTAACTAAAGCTCCCTCAATATGAGTACGAGAAACGAGCGAAAGCGTGCCCGCCCCGTGGCGGACGAAAATACGTCGCTCGACCTCGAAGACCGGGACAATGGAGCTGTCAAACCATCCAAGAAGGCTCGGGTTGAAGACCGACGATCGCTCTTCGTCCGTTCGCTCCCTGACAACGTTACTAGCGAGAGCTTGACGGCCTTCTTTTCCGAATATTTCCCTGTCAAACACGCCACCGTGGTCGTGGACCAGAAGACCCAAGAGTCGCGAGGATTCGGATTCGTCACCTTCGCCGATGCTGAAGACGCCCAAGCGGCCAAGAGCACTCTGGACAAGTTTGCGTGGGATGGGAAGCGTATCAGGCTTGAAGTGGCAGAGCCCAGACAGCGAAATGGCACAGGCGAGGCGCCTGCCGCCAAGTCTCACAAGCCCGAGTTCCAACCCCTGCCCAAGCTCATCGTGCGAAACCTGCCGTGGAGTATCAAGACTTCGGACCAGCTGTCGCATCTCTTCAGGAGCTTTGGCAAGATCAAGTTTGCCGACTTGCCTCAGACAAAGGGCAAGATGAAGGGTTTCGGATTCGTCACCATCCGCGGAAAGGAGAATGCTGAGCGTGCCCTCAAGGCCATCAATGGCAAAGAAGTTGATGGCAGAACTCTTGCGGTTGACTGGGCTGTGGACAAGAACACTTGGGATCAACAGAACCCTGGATCGAAGAAGGAAGTCGAAGATGACAGTGCAGAGCAAAACGCAAGCTCGGAGGAGGAGGACGACGACGATGACGACGAACACGACGAGGATGAGGATGAGGACGAGGATATTTCCATGGATGACATTGATGCTGAGAAGGATGGGAAGAAGAAGGACAACCGCGATTCAGAACTGGACAAGGATCTTGAAAACTTCATGAAGAACCACATGCAACACCTTGAGGAGGAAGATGAAGACGAAGACGAGGATAAGGAGGACGAAGAGAAAAACGACGTGGCCAAGAAAGAGCCCCCGGCCCCTCGACGAACGACAGACAACACCTCCACCGTCTTCATCCGAAACTTGCCGTTTACAACCACCGACGAGCAGCTCAAGGGCTTCTTCGGCCACTTTGGAGGCGTTCGTTATGCCCGAGTTGTCATGGACAAGGTGACGGAGAAGCCAGCGGGAACTGGTTTCGTGTGCTTCTACAGTGCAGACGACGCGAAGAGCTGCATCAAGGGTGCTCCGCGAGCAGCGCAACCTGTTACTACCGCAAAGAGCTCTATTCTGCAGGACGAAAGCCTTGACCCTGACGGAAAATACACCCTTGACGGACGGCTTTTGCAAGTCACCCAAGCCGTGAACAAGACGGAAGCGGGGAATCTGGCAAGTGCGGCTCAGGCAAAGCGAGACGAGAAGGACAAGCGCCGACTTTTCCTTCTCCCCGAGGGTGCCATTGACAGGAACTCGCCCCTCTTTGGTTTGTTGACCCCGGCTGAAGTCCAGATGCGACAAGCCAGTGCCGCCCAGCGCAAGAAGCTCATCCAAGGCAACCCCAGCCTTCATCTGAGTTTGACACGTCTTGCTCTCCGAAACATCCCGCGCAATCTCACTTCGACGGACCTGAAAGAGCTTGCCAGAAAGGCCGTGGTTGGCTTTGCAACGGACGTTAGGGAAGGACGGCGCCAACCCCTTTCGAAAGAGGAGAATGCAAGAGACGGAGATGATGCGAAGCAGAAGGAGCATGACCGCAAGATGAAGCGCAAGGGTATCGTCCGTCAAGCCAAGGTCGTCTTTGAGAGCTCGCAAGGAACCAAGATTGCGGAGAAGGACGGAGCTGGACGAAGCCGTGGATACGGATTCATCGAGTACACATCGCATCATTGGGCGCTGATGGGACTTCGATATCTCAATGGTGCACAGCTGGAGAATGAGAGTGGCAAGAAGCAGAGACTTATAGTCGAGTTTGCCATTGAGAATGCGCAGGTCGTGCAACGCAGGCGCGCTGCCGAGGAGAAATCTCGTCAACTCAACCCCCAGAACACAGCTCACAAGCCTGAAGAAGCCGCAGAGATCCGCCGCGAAAGCTCTGGCTTCGGCAAGGACAAAGGCAAGGACAAAGGCAAGGCGCGGGGAAAGAAGGGCGGCAAGCCTGCAGACGCCGAGGGAGGCGAGAATGAGAACGAGGGCAGTGGAGAGCCTGTCGACTCCAAGGAATCGATGCAGCAAAAGTTGATTGGGAGGAAGAGGCTCATGCGAAAGAAGAAGTCTCAGGCTCGAGGCAAGAAGTAATGTTGAAAGGGATCATGGCTACCTACCTATTGAATTTCCTTTTTACTCTCGTTTCCAACTTTCTATTGGTATTAGAAGTCATAGGCGTACAAAAGCTACCTAGACACGTTAGCGGCGTGAGTCTTGTTTACCATGGACACTTGGTGCAGTATCGGTTGGTGAATGTACAGCAGCAATATTTCACTCGACAATCTGCTCTTGGTCATAATCGTTAGAAATCCTATATTACAGAGTTGAGAGGTTTTGCAATGTCTCTAGCAAGAACCAACCCTTGCTCATTTATTTCCAGAACCAGCTCTTCTTCCGCCTGTCTTGCTCATCGTCGTCTGTGCCTTGTCCCTCTGGCTTCTCAGACTCATCGCTGCTCGAGCTGATGGAGTGATGGGTCGAGGTTCCCACTTCGTTGCCTTCATCATCGAGGATCTTGTACTTGACCTTGCTGTGACGGAAACCAAAGCTGTCGACGTAGTCTTCCTTTTCCACCACCTGTTTGTTGTCTTGGGCTGGCTGTACTTTTTCCTTGGAGCCCTGACGCTCGTCGGCAATGGTCTTTACAAAAGAGTCCCAGGAGTTGTCCTTGTCGGCAAAGGACGAGCGAAACGAGGAAAAGAACTCGTCAAAGTTGTCGGGTTCACGACGCGAACCGCTGGGTCGTCCAAGTTGCTTATCGCCGTTGTCAGCGCCTGCTTCGCGAAAGCCAGCACTGTACACATCGTCGCCATCCTCGTGTGCGCGTCGTCGATTGGCTGCCATACGCCACACATCGGCGGCCCTGCGATCGAGTTCTTCGTGGAAAAAGTCCCAATTGGGGCCGGTCACGACACCGAAGATTTGGCCCGGGCCCGGGAGCTCTAGTAGGCCCTGGGAGCTTAGGCGGCGCAACCAGAAATCGGCTGGCTCGCCTGTGGGAAACATGGAACGCAAGAGCTTTCTTTGGTCATGTCGAGTGGAGATATCCGGGAGCTTCTGGCCCTGGGATACAGCCAGGAGGTCTTCAAAGGCATCCTCGAATGTGAAGATGGAAGTGTCCAGGTTAGACGGGGCGTCACTGGGGACGGGCTGTCGCAAGTGGCGCAATGTCAGCGGCGAGTAGTGCGACGACACGGCAGCAGAAGCCATGTTTCTGTCAAAAGGAGTAACATCTATAGCGAAGGGTTCCATCGTCTTGCGCGAGTTTGAAGAAGCCGATGGAGTGACAAGGTCGGAAGACGTTGGATCAGGCCTGATGTCGTCGGGAGCACTAGTGATATTGGCTGGTGGATCACCGCGGACGGATTTGATGGCCGTCGACACGTTAGCGTCCACGCGATGCTTGAAGCGGATAAAGAAGTTGTCAGGGGAATCGTCGTCTCGGCCCATGGTGGATTGGAACGGAGATGAAATAGCAGACAAGAATGATGGGATTTGCTGGCGGGGAGAATGGAAACGGCCGGGCTGAAGAAACGAAGCGAAGATGAGAGATGCCAGTGGTACAAACACCATGTACCATGCATTCCCGTGACGTTGAAGAGTTGGCCCAACCAGGAAGACGGAAATCGGGCGTGGCGCAGGCCCATGGAGGTTGAAGCACGGGCCTATCAGCTGCGAAATGACAGCATGGGCCCGCCAGCCCGTGCCAGCCCGCGCCAGCCGGCGGGCGTCATGGCTCATCCCATGCCTGGGGCAACGACGCCGAGACATGACCCTCTCTCTCATCATCAGCCCGAATCCAATCCCTCCATCGCTGAGACATCCAACCACAACTCTCCAGCACGTCTTAACGACGGTGACGCTGGCAGCCGCTCATACGGGGCTTCTTGTTCCATAGCTGCGCCCGTCGGTCATGTTGCGTGCGACCGCGAAATCAGCAACCTCTTCACTTTTCCCCAGGACAGGCCTCGGAGCAATTCCGCGATCCCTCAGTTCATCCCCCTCGGTTCGGTGCGCCGCGCCTCGAAGACGTCCGACTCTTACCCTCCGCCTGTTACCGGCCACTCAAGGCCCTCGTCCTGATGGGACGCGATCCGGCCGTGCCCTCGATGATGGGATTCCTATTCAGTGACGACAGCAAAGATAAGCTCCAGGAATGGTCTTCGATCATCGGCATCGTCACAGCCATCGTGGGCAACGTTCTCATCGCCTTGGCACTCAACGTTCAGCGATATGCCCACATTAGGCTCCATCGGGAGCGAACGAGAATACGTCGCAGGGCCAAGGAGGCGTTGAAACAAGCACCTGGCGCGAGTCAGACTGGCAGTTATGGCGCCATCGGTGCTCGCGACTCTCACGATGGCTATACCAACGGAAGCAATGGATCTGCAGGCCACGACCACGATGTCGAGGCCGACGATACTCGTGAGACCGATCGGCTAATGGGCCCTCGTTCCGTTCGCTCCGACGATTCCGCTGACGGGAGCGACGACGATGGGCAAGAAAAGTTGACATATCTGAAGTCACCCTACTGGTGGCTTGGCCAGGTTCTCATCACCCTCGGCGAGATGGGTAACTTTCTGGCATATGGGTTTGCGCCCGCGTCCATCGTTTCGCCGCTCGGCGTCGTGGCTCTCGTCTCCAATTGCATTATTGCACCTGCCATGTTCAATGAGAGATTCCGCCAGCGCGACTTTTGCGGCGTCGTCATTGCCGTCGGTGGCGTTGTGACCGTAGTGCTGAGCGCGAAGCAGGAGGAGACAAAACTGAACCCTCACGATGTTTGGGACGCCATTACCACGCTGGCCTTTGAGATATACATGGGCGTGACAGTGTCCCTCATCTTCGTGTTGATGTGGGCGAGTGGAAAATACGGGCACCGCACCATTTTGATAGACCTGGGTCTTGTTGGCTTATTTGGTATGTCTGGCCCTACTCGCCGAGTGCCCAGTTCCGTGTATGCTAACAAGGTGACCAAGGCGGCTACACTGCTCTAGCGACAAAGGGCGTGTCGTCGATGCTTTCATCCACCCTGTGGAGAGCCTTTACGACACCAGTCACATACGTGCTCCTCGTGGTTCTCCTCGTGACGGCAGTGATGCAGATCCGATATGTCAATAAGGCGCTGCAGCGCTTCGAGTCGACTCAGGTCATACCCATCCAGTTTGTAATGTTCACGCTCTGTGTCATCCTAGGCAGTGCCATCTTGTACCGAGATTTCGAGCGGACTACGGCCGAGCAGGCGGGCAAATTTGTCGGAGGGTGCTTGCTCACCTTCTTTGGCGTGTTCCTCATTACGAGTGGGCGCGAACAGAGCCAAGACGACGACGACGACGTCTTGTCAGATGCTGAAGGCGTCGAGGAGACTATCGGACTATCGAGGCAGAACTCGGCACAAGCCCAATCTAGTCATGGCCATGACCAGGATGGCCCTTCTTTTCCGTCGCCCTCTCGTCGGTCTAGTAGACCTTCTCAGTCTAGCCATGCGGAGACGCTCGGGGGCGTCACACCACAACACGATGGATACGCCCCATCAGTTCGCATGATGGTCCCGAAAGGCCCGCACCAGTCTCTCGGGCTCAGCAATCCATGGCAAGACGTGGGAGGACCTTCGACGCCCCCCGGAAGAGATATCAAGATCCCTTCTGTCGAAACCCCACAAACGAGACCTGCAACTGGGGCCACATCCAATCTGACCACACCCAGGCAGGACTCACAGGCGCTATCGGTAGCGGTCCCCGATGGCCTTACACCGTCTCGCCCGACCATCAGCCCCATCAAGCCGGGTACTCACCATAGGTCAAGGACCTTTATATCGCCGTCGCCCCTCTCTTCAACGGTCACGGCGGTTGTCAAAGATGCCTTTTTACGGGCCGCCACCGACGATCCACGCATACACAAATCGTCCATGCGACGGATACGGTCAACCATCCGAGCCGGTCTCTTCTTTAGTGAGGACAATAACGAACTGGTCCAGCGCCCTATAGATCCAGCTGCAGATGGCGCCCTCGCAAGCGCCTTTGGCGAGCCCGAGACGCCGGCAACTGACCTAAACGGGGGGCGACGCCGATCGCAGAGCGTCAGCGATACTCTGGGCGACTTCTTCCGCGGTGGCCGGAAGAAGACAAGAGACGGCTACTTTGCCGATGACATTGAGGACCCGAGGGCTGGCGCCGGGGTCGAGGACAGCAATGAGCCTGGTCACCGTGATGAGGACCAGCACCAACAATCGTAATAACAACTTGGTAATTTCACCCGCTTGGGCATTTCACTTGGCCGGTTGCAGATCCATCTCGCAGTCAGGACTTGTAGCGTCGGCGTTTGGGCATATTGGAGATGGATGAAAGAGCATACTTGTGGTTCAGTTTACACCAGCTTTGTCAAAATTTCTCCCGGATCCATTGTATTTAGAGATGATGAGGTGATGAGGATCATTCCAGCCCCCCTCCCCCCCTCCGCGGTAGGGTCGGCGTGGCGGATGACTCTGCTGGGATAGGAGAGGCCACAAATACTGATTTTAATGACGTTGCGCTCTGAGAGGAGTCGGTTTCCTATCAGTAATGTGGTAGCTAGCCTTGCCCTTGCCCCTTGTCTCTCAGCATTCTTGAAACCATTCAGGGCTGTTCGACGATGGACGTTTTAGGGTCGCGGACTAAGTTGGATAGGTACCTAGTTGGGGTCCGCACTGAATCGAAACCATTGACCGAGGGCCTTGCCGATCGCGAAGTCGAAATGAAACGGGACAAGCCAAGACCTTTGCTTGTTGGTGATGGAATTGCAAGGTTTCACACGACACGTACCCCCCCCCCCCTCTCCATCTAGAGCAAGCACCACATGTCCATCCCTGCGCTGAAAGCCAAGATTGCTTTTACTACGGACCCTAGGCCTGGGGTTGAACCACGGCCGCTGCCCCGGGACGAGAAAGCAGCTGCGGGAGCGGGCTTCATGTGGTAAGGCGGCATCTGGGCAGAGTAGTATCAGAGCAGGCCCTCGTGTGAGCATGGACGCTTCTGGCAACGCAGTGCATTCTGTATTAGTCTGGCCCTGGTGTTGTTTTTGGCCACCAACAGCGACGATCACTACCCAACGGTCGTGGCGTCGTGGTACGTGCAGCGGTTCCTTGCTCGGCGCCGCCAGAACGGATGGTGATTGACAGTCGGCCAGAAGAGAGAGGGAGAGAGAGAGGGCACCTTGGGTTTGAGGTGCCTGGGTCGGCCTGGCTAGTGCTCGGCTCATGATGGGATCGAAGGAGCGCTAGCTCTCTGGCTCCTCGGTGCTATTTTGCCGCCAAACCCTGGCTGGATGGCATCGCGTGCCGGCAGGATCCAGCGCCAACGTCTGAAGAACCCAGATGGTGTTCCCTTGAGCTCGCGAGAGATGCTAGTTCTGGTCCTGCCGAGAAAAGGTCAATTTTGGAGGGTTGCACAATGACGAGCTGTGTGGACTGGTGTAGCAAATGATGCTCGTGCAGTGGATTCGGGGGGCGTGGGGAGAGGACAATTTGGGACAATTTGGGATAAATGCAAACGTGCCATTGAAGGTTTTGCAAGTTGAGGCTGGCAGGTGGCAGCAAGTGATGGGCAACCAGAAGCAGTTGGCGTCCCGACGGAAAGGTAACGGCACTAATTTGGGGGGGGGGACCTAATAGAGCAGTGACAGCGATAGCGGCCGAGATTCTGCTTGTTTTCTGGTTCCAACCTAGAGGTACGGACCCGGCCGAGTGGGTGTACGCACGTGGACAATGGTGGCATAGCACGTTCTGTTATCGTAGCTGGCAATGTGGCCATGGCCATGTCGTGGGCATCCTCCGTAGGTAGTATACTCTATAGTAGAGCAACGTGCCTATAGTAACATTGACGGGAAGCTACAAGTGTTGGACGACTTAATCAGTTGTTCCGTCTGTGGACGGGAGACGCAGAGGGGGGCGGGGATCCGTAATTAGGTGTCGAAAGGATTACATGTTCCTGGTCGACGGATCCCAATGCAACGGCGAAGCTAAGTTACCATGTACAAGCCCCAGCATACAATAACCTGCTGCAGTACATGTACACACGTGGCTGACAGTGGAATGCTCGAGGGAAGCGGCAAAATCCTTCATCCCAAGTCTAATTTAGCAGCAAAACAGCACGGATCACAGGCACGTGCGTGTCTTGCCGTCCCGTCATCCCGTCTGACAAGCTGCATTCCCGCATTCCTCGTGGTAGTTTGGAGCAGACGTAATTATATCCCAGACACAATGGCAGTTGTACGAGGGCCAGAGGGAGGGGGCGCCGAGTGCCCGGTCTTTCGGCCGGGGATGGGAGACACAAGGTGGTTGTTAGACATGCCGACAGACAGTCACACCGACTTGCGCTCCCGCAGCTGCAAGTATATCCCCGGTCAGCACCTAGTATTACTACTAGTATGTAGTACGACGACGAGCCTTATTCCATCGCAACGGAAACATACGGCAGGCCGGCCAACTAACCAAATCAGTCACTGACAGTGCGTAGAGTCCGCTATGGGGTGCAGTACCGGCATATACCCCATACAAACTAGAACCCCGTATGATAGTCCGATTCGTAGGAGACGATGCTGTGGGGATGGACGAGGGGTTTTTCTACAGCATCCGCATTGCTCGACGGGCTGTGGGTGGGTGCGTACGGTACCAAGATGGGTTCATCTGCGTCTGATAAGTTGACCAGACTCTGGGGCTAAACAAGTGCCTCAATTGAGGAACGAGTGTATCCGCAGTTTGAACAAATACTTAGGTACCTACCTAGGTACCCAGGTAGGTACGTATGGAATTGTTAGTGCAATTGAGGCCTTTGCTCAGAGGGGCTTGTTAGGAAAGGATTGCTTGTTGATGGATGGAGAGATGAACAATGCACGTCCTTATAGTGCAAGCCTTGGTTAGTTGCACGCGGTGAACCCCGATGCTCCCAGAGCCATTTCCACTTGGTCTGATCGCCCGTCCTCTTATTGGTATTCCGTATTTGCTCCATGATCGGTGAGGTCTGGCTGGGTAGAGTAGAGCCAAGACTCAAGAGAGAGGGCCTCAAAAGCCTCTCGGCAGCCAGAGACTTCCATTGGCTGCAGAGACGGGTTGACACAGCTCTCTTGGCCGATTGCCTCAGTACATACATAGAGTGTCCAGCTCGATGCACGGATATGCACCCAAGTATGTCATTGGAAGGCTGAGTGCCGGCCAGGAAACATTGGCCCTCGCTTGACGAGTCCAGGGTCTGGCTAGAAACAACCTGGTTCCCCGGGTCGTCCAAGGCCGCCTAGGTACGGTAGGTAGGTAGGCATGCATACCAGGCAGGTACGAAGCGCACTGCACAATGCATGCTGCATGCTGCACAATGCCGCAGCGCCAACCCAACCGACTGCGCGTATATGGGCCGCTGTCCGTATTCATCCATCATCACCTACATGTATGTATGTACATACCTACGCAATACGTACATGGTGCAGACCAACCTTATGTTGGCGCGAAGACGGTGAGATGGAGAAGAGGACGTGCGTGTCAGGCACATGCGACGATATGTAGGTACGCATTGGTATCTGCGTCTGCGAGATGCGGGTGTGAGTGGTCACTGGTCAGTGGTAATAAGTGAGCGGGCGATATTGCCCATTGGAGAGGCACAGCACGCACAGAGCAGAGCAGAGAGGGAGAGGCCGGCAAGGTCCATCACGACCGACTGTCCGAGCTCCCGCCTGCCACCGTCCTTAGCTCCAAGGGCTCCCCCGCTGGTATCCGCCTACAACGCGTGTCGAGTAACAACAACAATGGAGTGCTACCCCCTCAAGCCTCACAAGCAAGCCTCTCGCCCTCTGTTCTCCAGTCTCCAGGCTCCAGTCTCCGGTCTCCTCTTTTCAGCCGTGACCCAGTCAATCGCACGTACCTCTTTCCAAAAGGAGGGTTTGCTTGGGTACTTACTTGGTCAGGGGACCTGGTAGGCATGTTGGTACCCAGGTGGAGGTACGCTGCTGTGCCTCACAAACCCACTGCACACAAAGGCAGAAAGATCCGTAGGCGCGTTATGTGGAAGCAAGTTCCAGGTGAATGGCAATTGGTGTGTCCTTGATAATAGCCGGACTGCCTGCATACGGCAACCGGAGCGAGACGGCGGAGAGGCGAAACACCCACTTCCTCACGTCATACAGGGAACTGGGAAGACGCAAAAGAAAAGAAGAGAAATCAGAGAGTCGACTGCAGACCGAAAGAGAGAGAGCCCTGACACTCAGCTCGACTGACTGGCACCCTTGCTGCATTTGGCTGGGTTTGGGGATTAGTCGCCTTCGTCTGATATTTTCCCAACCCCCAGCCTTCTCTGACAGGATGCCATTGCCGCCGCAGCCCAAGAACGAAGCAACAATGGTCGCAACGATATTCCAATGGAAGATTCCACGGCTTCTGGTGTCGCTGCACTCGTCCCTAAAGCCCTCAGGGGGCCCGCCCAGCCTTTAGCACGCCTGCATCTCTGCATCTGCAAGCCCAGAGCCGGGTCGGCCTCCCGCGCGGCCAAGTGCCCGCTAGCTTGCATGCATGCAGACATAGGCATGTACTGTTGTAAACTTTGCGCAATGGGTGGTGTTGATGGTGGTGCTGATGGTGGTGCTGATGGTGTTGGAGGTGGTGATGGAGGTGGAGACGAGGACCAGGGCTCGGCGCCGTTGCATCCATATGTATGGCCTCGGCTCACCAAGTCAGTCTGGTCCCTGAGGGTTGCCTTGCCCTTGTCCGCTGGCTCCATCTCTGTCAGCAAGGTGAGGTGAGCAGGAAATGGAATCCCGACATGGACAAGGTAGGCAGGTAACATTTCGCGAATGGGCCGTGGTGAAGAAGCCAAGCAACAGGCCGACCCCCTCTTATCGGAACTTTAGGGTGGTTGTTTGGTCGGCTACTGTAAGTCAACGGGGGTCGACCAACTCCACTCGCTGTTTCCACGGCCCTTCTGGGGAGTTTGGAGGGCCTGTCGACATGTTTCGGAGCACTCGACCATCTCTCTTCGGCACAGTCTCGACAGCCTACTCCGTACTTATGACTTATGCCCGTCCCAGACCCAGACCCAGACCAGCGGGTCGTCAACCTGTCGTCGACATGTCGCTTGGCCCCGCAGCCATGACCAAAGCTCGATGATACGGAGCACGCACGTACGCAGGCGCGGTGTGTCCAGTCGGGGTGTTGCATCGTCGATGCGCTAAAGAGGCTGCCTTTTACTCTGGCCTGGCGTGTCTGGCCTGGTCGTGGGGGTTCAGGTGCAATGGCTCTACCCGTACAAAGCTAGAGCCTGTGTGCGCCCATCAGCAGCTCCTGGGCTTCTCCCTGCTGCTCTACTTACCTCGACTCCCATCGTCCCATCATCCCAACTGACGACTTTGGGTCTGGGTGGGCGATGGAGGTAGCACAACTGGCGCGAGTGACCTGGACAACGCTTGTGTTCCTCTCAGAGGCCGGCTCCCAAGAAGCGCCGAGGGAGAAGAGTCCAACAGACCGGCTCATTCACCCATGTATGTTTCCCCTTTCTC
This sequence comes from Pseudonectria buxi, assembly GCA_003693545.1. Lineage (NCBI taxonomy): Eukaryota > Fungi > Ascomycota > Sordariomycetes > Hypocreales > Nectriaceae > Pseudonectria > Pseudonectria buxi. The sequence continues at coordinate 77,397 of QUZG01000117.1, forward strand.
GTTGAGATGGCCATGCTTCTTCTCCCATCGTGGAGTTGGTCTGTAGTACTTACACTACCTAATCAGATGCGCCTGTAAAGATCTGCAGTACATCGTTTGCGTCATCTGCTCGCTGTGGAGGCTGGCCCAAACAAGCTGCAAAACCTCGGGCTTGACTCTTGACTTGTTGACTCTTCAGTCGGTTCAGCCACCGTTGAATCCCGTGCCAGACCCGCCGGATTTCTCAGCTGCGGCTTGCCCTGGACCGCTTTGGCGGCTTCAGATCGGCTTTTAGCAGTTGAGGCGCTTGTGTGGGCGATCTGCCAAACAACTCCTGACCCCCAATGAAGCAGTCGGGGCGGGGCTGGCTCTGTATCAGCTTGTTGTCTCAGACGCCTAATTCGTGTGCCTGAGAGCTCAGCAGCCACTTCTAAAACATTACCATACCGTGGCGATTCAGCCCTGGGGCTTCAGACTAGTGCACCACCAGGCGGATGGCTTGAGACAGCGTGCTTGGGGCAACGGTTGGTACGCACACGGTAGAATTGAAACTGACTGGCAGAGGACTGACCAAGCTGACCATGAGGCGATTCAAGCCATGATGACCTCGGGAGCTGAATGTCCGTCTCAAGCGTCTCAAGCGTCTCAAGCGTCCGAGGTCCGACAGGCTGGCTGGCTGCCCACCTGCGGTATGCATTAGGTGCTCCATACCGGGCGGTGCGTCCACGGGTCATTGGAGACGATGCAGAAGTCGACAGGAAGGATGAACCTTGTTGCGCTGACCGATCTTCTGTTCTTCTGTTTTCTTCTGCCGATGTTTGCGAGGTTTCTGATTCTGCTCCCGCCATCGTGCAACGCACACGCACAAACCTCTGTCCTACGCAGGTACATACAGCATTGTACACTGCCACCAATGTGTCGACTGATTTGGGTCCTCCTCCACTCGGGCCCCAGGGTCCAGGGGGCTTGCTTGGGCTTGGGCTTGGGCTTGACTCGGTACTGGGCCTGTGCAGATGGGCCCTGGTCTCTCTGTTCTGCTCTGCTCTGTGGACGATGGACGATAGACGATGGACGATGAGCGATGGACGATGGACCCGGCTTCCTTCTCCTCCCCTCCCCTGACGAGCTTGGCGAGCAAGGCCCTGTAGCTGTGCCAGCCTGCTCTTTTTCTGTGCGTCGCCTGTCTGCGGCGTAGATGACAAGCCATTGCACTGTCGCACAGGCAGGGCAGGGAGCCAGCCATGCATGGAGTATTCCATGATGGTGAGTACGTAGTTACCTACCTACTCAGAACGCATCTGCCTGCTCTGTTTTGCGTACAGGGTACCCTGCCAGCCAGCCTGCCACGCACATGGCTTGACGCTGGCGTTGCCCTCTCGGGCGGCCATGGCAGTCACATCTCAAGCTTGGACGCTTTCAGCGACGACATCCATCTTTGTTCCTGCATGGCCTTGGATCCCTTGGGTCCCTTGGGTCCTGGACTCCTGGGAGGAGCTGGCCCTAGCGGAGGCGCGACTAAGCGACTAGGCGCAGCTTAGTCTAGGAACGGGGCGCCGATGCAAGACGGCAACGACCCCCCGAATATCCTTTACCCTTGTGAGCGAGCGAGGCATGAGACGGGCCCGCCGCAAGATAACATGTAATATGTTGCAAGTGCAAGTCTGCCACGTCTGGCTCAGAGCGTGACGGCTAGTGAGTTGGTTGACTCTTTTCAGTCAAGTGTCCCCTTTGCCGACTGACCTGTCTGGTCTGCTCCAACGGGCTCAAGCACAGGCACAGGCACAGGCACAGGCACAAGCCTGGTTGACCGGCTAATACTGCAAACTACTAGCCAAGTAAGCCAAGAGACGAGTGTTGTTGGTATTGCCGCTGCCGCCCCTGATCGTGTCTCAATCCTGGTCAGATGGTAGGGCCATGACTACTCGGTGCGAAATACCTACATGGTCAGAATATCATCCTCACAGCCTGCCATGTACTCATCCCACCCGGTGGACGGATCGGCACAGCCTTGGCTTGCTTCTCGACCCTTGAAGAAGTTTTCCTTCCTCGCTTGCTCCCTTGACCTCCAACGTCGAGCAAGACGACCAACCAACCAACCAACCAACCAACCAACCAACCAACAAACACCACTCGAGCATCCGCGCGCTACCTGGGGACTGGAACCCGCAAGTCGCACCACCTTGGCATAACCTTTCGTCACTCATGGCATGAGAGGAGCCGTGTGCAGCACAGTACCTAGCTACCTATGTACATATGTAGGTAGGTATGCAGTCGCACGCTTCTCGCCCTGTCGATCGAAACCCAGGCCTGCCCTGTCACGGAAACACCCCCCAGACTCCGGGATTTGCGCCTTCGAGACGAACCTGGCCTGTTCTGGCAACCAACCTATCCACACACCCCACCCCTGGCCCTGGGCCCTGGGCCCTGGGCCCTGGACCATTGCCCTAGTCGGTAGCTACCTCAGCCAGCTAGTTCAAACCTCGGACTTGTCCAGGTTCTAGTCCCTTGACGGTCCCAATCGCTTTTCCCCAAGATTGCATCAATCTCTTGCTCCTGTTAGCCCAGAGGCCGTCCTATATTTACATATTGCTACCGGCACCAACCACTGTTCATCTCACATCTTCATATCACTCCCTTGCCTCTCCTTCACTTCCCCGCAACAACAGCAACAACAACAACCACCTACTTCGACTTGGACCTCTGGAGCTCACGCCCTTTACCTACTCGGGCCTTGACTAACAACGTCGCACTGCATTGAGAGCCTGGACCTAGCTACCTGCTCTTCTTCTTCTCAAGGAGGGCACGCATCGTCGTCGCCCTCTGCCTCTCCTCCGAGAGAGAGGTCCCGATAACACCATGTGGGACTCGCCGGCCTCCCACCCTGCCGATTCCAGCTCTGCTCGCCGACAACGTAGTGCCAGCCAGCATGCGTTGCTATCCAGGTCTCCCATACCTCTCAGACACCACCACTACAGCGCCAGCACCTCCAACAACCCCAACTTTCAGCAACCCTCCATTAGCATGTCCGATCTTCTCGAGCCCGCCATCGAAGGCCCTCCCTCTCCCGAGAGAATCCGCCAGCTGAGCAAGCAAATGAAAATGGCATCGCACCTGAACCGCGGCGCAGGCCATCGCACTGCCTCATCGGCCTCGTCGTCCACTCGCTCGGTCAACCTGGAACAGGCCATGGACAATGCGAGCCTGTCCCGCCGGCCCTCGACCTTTTCAGCCACGAGTGGCAGCCCCCCGCGGGAGCGACCAGACAGCGCGCACGTGTCTGGAAAGAAAATCTTCCACCGCCGTGGCAGACCGAGTAGGTCGAGGCGAGAGAGTGCCCACAGCTCGTCTGAGAGCTCATCGCACTCCAATGAAGCGTTCAACGACAATTCAACCGTCACCGTCAAGGACTCCTTGAAACAAACCATCTTCTCTAGGCGAAAGCCTTCCCGCGACGATTCACTCGACCAGAAGAAGCTTCAGATCTCGGCTCCATTCAATTTTCAGCATGTAACTCATACGAACCGGGGTCACGTGGCCGATCTTCAGCGAGGGAGTCGCATGGACCTGGTGTCTGAACTGTCGACTCTTCGCAAACCTGGACACTCGACCAGCGACAGCCAAGGGATCAACGAAGGCCACGATTTGGGGCTCAACGACTTTTCGTTCCAACAACCGGACAGCCATGGCGGATCTTACACAAGTGGCCTAGGCTCTGGCCGCCGTCGGTTGCTCAAGCAAGCGCGTTCGCAAGAGCAGCTCAGAACCATTCCTGCGCGTCCGCCACGACCTCCCAGGGCACCGACGGATGCACTCACTTCTCCTCCTCTTCCCCCGATCCCACCGAGGGGCTCGAGTCGCCAATCGACGCAACAGAACCATGGCCAAGGCGCACTGGAAATATCTCAGACCAGCGGCGGCTTCCAGTACCCAGAGCCATTCAAGGTCGACGAAACACCAACTTACCCAACGGTTACTTCTCATGTGGCCGAGGTTTCTCATGAGACGGAAAGGGAGGAGGGTCCAATCGAGGAGTCTCGATTTTCCCATGCCCTGACCACCCCCGACGATGCTGCCTGGCCTCTCGCGACCCCCGGAGCGAGCTCCTACGAGAGTCTTCTTCCCGACGTGCCGGAAGAGGAAGAGCACTCGGCCTTTACCGGGTACCCGCGTGCCAGCCTTGTCAGCAACCGCTCATCACTTCGCCTCAGCCAGTCTGTACCTGCCCTGCGAGCCTTGAGCGATCTGCAGCGACGGGTGAGCGGAGCATCTGATACCCTCGGATGCCTCGAGTGGCCCGCTGGCCAAGACGGCAACAGCAGCGGGCAGGACGACGCGACACGCGCTCCGCTGGCTCACCGAGAGAGTTGGGAGGACGACATTGACTACTGTTACGAGCACGAGGCTGACGCCAACTTCAATTACGAGTGGGAGCGTCCCTCGCTGGATGTCACGTCGGACAAGACGCTACCCGCGGTCCAAGTGGCCATGATGGATCGTGAGACTACACCTGCCACTACTGATGAGTCCTCCCCCGGCTTGCTTTCCACATCGCGTTTTGAAGTACCAGGCCTCAGTCCCGCCAGCCAGGCGTCACCTTTTGCTGGCCAAGAGGCAATTACACCGACCTCGACACTACAAGCTCCCAACAACTTCTCCTTGCCACGTGCTGAGAAGCGCTCCATTCCAGCGAGCCTGAAACTCTCCCGCCACAACTCTCGGGCCTCCAGTTTCAAGGAGTCTCACGGATTCACCTTATCCCCGTCCCTGCTCATCCCAGGCGACTACCACCAGCAGATGCTCCTCTCCGAGGTTGAACGACATGACTTTCCCGAGGTCGACGAGTGGGTCAACCACAGTGTATCCAACGACCCTTACGACAGCTGCATTGCAACAAACACTACGCTGGGCCTGATGGCCCAGCAGCGCTCCAGCGTATCCACCACCGCCACCAACTCGACAACCATCTCGGATTCAACCGGAGAGCGTCATGTGTCGACCAACTCGAACTGGACGAGCCTTACGCGTTTCACAAGCAGCACGTCTCTGAGCAAAATGGCAGGGTCCTGGTCAGAGGCAGCTGACGCAACCGACGCAACCGACCCTGTCGACCCACAGGAGAAGGAGGAGGAGCAGGAGGAGGAGCGTGACCAGGAAACAACTCCTCCCGCCTCCAAGGATTCTCTTCCCGAGCTCACTCAATTCCCATCGGTGCCCTCGGGTAGGAAGTCGTTCCACAAGAGTCACGCCAGCGAATCCGTGATGCGCAACGAAGTACCGCCCATGAAGTCAGTCGAGGCGATGAGACCTCGTCGTCCACGTGCGAGAACCACCAGCCTGAGCGCGCAGGCACCACCTGTTGGCCAGTATGCCTTGTTCCCGCGGACCAGTACCAACCGAACCAGCGACCGGGTCTAGAGTCGTTTGGATCGCATTGAGTGGCGGTCCGATAAAACGGGTCGTCCACAACCTGGCAAGGATTCATGCCTTTGCCTCTCCTTTTTTCTCCTTTCCCACCTCTTGTTTGATGCGTCAACACAAGTTACACACACACCACCAATCTCTCATTTCCTTGAACATTCGATTGTCAGGTGTATAAATCTTGCCTTCATCCCGAGATGATCCACAGCATGGGCACATTAGAAAGTCCGTGGCAAGCTCTTTGTACACCACAACGCCAAGTCCGAATCATACTGGACACATTCACATATTTCATTCAAGGCGTCTCCGACAGATTTTCCTTTTTGTTGTTGTTGTTATTATATTGTTCTATCCATTTTCTATAGAGGAGCACGCGTGGTTCGCGCACGGTAACCAGGTCAAGGGGGTCAGGGTGCCCCCCCCCTTGCGATTGATTCAAAAAGCTAGGAAATGGATGGGAAGAGAAGGCCTGGATATAGAGGGAACAGGCACAACGCGGTTCGGCGTGCGTACGTACATTGGAAGGCCTGATTGGGCGGTGGATATGATGAAATAACGGATTATGAACTTAGACAGCTGGGCAACAGGCTGGATTGTACCAATGATCAAGAATGTTGGCGACAGTTTCATGTTTTCTGTGACAAAAGACCCTTGCAAAACTGTCTTTTCTACCAGACGTCGCAAGACTCAAACACATCGAAGGGGTTTCAAAGCCGAGTCGGCTCAAACGTACGTCTTACGTACAGAGTGCCCAGGTGCAAGATGAAACCTGCTCTGCTCTCACTCGGGTCTGTGTTTCGGCCGTGCAAAGGATTGAAAGTCACGAAACGAGCCGGGTACTCTGTGCTTATGCTTGCAAATATCAGTTGCTCATGAATACTCTAAAAACAAAAGCAAAAAGCCGCCCAATACCATCAAGTCCAACTCTGGTCCAATCCCTTGTCCTGAGCTAATAAGACACCTTTGACGTTTGAAACCACACAGCCCATCCGTTCCGTTGAGTGACTGATTTTTTGAAATGAGTCCCTATACAAAAGAAAGATGAAGCGGGGAAAACCAAAAGAAGCATGAATAAATGACAGTGTTGTTCTATAATGTTGCCAATCGTCTCGTTCACGCAAGTTTGCTCAAAACAAAACAAACCAAACCAAAAAAAACAACAAAAAAAAACCCCCGTCTTTCACGCAGCGCCCACCAGGGAGCGTCGGATCAATCCTGGCCATCAGCCTCCTTCATGTCAACTTCGTTTGGGGGATCACGGTCGGGCGTGGCGTCCTCTCTCGAACCCGAACCCTTGAGCTGGTTCAAGTTGCCCAGAAGCTCAGTGTTTTCCTTTTCGAGCGAGTCGCGCTCCTTTTCGAGCAACTCAATGTGCTTTCGCGCCATCTCGAGCACTTCGCCCTTGCTGACCCGACGGTCGCCAAAGTCGGCCAGGCCTTCGGACTCGTTGCCGTCGCCGCCGCGGATCTGCTCCGGGAGTGCGTTGAGCAGCGACTCGAACTGGGCGTTGAGTCGGTTGCGGTACTGCTTCTCGACGAGGTTGTGGGATGCACGGGTGCGCCGTTCCTCGGGGGTGTCGCCGGACTTGGGATGGCTGTTCTTGGAGGTGCGGGAGGCGCTGCGCAGCTTGCTCTGGCGGCTCGAGACGGTGGAGGTGGTCGAGGCCATCGAGGTCGACTTGGAGCCGATGCTGGCGCGGCTGTTTTGCGACGTGGAGCTGGGGCTTGCGGGATCCGTCGGGGGGCCCGGTGGGCTCGCGGCAACCTTGCGCGAGCCAGACTGTTTCGTTTTCCGCATGCGATGCACCTTTTTGTGGCGTGATTGCCGGGGCGGTTGACGCTCCGGTGAAGGGTACTCGGGCTGCGAGCTCTCCCGCTCGATCCATGGGTTGCTGTTGTTGCTGCTGCTGTTGTTGTTGTTGTTGTTATTGTGAAGGGTTGCTGGAGGCGTCGTCACGGTGGGCGTGCTGCTGTCGTGGCTGGCACCGACGCCGTCCCAGGGCATTCCGAAGCCATAGCTGCTGTGAGAAGAGTGAATGCTCGAGGGGGTAACTATATCGGCTCCGTAAGTGAGCGACGAGTGATCGGCTGAGCCAGTGACGATGTTCGCAGGCACCTCAAAATCGAACGGGGAGGAATGGAGCGGGAGGGACGGGTTGGCGGCAGCCGTATAGAGATTCCAGTCGCCCACGGGGAAAGGGGTAACCGAGGCGGCCGAGGCGGGGGAGCTAAAGGGCGGAGCCGAAGCGAGCGAGGCCGATGTTGGAGTTGAGGCGGCATGCATCATGCCGGCGTGTAAGTCGACGTGAAGAGGGTCACGTGATGCGCCGCGTGAGGGCGCCATGTGGGATTCGCGGTGTGGCTGGTGTCGGTGTGGTGCGTGCGGCGCGTGCGGGTGCTGGTGCTGCTGCTGATAGCCGTGTGGCTGGTGCTGGAGAACCTGTGGCGGTAGCGACTGGACGGTGCGGTAGTGGGGATTCGGGACTTGACGGTCGTGGCTGGTTCGATTCGGGGCGGAAATGGGCTGTTGCGGCCGGTTCCCCGGGTCGAGATGCATCTATTCCAGGATAAGTCAGTGAGGGTTGTAGGCATTGCTCCTTGTTTCGTTTCTTTTTCTCCTGTGCGGCTGGCTTTCTCCGAGGGGCTTCAAGGGGCTTCAAGGCGGCTGCTACTGTCTCGCTTGTGCGTTGGCTGGCTTGTTTGCTTGCTTTGGGTCAAGTCGGTCACTCCAATTGCCCGTCGACTTCTTCCATCTTGCAAACTTGTCTCCCTTTTCCCACCAGCGCCACGACTTGCCCCCATCGTTGTGCGCCATCCAATGCTCAAAGCGCGCCGTGAGCTCGGTGGCAAAGTGAGACGATGTCGTCTTTCGGCCCATCGCATCATTTCCCTCCGTGTTCTAGCGCTGTCGCACGACGGCGAACGAATGACTTCCCTCTCTCTCCCCCCCAGCGCGGTTCGGTTCGGTAGCCCGTGTCCGTGTCCGTGTCCGTGTCCGTGTCCGTGCCGATCGCTGCCCCGGAATAGCGTATCGTATGGGGAGACCCAAGCAGTCGGGACGACCAACGAGGTAATGAATGCCAAGGACGACATGATGATGAGGTGAAAAGGAACAACCACAGAGTCAATGGGCAAATGGTTTCGGCCAACGACCACTTGGCCTGGACCCAAGCCCGACACCGCCAGCCGCTTCGCTTTCGAGGCGCTACCCGTCATCAAGCTGCTCAACCAACGCCCAGCAAAGAAGAAGAAGAAAAAAGCAGCGACTGCGTACCTCAGAGTCGTCTATGAAGAAGTCATAGAATGACGGCTCCTCGCCGTGCTCTGCCGTCATTGTCCGGTGGGAAAGGGGCTCACGGTGAGCAAGTCTGTGCGACAGTGTCGTGTCTCTTCGTCTCTCCTCGTTTGCCTTGTCAGAGGCCTGGGCGTCCTAAACTGTCGAGTTCCCACACCAGCAACGATGAGGTGGAAACGGAGGTCAAGTGGCGTCTAATATACGGCCTCACCACAACCTGACGAGGATCGACTTCCCTCGAGACGGAGCGTTGACGGCACTGTGTGTGGTCTTTTTCCTCTTAGGCTTCCTCATTCGGGTCCGTCAAGATCGCGGCTGAGCAGCCGGATGGCTTGGTCGAGGCGATTCGCCGTTGCCGACACCAGGGGCTTAGTGGCTTAATACGCTGGCGATATCCAGAGATTGGACGTCGCCGGAGCACAATGGACAGTTCGGTACCACCTGGACAGAGCCGCATCGGCATAGGTTGTGGTGAGATGCCCGATTCCCCGTGGGCGATCTGGTGCTTTGGGGCCAAGTCACCCCACTGCCAAAAATTCAATCGGCACCACGAGCCAGCGTCAAACGATTGATACGACGCTGCCTAGGTCAGATGCGATGCTCCTCGTCCGCTGTTAGCTTAGCTGTCTGGGCAACAGTCGATTTTCCTGAAGACGACGTCAGGGCGCATGGCTGGGTAGGGTGACCTGTCGACCTACCTATCCTCGCGTGGTTTGGGCGGACACTGCCCTTGGCTTTTTGTTTTTTTCTTGTCAGAGGGTTGGGTGGTTGTTGGTCACGAGGACTCTGAGCCTTGATGGCCCCTTATGGATTGCTACACGACTACAATCTCCTACAGCTGGGGCTGTTGCTCCAGGGAGGGACGGAAGGGCTGAAGCGACAGTTATGGACCGGACCGCCATGTCCATCCATCCCACGTGAAGCTGGCCTCCAATGGGATCGCCCATCGACACGTCTCCAGCCGCAGTCCCAGGACCTGACCAATTCGACGCCCTGCCGCCCAGCCTGGGGGGCATCTGAGGGATTGGCATCCGACACGGTTGAGCTCAAAGATCGGCCTGGGACCTGGTTCCCGACGGCTGTCCCTATTGGGCGCGCGCATCCGGGCCGTGATAGCTCACATACGAGGGGGCAATGGGCCTGAGGGTTTATGAGATTCCGTGACCCCGGTCAACCCTTGGCTTCGCGGAGGGGGGGCGTCGACCAATCTCGATCCCGCCGGCCAGCTGCTGTTGGTGCTGACGGTTATCTTGGAGTTGCGACAAGGTCCATCATTTCTCGCCTTGACTCCGTACCTGTCATTTTTCCTGCTGGCGAGAGCCGCCAGGTCAATGCCATCATGACGCTAGATGGCACCATCCACAATACCTACGTCTTGCTATACGGTAATCATTACTCGCAGTACCTGGTCCAATCCCTTGTTGGTTCATTTGGGTGGCCTCCCTCCTTGGCCGTTCCAATGCCCTCGCTCCCTCAGCCGCTGCGGGCTGCATCCCTACAACTAACCAACCAAGTGGTGTTATTGCTGTTGATTCCTATTCCTGAAGCAAGAGGCAAAGGGAAGAAAAAAAAGTGCCTCTCCGCCCCATCCGCACCCGTCAACTAGCTCGCAGAGCTGCGTCTTCACCGCAGGGAACAGGGTGGTGGTCTGATTCCTTTTTGTCATTGCCAACCGAGAGGCGGGGGCGTGGCTGGGATCAGCCTGCTAGCCATGGCGTCCCTCTTCCCACTTGGGAACAGGGTCGACTTGACAGACGGCCAGGCTAAGGCCCCTTTGAGACCAATGTTCGATCATTCTCCCCCATGCCAAGCAACACTGATCCCATGTTTGTACAAGCCAAGTCTTCATTGGGCTCGTCTGCCATGTGGTGGGAAGCGGGATTGAGAAGGGAGCCGAAACGTTGACATGACGGATGTGTTACATCGTTCGTCTGACTCGCATTGTGTTTTGCTTTGCGAGAATAACCTCTCTTGCTGCAGCCTGCCCGTTCTTGGCTTCTTCCTCTCTCTTCCTCCCCGTCTCTGACTTTTCTCTCTTATTCCAGATCCTAGTCCGCGGCGGCCGGGGGGCATATCCAAGACCCTGGAATGCTACCTTGCCCAACTCCACCTGCCCCGTTTACTTTGTCTGACGCTACCGGCCATTGCAATGGTGCGTGAGCGTGTGCTTAAGAGCGCCGTTCCGCGGCCTCGCTGCGAGGCGCAACCGCCGAGCTTTGGGACTAAAACCCAGCCGCGTGGAACTTGTCTTGTGTCACTCGCACTCAGTCGCACTCGCGATACCGATGTGCCGCCCAGTCGCCCGGCCCTCCCCACGCTGCTAAGATTTGCTAGCAGTGACGATCTCGGAACCGCTCAACGTGGCCCCAGTTAAGGGCTTCTCTTTCAGCCAACTGTCAGATAAGAAGAATCCTGGCTAGGAGGATTGAGGGTGCCCGGGAAAACGTCTCGGAGCCGACGGCAGCCGGACGGCGAGGGTTGCATGAGTTATATGAGAACAGGCAGAGCCACCACAACGTCGTCTTGAAAGGTAAGAAGAATGCTATGCTGCGAAAGCAGGCAAGCAGGGTTCACCAAGCTGCCTGCGTCGGGGAGAAGCCGAGAGTAAAGAGACAACAACAAACAAGGCCGGGCGGCACGTTTCAAGTGACGCTGGCGGCCTCAGGCCCAACCGTCGTCGAGGGAAAACAAGCCCGAAGCAAAGTTCCCAGTGAAGTGAGATACGTGTACAACAGAACCAGGCCAAAAGAACCGTTATAATTCGCAGCTACTACGACAACAACGACGACGACTACTACTACTACTACAATACATGGGAGCCGATATGCTTGTTCAATGACCATCTTTCCAGCCCAAACGCCGTTTTGCCCTTTGTCTCAACCAAAAAAAAAAAAAAAAACACGTGTAAAAAGAGATCCGACCTCGGTTTCTAAAACGTAACTCTCTCGCCATTCCCCATGATGAGACTCTGGCGTCTCACCACACTTGGTACGTACTCCCGCGGGGGTCGCCTGTGCCTGTGCCTGTGCCTGTGCCTGAGCCTGAGCTTTTGCCTCGCCTGACGCGATGCGATGCCTATCCGCAGCCAGGGCCCTGGCACTCTAGCCAGTCTTCTTCTTCTTCTTGGGCCGCTCCTCTTCCGCTTCCTCATCGTCGTCGTCGTCATCCATGCCGGCATCCGCATCCTCGTCGACACCGCTCTCGTCGCTGCCCGATCCCGAGCTTTCGTGGTCGCTGTCAAACTCCTCGGCCACGTCGCTCTCGCTGTCGGCACGGAAGTCCTCGTCAACGCTCTCCTCGTCCTCGTCGGCGGAACCGCGGTCGGCCTTGTTGCCCACGACCTCGTCCTCGGAGTCGTCTGCGTCCTGCTCCCGGAGAGCGGCGGCGAGGAGGTTGGCGTCCTCGTCAATCTCGTTCTTGACGCGCAGGCCCTTGAGCTTGAAGAAGCTCTCGAGCGACTTGAGGTCCTCGCGGTTGATGTTGCTGAACTGAGAAGAGCCGGCCCCGTTCTTCATAAGAACAGTAATGTCAAACGTGGACAGGGCTGAGACGGCGCCGCCAACGCGGGAAAAGGTGACGGATTGCGTTTGCTCGTAGGCAATGTAGGTGGCGGGCTTGGGCACAAACATAAAGGCCTTTTCCAGGCAGTACAGGAAACCCTCGCTGGCCTTGATGGAGCACTTGATACCGTATTGGTTGCGGTGGCTACCGTCGTTTGTTAGCAAGTTGCCTTGAGGTTTGCGCAGAAAAGGGGGGAGACAATCGACATACGTGATAAAGTCCTTGGCGGGAGAAGAAATCTTCTTGTTGCCGAGGCCCCTGAAGATCTTGGCCACGACGTGGTGTAGGGGCTCCTCGTAGTGAGGCTCCAGCTTGTCCTGGTACTTTGTCTTGAGCTCCTCCTCGCTGAGGTTGAGGTCGATGGTGACCTCCTCGTCCTTCTTGAACTGCATGACGACGAAGGGGTAGCGAGTCTGGCCCTGGCGCAAGGGGGGGTCAAGGCCAATGCAGAGCATGCAGTGCATGTCGTCGGGCTTGGGAAGAACCATGAACTTCTTGATGGCCTCGTATTGAATCTTGTAGTCGTACGTCTTTCCACGAAGGCGGAAGGAAGCCTCGTACATGTCGATGTCGAAGCGGCCTCTGTAAGAGAGCGGTTGGTTAGCTTGACAGGATGCGACGGAACCAATACAAGTGGCGCTACATACCTGGGTGTGAGGTGCAGAACGTCGAGGAAGGTGGCGATGGTATCACCAGCCGTCTCGCCAATCTCAGCCTTGTCGATGAGCGTCTCGTAGAAGAGACTGGCAGCATTCTTCTCCTCCTCGCCGCCCTCGGCATCGCTGGCAGCGTCCTCGCCCTCGGCCTCCTTGCGGGTGGTGGTACCGGGGATGTAGAATCGCATCTCGACGAGCTGATCCTTGCCAGCGCCAGCCTTCTTGCCCTTGCCGCGGGCGCCACCCAGAGCGCCGTTGGTGCCGGTGTCGTCGGCGTGCAGGGGCAGGGACATTTCGACGGCCACCTCGTTGCGGCCGGCCAGGTTGGTGTTTGCAATCTCCGAGTAGGCGAGCTCAAAGGCCGGGCGGTTCTGGACGCTAAAGGTGAGCTCCGACTTTGTCAGCTCGGCCTTGCCCCAGTTCCAGCCGCGCAGGGCGTGCTCCTTGGACTCGAGCGTCGTCGAGTACCAGTTGCGGAAGACCTTTGTGAGGCGCTCGTAGTCGTCCTGCTGGAAGCCGTCGAGCTGGATGACGGCCTGGCTGGCGCGCTGGAGGATCTTGATCTCGTAGCCCTTTGCGGCGCGACTCCATTGAGCGGCGGCAATGTTGCTGTGGTCGAGGGTGAAGGTGTCGCCGCCGCCGGCGGGTTTCCAGCCGAGGCCAGTCTCGGCGAATCTGCACTTGCCGCTCTCCTTGGAGAGGTCGAGGTAGATGTTGTCGAAGCTCTCGCTGTGCGTGGGGTTCTCGTCAGCAGCTGGTTCTCGATGGTTCTCGTGGGCGATGCTCGAGATGTGCGCCATGCCTCCATCTCGAGAGGGATGCACTCACATGGCAGTCATGATGGCGGCTGCGGCGCTTCAAGAAGCGACTTGATGGAAGCAGATTGTGGTGATGCGGAAAGAGAGGCGCGAGGACTGAGAGAAGTGGCCAGCCGTTCTCGTCTCTTGGCCCGTCGTTGTCGAGTTGCGTTGCTGTAGTGAAGCGTATGGACTATGGAGTAGATTAGCTTGAAATTTGCTGCTGCTGCTGCTGCTGCTTAGGCAGATCGCGCTTTCGTCGCGCCGCGCCACGCTGCACGCGCCACGTTGGGGAGTGGGCCACTATAACAGCTCTCAAGGCTCTGTAGGCAGACATGTACTGTACTGTATGGAATACAGTGTGCGGTACTTGTAGACCGGAGAGGAGAGGCTACAGAGGCTACAGAGGCTACAGGGGTCGTGAGCTGGAGAAGCGCCTGGGGAAGCCCCCAAGCCCCAACGCATGAGCATGAGCATGAGCATGAGCATCTGCATTCAGAGGGTCACATGCCGGACCCGCGTGTATACCTTGATGCCCTGCCGCCCGGAGAGCTAGCGGGATCTGTTAAGGCTTGCACCTTTCAAAGTACCTGAGCATTGGGATTTACGCTACTCGGTACCTCCCTCTCGGGTCAGTTCAATCTGCTCTGTTAGAGACAGCCCCAAGTGGATACTCCCGATACATGCTCCATCAGCTGCTCAAGCATTCCCCACATGCGATAGTGGCCGCGTGCCCGATATGACAACATCAGTTGGCGCTTCACTTGGATTCGCCTCTCCTTCACCTCCAACTCCTCGCCTTTCCATACCCCAGCCAGCACAGCACGGCCTTGATTGCATGATATAGAGGCCCTCTTCTTCCATCTCCATCTCTCCCTACTTTAACGCATCTCTCACTATTTCAACGCATCTCGCGGATGGCCGTTGTCCCGCCATGACATCGCCTTCTTCCCGGTCAAGGTGCGCCTCGGCCGCTCGAGTAACCGCCGCCATCCTCTTCTCCTTTCTCGCCTGGGCCCCATCTCCCATCTCAGCCGCCCGCAATGATCGGTTGAGTAACAACATCTTCCTCCCGCCGGGATCTGCCGATCCTCCTCACCTGGAGCCGCCCGCCCCAGCTAGTCACACCTTTAAGCTACGGCACATCTACCACCACGGCACCTACCAGCACCCGGATCTGCACCGCCGGAGAGACGTCATCCACGACGACTCGAGAGTGTATCTTGCGGCCGAGGATGGCTATGATGCGCTGGACGTCCCTGCCCTCAAGGCCAGGAGTCGCTCGGGTTCGATAGAGCGTTTGGTCGATCGCCGTCCCTCTGTGGTGGATCCCATGGTCGCCCACGCTCGGCGCTACGGCTATGCCTCCATTTCTGACGTCTCGGCGTGGACTGTTGACGACATCCCGTTCCCCGACATCGCCGACAAGGAAACCGTCTTGACCTTGGCCGTCATGGCGGCCAACGCCTATGTGACGGACGAAAAGGGTGCCGACTGGGAGGATGTAGGACCTCCCTTTAATCGGAGCGCCGATTTCGGATGGGAGACGGACGGCCTACGGGGCCACATCTTTTCTGACGAGACAAACTCGACTGTTGTCATTGGCCTCAAGGGTACTTCAATGGCCGTCTTTGACGGAGAAGGGACGACTACCAACGACAAGATCAATGACAATCTATTCTTCAGCTGCTGCTGCGCCCAGCAGGGCCAGTGGACTTGGCATCAGGTTTGTGATTGCGCCACCGGCACATTTTCTTGCAACAACACCTGTGTCTCCCAGGCTCTCTATGAGGAGAACCGCTACTACGCCGCCGCTCGCGAGCTCTACTCCAATGTAACCGCGCTCTATCCTGATGCCACCATTTGGCTAGCCGGCCACTCTTTGGGTGGCGCCATCAGCTCCTTTCTAGGCCTCACCTATGGCGTACCAGCCGTTACGTTCGAGGCTGTCCCGGAAGCCCTTCCTGCCTCGCGGCTAGGTCTACCAGTCCCCCCGGGGGCCAATCCAAGCTATCCTCAGATGCGCAATAACACGGGCGTGTTTCACTTTGGCCACACCGCCGACCCTGTCTACATTGGTGCTTGCAACGGAGCCACTGCTTCATGCTCGTTTGCGGGTTATGCTCTGGAATCTGCCTGCCATGCGGGGTATGAGTGTGTCTACGATGTCGTTGCTGACAAGGGGTGGCGGGTCGGTATCGGCACGCACCGGATCCTGTCCGTCATCAACGACGTGATCATGAAGTACGACAAGGTCCCCAAGTGCTACTTCACGCCAGAGTGTCGAGACTGCGCCCAGTGGAAGATGTACGAGAGCAACGGAACCGAGACGACGACGACGAGCAGGGCGAGCGCTCCAACCTCGACTGCCACCCGGACTCGAACTCGAACCTCGACATGCAAGACGCCGGGGTGGTGGGGATGTCTTGACGAGACAACAACTGGAGCGGAGCCGACGACGACGACGACATCCTCATCGACTTCAACGTGCAAGACTCCGGGCTGGTTCGGGTGCAACGACAAGACGACGACGACGACGACGACGACGACGACGACTCAGGTCACCACAACTGAGCCTGTTAGCACCACGTCGTCGACGACGACCTGCCAAACGCCTGGGCGTTTCTGGGGCTGCCTGGATGATGCGCCCATCGCAACCAGTGCTCCTTCGAGTATCGTGACGGCACCGCCAGTCACAGCCGCTCCGACAGTTACCGAGACAGCTACAGCTACAGCGAGCAGTGCACCACCCGAGGACCGCAAGTGCCGCCGCCGCAACTGGTTTGGGTTCTGCAAGCATTGGACGGGCGAGGAGGAATTCTTGCCTGATGAGATATAGGACCTCGGTGCCTCGAGATATTTGTGTAGGGTTGGACGGCGTTGCTAGTTGTTGTTTACTGGATATTTGGTTTGAACGGAAGCGATGGGTTTTCTGGTTTGTCTTATTTCATCTTAGCATATGTCGTCTCATAATTCGCACAGGGTGTCTTGGTAGATCATGGTTGGGAATACAGGCCCCATGAGGCCAGGCAATGGTGGATGGACAAGGTGTGTCATGAGATTGTGCTTACGGCGTCGGTTTGAATGTCGAGGGCCAGCCACAGCCAGGTTTTTTATTCCTGGAGTAGCACTTACACTTGTTTCGCATTTTCATTCTTTTGCATGAATAGAAACACTTTGATGAAGGTCTTGATCCTTTTCAAATGCATGCGTGACTGAGCTGAGTAGTCCAAGTCAGAGTTGGCGCTGGCTGGCTGGCTGTCACATGGCTGCGGGACGTCATGGCAGGACCCAAAAATTTAGCCTCTCTCTGCCAGGAAACGCGTCTTCCTCCTCCTCCTCCTCCTCCCACTCACTTCATCTCCAACCGTCAACTCCCTGCCGTCGCACTCTCAACAATCCGAAGCCATGTGAATATCTCAGGCCCGACTTGCTCCAGTATCCCCAAGTTTGAGAAAATCGCAAAGGTGCACGTCTCCACGATGGAGCCAGAATCGAAGCCCTCCGAGAGGGACGACTCGCGAGCCGCCAACTCATCGAGCGACAGCGACAGCGACAGCGACAGCGACAACAGCACATCCGACATTGGATCGCGCAGCACGCAGCAGGTCGAATGGCTGGCAACAGCACGAGAGCGGCGGTCTACGGCCGGAAACAGGATGAAAGCGATGCTCGCCAACGAGGAGCCCGACTCGGATCTGGAACTGCTCTTCGCCGAGGACGACGACGACCAGGGCTTCAGCGATGTCGACGACGACGGCTCCGACGTGCACATGGACTCTTCTTCCGACGACGAGGACGACAACAATAACAACGCCGCCGCCGACGACCTCGAGGGCGAGCGGGAGCTGGAGCGCCAGGCAAAGGAGCGTCACCTCGCGCAGCGCAAGCGCAAGGCGCAGGATGCCATTCCGGCAAAGTTTCGCAAAAAGGTCCGCATCGACCCCAAGTCGACGCCTGCCACGCCAGCCACGCCCGTGCCCGCGCCCGCACCGCGCCCCAAGAAGAAATCCGAGCGAACCTCGTGGCTGCCGTCGGCCGCAGACCTCCCGACGCGCGCCTCGTCGCGGCAGACGACGCGCCTCTCCAAGGAGCAGCTGCACCAGCAGATGGTGGAGCGGGAGGAGAAGCGGCTCAAGCAGCTGGCGCAGATGGAGAAGAAGGCCGCGCGGCTCGAAGCGCTCAAGAAGCCGCCCATGACGCAGGAGGAGAGGCTGCGTGAGGCGGCCATTGTGGAGAAGCGCAATGCCAAGAGCCTCAACCGCTGGGAGGAGGCGGAGAAGCAGCGCGAGGAGGAGCGCCGGGCGCGGCTCCTGGCCCTGAGCCAGAGGAAGCTCAAGGGCCCCGTCATTACCTTTTGGAGCGGCATGGGACAGTGGGCCGACGACAAGCTCAAGCTCATGGGGCGGCACCTGGTGGTTGTGGAGGAGGAGAAGCCCAAGAGGAAACGAGAAAAGGTCGACAAGGGCAAGGACAAGGACAAGGACAAGGACAAGGACGCGCAAGGAGACACTGGGAAGACGGCAGCGGGGGTGGGGGAAGATGGCGATGGTGACAAGAAGAAGACGACTACGTTGGCATCAGCAAGCAATGATGTTGCTACCAACTCAGAGGCAAAGCTCACGCAACAACAGCCACCTGTTGCCGCATTTACAGCATCACCAACTCCGCCACAGCCGGCACAAACAGCCTCGTCACAATCACCAGCACCCAAAGATGCCGCGCCGGATGGTACGCCAAATCCAGACAACGGCCCTGACAACGAGAAGCCGGCCGAAGTGAGCCTCGTTGCTCCCAAGGTCGAGGAGCCGCCGCCGCCGCGGTTAATGGCTATGCCTCCTCCTCCCCCTCCTCCAACGCCAACACCACCACCGCAGCCGGCGGCCCTATCTGCTCATCCTAGCGGCCTCGCAGCTCCGGCTCCGGCTCCGGCTCCGGCTGCAGCCCCGGCGCTCACTTCCGATGGTCAAATGCCGTCCATCATGACAGCGCCATCCGGGCTAGCCCGTCCGCCCGAGTCCAAGCCATCTTGTGTCCTTGCGGCTCCCATCCTTGCTCCGCCGCCCGGCCTCAGCGTCAACGGGGCTGCTATGCCGACCTTGTCTAATGTGCTCGCTGCGCCGAATAGGTCCCAAGACGCCGTGCCTCCAGCCATGACCAACATCGCCGCCGCTCCTCCAAGGCCATCGCAGTCCCCTTCCATCGCTTCTGCTGCTCCCCTCTCCAAGGCTACCGCCAGCGCGACTCCGCCAATACCAGAGATTGAAACACCCGTGGCGACTTCAACAACTCCTCGCATTACCGTCCCCAACACAATCGCCGCTCCCATCGAGTCAACGGCCAGCCCAGACCCGTCCGTTCAACCAACCGATCGTGACCCGCCCTCGCCCTCGGCATGTAGCCGCAATGCCATCCTCCTCCAGAACTTTGAGCCCAACGCCATCAGAGATCGCAACATCCAGACCCAGATCCTCTTTGGTCGCAAAATGACAAAACTAGCCAGTGAGTACTCCTCGTTATTGCATTCTCATGCAACCCTCCCTTGTCTCTAACCACCCTATCCCTTAGAACCTGCCCCGGCACCCATTTGCGTCATCACAAACAACCCGGCCCGCTACCGTGACCCCAAGACCGGGCTCCCTTTCTACAACGCCCACGCCTACCGCGAGATCCAACGCCTCTGTCGCGGCGACTACCGCTGGGGCACCACCCTCGGCGCCTGGGTCGGCAGTGGCTCCTCGGCTGCCCGCGGTGTGCCCGAACGATTTCTGAACCCCGACAAGGGCAGCGAGCAGTCGCAGGAGCCGGTCTTGGCCGGCAAGGGCGATCAGGAAGAACAGGTGGCTGGGGAGACTCTGTCGATGCAAGGGAGCGACAAGATGACCAGTGCTCCGGGAGGGGTTCACGAGATCGGAGACAACAAGACAGCTTCCGCGGCCCCCGCGACTGCACCGACGTTGGCGGCTCCAGCAGGTGGATCAACACCAGCGCCAACATCGTCATCAGCAGCGACAGCAAAAGTCGCAGACACGCCCACGACGCCAGGGGTGGCCAGCCCAGCACCAGCACCAGCAGTGAGACCGGAGGCACCCGCGGCCTTGGACACTGCACCGAAATCCGCTCCCGGGCCTGCTCCGGTGGAACAAGACCGGCAGCAGATCCCCACAGCAGCTGCAGCTGCGACAACAGTAGCAGCAGAAACAAAGTCACCAGAGACAATAGTCGCGCCCTAGACTGATGGATCACTTCGCCAATCATGGACAAAAAGCAAAGCCCATTAGACCGAGGGGCTGGTACGCTAAGCCTCGACCAGGCAAGCAAGGTCTCGGATGAACATGAGACAGCCCATCTCAAGTGTACACTACTGTACTATAGTTGCGTGATTAGCTACTTATCTGGGTGCATAGACTGGGACAAAAAGATCCCTGCGAGCGCAACATCTTCACGAGCAGTCATTAAATGAGTAGTGAGTGATTCAAAACTTGCCACACACAATGATTGATGGAGTGTCTGCGACGTGAATTTGATCTGTGCCTGTGCCTCGGGTCATTCGCCTCGAGACGGCTGCCAATAGTGTATAGCATTACCCACCACTAGGTACTCCTCCACATCCCCTGAGTATCTGTATCTGTATACATCCTATAACCCATTGTGCTTTGGAGAACCGGTTCCTTATTATTAAACCCGTCATTAACGGATGAGGAGAGTCGGCCAAGGTAAATGTCAAACTCCATCCCCCAAGTATTCGCCTTGTCCCAGTCCCATAATGCTTGCGCCTTGTGTTCCCCACCATCTTCCCTTCGCTTTTAAATCCCGTCCCCAAGAAAAACGCCGAAAATCATAATCGCCCAGCCAACGAGGCCGACATCTAGTTGTTTTTAGATGGAAAATTATACCAGTACTCCGCCCAAGATGCTGAAGTGAATGAATAGAGGTAAGGGATAGTGCCCCACTAGAGATTGGTGATGTTACATTGCCGGATAAGGCCGGACAAGGGAGTGACTGTATCAGGGTGTGCTTTCCCCTTCGTCTGTAGTAAATGTCGTGGGCGGACCATGTTTAGGCGCGCTTGGTGCCAATCACGTCAACCATCCAGCCGAGCTCATTGACAAAGTCGTCTAGGTTGGTGTCGATGGGGGAGCCCAGAAAGTTGGGTCCGCCTACACCAAGACCACTTTCGCTCTCGGCGGCGAACAAAGGGGAGTTGAGCTTGGCGTATGTTGATTGCGGTCCCATGATCTTGCCCTGCTTGCCTCCGTCCTCGGGGAGGCTGTAGCATTCAAAAGATCCGCTCGTCGACGGGAGTGTAGGCCTGGGCTGAAACGACAAGTAGTCGCTGTTGTTGCTCGATACAGCTCCGTCTTCATCGTCCGAGGAGTCGTAGAATAACGGGGCGTCTCGAGGACAGTGAGGGGAGGTGGGGGAGACCAAGTGGCTTGAGAGGCCGTTGCGAGGGCGGGAAAACGTCTCAAGTCGAGGGAGAGATGGTGCAACAGCTGACGCCGGAGCGACCTGGGATTTCTGCCGTCGGCTGGATGGCCGAGTCGGTCTTGGGGCGAGAGGACCAGGCCTGAGCCCTTCGAGTTGAAGGGTTTCGGATGATGCGCAACGCTTGAATGGAGGAGGTGACAGCCGAGTAGGATACGCCTGCGTCTCCGATGCAGCGGATGTCGCAAAGTTGTCGTCGTCGTCGTTCTCCTCGGCGATGTCGTCAGGGATGACAACGGCAGGTCGGTTGCTCATATTTGAGTCGGGTCGAGGGGGGACATCGTCCGAAAGGAAGCGCCGAAGTGATTCGGGGGAGATATCCCTGGTCCGCGTGCCGTCGGAGGGAGTTACGCATCGATATCCAGCATCATCCACAGTACCAGCTGTGAAGTCAGATTCTCGTTGCGGTGATCGACCACGGTCGCTGTCACGGCTGCCCACTTTCCAACCAAAGAATCGCCTCCATGCAGGCGCAGGTGACAGAGATCGATTTGATGATTTGTGATTGAGGGCAGGCGATGAACCCAGACGACGCAGAATCGGAGTGCGAGAAGGCACGGAGGGGGCCGGTCGTGGTGTGGTAAACTTGGTGTCGGGGTTCATCGTCTTGAAGTCGGTGATGCGCATAGAGCTGAGAGATGCGCTGCGATGTCGAAGAGACTGTTCCACAGGGATGGTCAAGGAGTTGACGGACTGCCCTGGCAGGTAGGGACAGACATTTGTTGAGGGCATGGTAGGGTCATGCGTCTCGACAAAGCCGTCAACCTCGTACTGGAATTTCATTATGGTGTTAGAGAGAGGCGATATAATTACAGATTAAGACAAGGAAAAAGTTGAGAGTGAATGATGTTGGTGAGTGAATGGTAGGCAGGCTGGTCGAAAGAGTGAAGACCAATGAGCCAAACCAAACCATACCAAGCGGGTAAGTGAGTGAGTGAGTGAGTGAGTGAGTGTAAAGAGTTGATGATGATGAAAGAGAGTGACTTTGCAGACAGGGCCGTCTTACATAGTAGTAATAGGTGTGGCCCATTCTGAGGCCACCCTGCCTCTTATTATACGAGGGCGATGTGTCGTCGCAGACGTCTCGAAAAGAACAACACCCCTTCCACTGGTTGCGGCCACGCCGGACGTCGCGCTCCATGGGGTAGGGTCGGGTGAAATTGTCCCAGGAGCCAATGAGCTGCACAGACGTTGCCGAAGGGTGCGATTGACTGGGGGTTCACAATGTCAGTCAGCCTCACAACAAGAGATATGGACACGAGATGAAAATTGGCTGGCACCAGCATCTCGCGTGGCCGGAGGCATCGACCGGGAATCGAGCAGGCATTCCCCAGCCAGCACGCACCCGCACGCCCGCACACTAGGGACGCACGTCCACCGTGAATTTCCAGCACCATCCAGACGGCGATCATGCCGCATGCGGTGGCTAGCTGGCTGGCTTCAGCGCTGGACGAGCTGAGCTGGGCGGGCTGGGGCTGGGGCTGGGCTGAAGGGAGGGAGGGCAGAAGAAACAGTGGATGTGCAGAAACAACCGAGGGATGACCTTGTCTCGGGCGCTCGGTGCTCTCAATCAAACAACAAAGTAGTTACGTACGTAGCAGAAAACGGAAGCGCCATGCCGAATAGAGTGAGACACGACGGGAAGACTGATGGTCCCGGAAGTTTGGGGAATGCAAGGAACGGTAATGGATTGCTTCCCGAGTGAAATGGAAAGGAATGTCGAGGAATAGTAATTATAGGCAAGGCTCGAGCACCAATGAAGGCAGGCAAGCGAGCAAGCAAGCAGATGGTTTCGTACGAAGCTGGCGGCGAGTGCGCAATCGGAAAAGAATGAAATGCGGCAAGGTGGGTTCGACCAGCGAAGGACAAGGAAGAAAAAGTAAACAAGCAGCAAGGCCCAGACTCACAACCAAAAAGTAACGAGAGTCGTCGAGGGATCCATGACGATGAATCGCGGCGACGCCTTGGGTGTAAATAGTTGCTGGTACTCTAGCGGCGGAGAGGAGAGACCCAGAGAGGGCCGGGGTGGGCGTCTAACGCAGTGCTGCGCTGTCGCCTTTGCTTTTTCCCTGGGCTCTCAGTAGCCCAGGAATGGACAATTATAGATGGACGCTGAAACACCAAATGCACTCGTCGCATGCTCAGACAGGCGCTGGCCCCGACGTCGAGATTACCACCACGTCCAGGGAAGGGGGAAATGCTGCAGCGAGCCAATGGCGGCGAGGCGCCGTGCAGCCTCCAAGCGCCCAGATGGGGTTCGTGCCTGCGTGTGGACTGGACGCCAGGTGGTAAGATAAGGTATGAATACCAGTATTAGCAGACGGCGCTTAAGCTCGGAGAGACGACGGCGGATGAGCGTTGGAGCCGTGTAGACGGTGGTGGGCCGGGGACAGCTCAGGCAAATGCTACCAGGGCGAGAGCTTGCTGGGCCGTTTTTGCGCGGACAGGGAGCCGGGCTCGAGGCTGGGCGACGCAGACAAGAGACACGACGTGCGACTGTTGCAGACTTGCAGGATCGGTTGGGGCCTGTCAATAAAGGGAGATGGCCGCTCAGCCTAGGCAATGGAGGCACCCGAGCAAGACAAGCGCGACGTAGGGCGGTGGAGAGGAAGAAGAAATGCTGGCGGAGGCGGAGGCGGAGGCGGAGGCGGAGGATGATGAAGACGAGGATGACGATGAGGACGAGGATGAGGATGAGGATGAGAATGCGAGGAAAAGACAAGACGAGAAGAGAAGAGAAGAGAAGAGGAGCCAAAGTTGGTGAGAGCAGTAGACGCTGTAGAGGAGATGAAGGAGCCACCGCTGGCTGCGTCTAGAGGCAGGCACGTCGACGGTGAAAGTGGCGGCCAACTGGTGGCAGCTGGTGGCAGCTGGTGGCAGCTGATGGCGGCTGATGGCAATTGAGCCCACGAGGCGGCCTAGACGTCAAGATATTGGCTCCCGGGGGGCGGCATACTACTGCTACTAATGTATCTCCTTTGCTTCTTTGCCTTGCTCCGTTGCAGGCTTGGTCTGGCCCCCTTGCCATACACGGATGATGCCATCGCCAATGCTGCCCTCTCTCTCTCCCACCGCTAGTGTCTTCCATTGATTGTGCCCCATCCCAGGCCATCAATCCGATGCCGTCCAGCTTCTCTCTCCAGCAGCCGCCACTTGATGGACAAGGCGACGATGCGAAACCAGCGCGAGCATCGTCTGCCCCCCTGCCTCCGTGCCTGATTACCAGTGGAGACCCTTGGTCTGGAGTTTGGCCGTCTTCATCAGGCCAGGCCGTTTCTGCTCTGCTTGATTGGGCCACACGCTGCAGTCGGATGGGCCTAGGGTCCTGGAGACATCGGCGTCTAGTCTCAAACAAGGCCGTAGGGCCACTGCACCTGCGACCATGTGGAGTTGGATTGCCGCCAAGGAAGGGGGGGGGGGGCCAGAGAGGATCCTAACAATCCAATGTGACGCAGCAGCAGCAGCAGCAGCTCTGTGACAGCATGTCGTTGGATACAGGTTCGTTGCGTGAGCCATTGGAGGGGCATGGCTTCATGCATGAGTCTGTCAGGATGTAACCGCCCGGGACGACCAGCACCGGCAGATCCGAGTGTCACAAACATGCGTTTCCTCGACGCGAATGAGCTTAACTACCAGTTTAACAGTTGACTTGCATCCTCCTTCAGAGCTGGCCCCAAAGTGACATGTCAGTACGTAGGTCCAAGAGTTTTCCACATAAACCGCACCCAACATGGCGCGGAATGGGCGGGAAAACACACGGCGATGCAATGCAGCGCAGTGCAGAGCACAGCAGAGCAGAGCAGAGGTATCCATACTTAATAGTCGCCGGTATAAGGGCGACGGAAAGTTGCGTTGACATCCCTACGCCCATATGCCGACCCATGTATCAGCTGCAATCCTCCCATACCACCTACTGTTGGGCAGTCAGTCCGTCAGTCACAGGCTGGGCTGCCCGTGCCCAATCGTAGACGCAACATCATGTGTTTCCCAGGTAATAACATATCCTACCCAGGGCTTGCTACTATTCAAACCGTAATAATCAGTCCATGTCCAGCCCAAGGTTTGGTTAGTCTGATGCTCCCAAATGAGCCTGTAGCCGCTTGCGGACGCGTCTCCCGTTTAGGAACACCAAGCTCCATTCAGGCCTTCTGATTGGCTGCCGACACCTCCCACGCGAATCAATGGCTTGCCCTCCATCCCTTGCCTCTCTTACTCTGTTCCGTTTCCATTGTGTGTGCTACCAATAGCCGCGTTAAACTAGCGAGTTGTGTGTACCTAATCCGTCTCGTTAATGAGCGTCTGCCAATAAATGTGCCGAGTAGCTAATTAGGCTCTTGCTACTGCAATCGTCTGAAACATGGCCTCGGAAGCATCTAGCTGCAGAAAACTACGCCCGCGTAGTATCCGGCCTGTGCGTCGAGCAATCGTCCCTTGCCGATCGCGAGCAGGCAAGGATTTGTTTTTTCTTTGCCCGTTTCGACTTGTGGGATGGGGAGAGCGAGCGGTGGAATCCATGGTAATCCCCTCCATTGCAGCCCCGAAAGACCCGGTTCCAGGGAGTGCCTGGACACTGCATCTGGCTCAGATGTGTATGGAATTGACTCGACTGGGATCAACGATCAAACCCCGCGTAATCGGGACAGAACCCCTCAAAAGCAACGCGCCCTGGGATGGCTGCCGAGGCTGGCTGGCTGGCTGGCTGGCTGGAGACTGCACATGCAGGCCGATCCCTCCTACATGATGTAAACAGAACAACACCATTGCTACATACGTGCAGAACTCGGCCCACAGCGCAGCATGGCGAGCGAAGCAATGTTGGCGAGGGACTCTGCCGATTTGCTAGCTGAGCCTTGTCAAACACGCCCCAAGTGCTGCAGAACAACACCAGCCGGCCACATCTGAAGGTGAGGTGTCGTTGAAAAAAGCAATCCACGGACAAATCATGGCAACACGGCATGCCGTCAAAAGCAGCGTGGCCACAGGCCCCCCGGCGCAAATGACGGTGAATATACCTCTCCTCAATGGCAGTATCGACGTGTAGATGGCCGGGTTTTCTTTCCCATTGCCCACCGTCCATTCCGTCACAACTCGACACAACTCGATATGGCCCCGGATGTGGCCGGCGACGTTTACCAACTCGGGCAAGGTGTCATGCCACCCACTCGGAGACCCTTTGGAAAGGGCCCGTTGATTGTTTTTTTCTTTGTCTTGTCTTTTCTTTTTCTTCTCTTGGTTGCGTGCTTTTTCTTCCGGTGACTGATCATCGTCATCTTAGCTACGGAGCACGGAGCACAGATGAACATTTTGTCCGCCGAGACGGTGCTGATGGTGTACCCAGATGACTGCAACCCTAGATCGCCAGTTCTGGCCCACCCCAGCTCAACTGCCCCAGCAGCCTCGAGCCTGATAAAAGAGTCGTCGGGAGAGAGAGGCCCAGTCTTTGACTCCGAGAAATGCCACTTCCACGGACGGACCCTCCGAGGCCCGACTTCTGACGGAGCCGGGATGGACCTTGTCGCCCAGTGGCCCGTCGAACGTTTTTCGAAGCGCGCCAGAAGTCGCACAATCACACCCCCATGGCTTTGTTTTTCTTGCCTGTGAGAGTGACAATCTTTCGGCAACGACTTGTGACGTCGTGAAATGGGCACTCACTCTCTCTCTCTCTCTCTTTTTTCCCCCATTCTTTCTTTCTTTCTTTCTTTCTTTCTTTCTTTCTTGCCTCCTCCGCTTATCCGTCTCCGCCTTTTGTGATGGATTCCTGATGATTGAAACTGTCATCCAACGCTCTAGCCAAGATGGCCATAACTTATCCTACTGTGTCTAGTCTGTTCTCGTCCCACAGCGCCGGACCAAGACATGTCTCAGCCAGTTTACCCCAATCTCATCTTGTCTCATCTCTTCCCTCTTGTCGGGTTACTCTGTTGTCTGCTGTGAACTCTTTCCTCGTCATCTCCGCTCGCCATGCCAGGTTTGCCTGTGCACGACGACCCTTTCTGGCATGTCTGCGTCGTCTGATGTCCTCCTTTGCCTCCCTAGTCGCGGCTGGATCCGGCCCATCACTTCCCTCAATGATCCAAAGTGCGAAGGATTCACGCTCTGTCCGTGCATACGTGAACATGCATGATCCAGGTGCGAAACCAATCAGTCGCCATTGTCAGTTGGGGCAGAGACAGAGATAAGAGACAACAGAGGCTCGTTCATCCGCCATGTCAGCGACGTCGCCTTGGCACATGTATCGTTGAACCGTTAAAACTGGTCAAGTCGTTCATCTTCTCAGCACGATTCGTTCTTTTATTGTTTTTGTAGGTTTGACTGTCTGTTTCATTCTCTCGAGTCCCGTCGGCCTTTTCGCAAGACTAAACAGCCTGCGCCGCCGGCATACCAAGGCGTGTGCAATTTCCACCATCCTCCTATCCCATTTCGAATCGGTAACAAGTATAGTACATGAATCCAGCGATCTTGTTTGTGAGTCGGAGAAAATGACGAGCTCACAGACTGTGGTGTTGTTCATTCAAACTCAACTCCAAAACAGCCGCCTAACTATCACTTGAATCCCCGCGGATTAACTCCAACCCCAGCGTCTTTGCAGGCCCTAATTAATAGATGGATAGACGCCAGAAAAGGTAAGAAAGAGACAAGAAAAAGGCAAAAAAGAAAAAGAGATGAAGAATGAGAGTGGGGAAAAAGAAGAAAAAGAAGAAAAAGAAGAAAAAGAAGAAAAAGAAGAAGAGAAGAAGAGGTTGGGGAGACAGGCCCGGTTGTCTTGGTCCTCCCCCGGTGAACCCAATTGTGAATTAAGAGAAGATAGTAGCATTACCACGAGCAAAGAGCTTCAAGCCACCAATTGCAGTGTTTGTCATCCAAAATAAGTCAAGTCCCAACAATCCATGTTCGGCCAGATCGCGCACCTGGGGCGATCCCATTAAGTGTCATTCACATAAGTTCAGTTTCGTCTTGTTTTCCTTTACTTGGACTTGGCAGCCTGGGCAGCCTTCTCAGCCTTCTCAGCCTTGAGGAGACCACTTGGCGTGTTGGTCCGAGTGCCAGTGTACTTGGTGTCGAGGAGCGTGTCCCAAAAGGTAAAAAAGGGCTGAGCAAAGTTGGTCTTGATGCCCCAGTGCTGGTGGTGAATGTCATGGTAGGCAGCGTTGTTGCTAGTGACGACCTGGAGAGGGTCCCAAGGGAAAGCGTAGCCGCAGTGGTCGTCGACCGTCTTGACGGTAGAGCAAGAGAAGAACCACATGCCCTGACGCATGCTCATCATGGTGACCTTGTACGCCAGACTGGCGCCCAGGGTATCAAGGAGGAATCCCTCGAGCGGGTGGTTGTAGAGAGCTCCATAGGCGTAAGGAACGTATAAACGGTGGTGACGCGAGTGGAAGGTAGCTAAAAACACGAGCAATCATGGTCAGCCATTGTTGAGGACCCAGATGTCGGGGAGACACGATGGGAAAAGACGCAAAGTCGTCCAACTTACCATACAACCACTTGTTGACGTGCATCAGGCGGTGCAAAAAGTACTGCCAAGTGTCGAGGATGAAGAAGGCAGCCGAAAACTGGACAGCTGGGATGGCGAGGTAGTAGATGACCTTGGCCAGAGTGATTTCCCAGGGCGCGAACGACGCAGTGTTGGACTCGGTGATGAGGGAGGGGTAGTAGCCGCCAGCCAGAGCGCCGGCAACGAAGGGGTGGGAAGTGGCAATGTTCTTGGAGATGGCGATGGAATTGATTCCGAGCATGCCCAGAACAGAGGGCAGGCCACGCTGGATGAGGCGGAGGCGGGTAGCCCAGTTGGCGACATCGTAGTCGGCCTTGCCCATCATCTCGGCGGGCTCAGTCAGAGCCAGCACAGCTCCGGTAGCGACCTGAATCATCTGCTGGATAATGACGTCGCGAGCAACCTCGTAGCGAGAGACATGGTTGCGGTCGGTGATTTCCTTGGGGGTGTGCAGGCGGTACTGGGGGAACAGGTCGAAGACGTCGATGAAGTGGAAGGTCAGGGACAGGATCCAGTAGACAACGACGGGGGCGAGGAGGGAGAGCCAGAAGTCGGGCAGCCAAGTGAGGAGATCGGTCTGAGGCGTGAGAGTGTATTCGGGCAGTGCGGGCAAATCGGCGTTGAAGAGGTGCTGGGCCGTCAAGTTGGTGACGGTCTGATTGACCATTCTGGCGGTGACGACGATGGGGGAATCGGAACCCATCAATGGAAACAGGTGGTTCAAGTCGTCGCTTGACTGTAGATGAAGCGTCGATGGTTGATTCCGGGTCGGCCGGTGGTGAGATGGATAAGGTTGGTCGGTCAGATCAGGGGAGAGAGTGGCGTCGCGCGTCGAGAGACTAGGGGCGGCGGAAACAAAGTCCGTGCGACGGGGTAACGACGAATGCGGCAAGGAGAGAAGGGAGCTGGGCAAAGGCAGACTGAGATTACGATTGATTGAGATGGGGAGAATGAAGGCAAAGGCGAAGGCGAGGGCGAGATCAAAGGCGGAGAGAGAGTGAGTGAAGTGGAAAGGAGCGTGGATGGTTTAAAGTAAAAACGAAAAGGGACGGACGCTCAGCCTTCCGTGGAGGAGCAAGGTAAGCAAGCAAGGTAAGGTTGGGTTGGGGTGGCGGAAGTCGATCAGTGGCGCGCCAACAGAACAGAACAGGCCAAGAAGCAGAAAAGTCATCAGAGCCTAGCAAGCCAGGCAAGGCAAGGCAAGGCAAGACAAGCCAGTCCGGCCTTTTCAACGCGCGACACGGACATTTCTTTGATTGCCCTCTCTCAATCGCCAAGCCCAATTGCCCAAGTCGGCTCATAGCGGGCTCTGTCAGCCCACCTGCAATGCGACACAAGGCCACTCTCACTGTGTCCATGTTGTGATGGATCTTCTGGGCATGTTTGTGGTGGCTCTTGGCTCGCCCTCAGCCACATCACATGGCGCTGATGGCTGGCTTTGACCCTCTGTTCATTTCCCCTGGATTCACATGCATGGGCTGCCCAGGCCTGTTTTTCCCCCCTCTTCTTCTCCAGCCAGCGTCTTGGTTGCCCGTTGCCCTTGGGCTGCATGCATCTCTACAGTACGACCAAGCTTCCATCGTTACGCCTCTAATTGTGTTGTCATGCATGACGGCCAACCAAGGGTCCTTGGGGTCCTTGGGGTCCTACCAACGGAATGGAAACTGACTGACCTCTTGTCCTCATCTCGTGATCCTCCATGCCCCAAATAGCTGCTTCCGACGAATCCTCCTGCAGGTGAGATGAGTACAGTACCTACGCCGTGCAGCATCCATCCATGCGCCCCTGAGATGGATGTTTAACCTCATGCCGGGGCTACAATGGTGCGGCTTGTGCGGCCATGTCAACTTGTCATGCGCCACGCGTTCCACCCTGAGGCTGGGGAGGCGAAATAAGGAAAATAAGGACAACGGGAAATGTTGCATCTATCCAACCATATCGCTCTATCCCGTCGCGATCCGTGCCCCTTCGCTTCGGCGTGGGAAAATGGTTGAAGCGGAATTTTCAATCTCCAGCCCGTCCCTAGCCTCATCCAGCCTAGCGCCTATAACCCCACCACGCCCGCCTCCTCCCCTCCCACTTCCACGTCGAATTTTGTTGTTGCCAGACTTCTCGAGCCATCTGCCTCTTTTTTCCTTTGCATCTTCATCTTTTATCGCTTCAGCCAGACCCGCTCGTCGCATCCAACCGCCATCATGCTCATCTACAAGGTACGTCGCCAGCTCAGCTCACCTCAGCTCGTGGGCGCCGCGATCCTCCCCTCCTTCCCAGCAGCTGGCCCCCCCCCCGTTGCCCCTCAAACCCCGCGCCATTCATTCGTCGCAATGTTGCTGACCCCTCAATAAAGGACATCATCAGCGATGACGAGCTCATCTCCGACTCGTACGACCTCAAGCTCGTCGACAACATCGTCTACGAGGCCGACTGCTCCATGATTACCGAGGGCGCTGTCGAGATTGGTTCGTGACCCCTTTCCCCTCCCGTTGCGCCCCTCCAAGTCCAAGCTTGGCCCAGCTCCGTCTGGAGCAACGATCAGCAAGTAAGAGACGATGCTAACATGGCTTTGCTTGTCAGACATTGGCGCCAACGCTTCCGCCGAGGAGGCCGACGAGGGTGTCGAGGACGAGGCCGTCAAGGTCAACAACATTGTCCACTCTTTCCGTCTCCAGAGCACTTCTTTCGACAAGAAGTCCTACCTCGGTTACCTCAAGGGTAAGTTTCATGTTGATATTGACATTGCCCTACCCTGGCTAAATGATTGTTTGCAGGCTACCTCAAGGCCGTCAAGGCCAAGGTCCAGGAGAAGGGTGTCTCCGCCGACGAGATCACCGCCTTTGAGAAGGGTGCCCAGACCTACGTCAAGGAGAAGCTCCTCCCCAACTTCAAGGATTTCGAGTTCTACAGCGGCGAGTCCATGGACCCCGATGCCATGTAAGTGCCCAACTAGTCAACCCACCACGCTTTCAATGTTGCCCCTCAGAGTTGCTAACAAGCTCGCTCTACAGGGTTGTCCTCCTCAACTACCGTGAGGACGGCATCACTCCTTATGTCATTATCTGGAAGCACGGTGTTACTGAGATGAAGGTTTAAAATGGTCATTCCCATGGATGGCAGAAGCAGTTATGAGCACAGGTTTTACGACAAGACACATGGCTGCGTTATTAACGCTTGGCATCTAAGCCCCCCATGATAGAGCGATGAAATCAAGGAAATGCTATAAATAATATGTCCAGCATGATGGCCGCTGCAGAGGTCGGAAGATGCTACTCACACACATGCATAGTCGGTGAAATAACATGACCTCGAGCAACCCGTGTCTCACTCGGATTTTGTCAATGGACCAAAAAATCTACAAGACTCCCATTGCGCCAGATAACTAGAAGCCCGACTGTTTTTTCAACTTTTATTTTGGCCATTGTGCCTGTCCTTTTCCAGCTAGAATTGGGGCCTCGTCGCCATGGGGATTGGCGGCGGCCCATCGTCGAATGCCGGTGCAGCTGGGGCGCCGCTCAGCCCGGGCTTCTTCTTGGGCGGCGGCGGCGGCGGCTTCTTCTTGCCTGCTAGCCCGGCCATTGATGGCGACGGGGACGGTGCTGGTGCTGGTACTGGTGATGGTGATGGTACAGGAGCCGCCTGATTCTGCGAGCCACCCACAAAGCCTCCCACCTTGTCCATGACGCCGTATTTCTGATTCAGGCCGTTGGCCGTCTTCAGACCCGAGGCGACCTGCTCGCCGTGCCGCTGGCGGAAGTTGTTGGCCGTTGTGGCAGCCGTCTTGGCGTCGGAAAACGACACAGACGACGGGTCCTTGTGGAACGACGACGCCGTCTTGAACGCCGCCTGCTTCTGCGCCCACGTCGTGCCCTCGCTGGCTGGCGGAGGAGTGGTATTGGACGTCGAAGACGCGGTGCCCAGCTTGGAGAAGCGGGTCTGCAGCTCGTTCATGTGGGAGGGTGCACCGGCTGCAGGTCTCGGAGGCGGGGGCGGGCTGGGGGAGCTCTGGTTGGAGCGGCCGATGCCGAGCGCAGGAACGGACACGCCGGCGGCCCCTAGACGGTTCATGGCACCCTGGTTCAGCAGGTTATTTCCGCTGCCGGTTGAGGCTGGGCTGGCCGAGTTGGCTCTCGGGGGAAGCCGCGGGGGCAGGCTGGGAGGACCGGGTCTGGCAGCGCCGCCACCGGCTGATTGGTGCGAGGGTGGAGGCGGAGGCCGGCCATTGGCACCGTCCCGTCTTCCCGGGGGTGGCGGCAGGTTTTCGGTAGACAGGCCGGTCGTGTCGACGCGATACGGTCGGGGCTGCTGGTATTCGTCCTCTTCCGGCTCGGGCTCTCCGTTGGTGAGCTGCTTCTGGTAGACGGGCTGCTCGACGGGAGGCCTGCGGGGGTCCTGGTACTTTGACGGGGCAGTAATAACCTTGCGAGTCGCGGCTGATGTTGTAGGCGAGGGCACCGGGGCGAGTCCGCTGGCTGTTCGTTTGGGCGGAGGCGCAAAGCTTGAGGGGTCGCGCAGTTGGGAGACGGGGACGGCGACGTGCTCGGAGCGATCCTCTTCGGCATTGCCCCTGCCGAGGAGGCCGTTCTACACAGAGCAGGCGGCGGGGTTAGGGTATGTTCTTCAGAGATGATCTAGAAACGACGATTGCATGGATGGAGATGGAGGCCTTACCACTTGGCCCTTGACTTGGCCTCTGATGGAGCTACCACCACCTAGTCTTGAAGGGGCCGAGCTGCCGGAACTGCCTGAGCCGCTTGTTTTCTCGGGATGCCAGCCATTCTTCAGCATGTCCTTGTACTTTGACGACATGATGCCGTCGGGTGTGTTGCAGATGGAATGATTTGGTGGCACTGGCGATGGTGGTTGCGAAAGATAATGGGCTCCAGTCGTCGTGGATGGAGGTTGATGGATGCCCAGAGGAAGTTGGTTCCTCTGGTGGAGAGCTCCTCCAAGTCTGATCTGACGTAGCGCTAGCGACTGGCTTTTAGCGGGGTCAGGTCAGGTCCCTGAGACGGCGGGCCCATCGCCTACAACTTTAGGAGCGCCTTGCGATTCAGGCTGCGATCTCGACGTCGAAACATCTTGTTTGACATAGAGATGAATCGCAGCAACGCCATACGCCGCTTTTCAATGGACTAATTTTGGTCGTGATCATCTCACCAGCCGGGCGATTGTTTGCATTGTTCCCTGCGTCTTCTTCAGTCTTTTCCATCCTCAGGCCCAGCATCCAGCCCTTGACGCGCCGCAAGACGCGTCTGCAGCATCGCCAATCGTCACTTGGTTCATCCACTTGCCTACACCACCACCTCCTCCACCATGTCGGCGTCCAATACTTCTCAATATGAGCTTCTTACCGAGCATTTTGGGTACCCCCCAGTCGTCTGTCGCTCCCTGTCCATCTCGCTTCTTCCCGCCAGAAAAGCTGACCGTCTCTCGTCCTCCAGTCCCTCCTCGACGACATCATCAACACCGTCAACGTCCTCGCCGACCGCGCCCTCGACTCGGTCGAACGCCTCCTCCTCTCCATCCCTCCCCAGTCCCTCGGTTTCTCCGCCAGCAAATCATCCGCAAAGGACCCTGCCGCGCTGCCGCCAGCCGAGGCGGCCAAGCTCGAGATTGAAAACGGCACGCACCAGCTCGAGACGCTCCTCAACGCCTCCATCGACAAGAACTTTGACATGTTTGAGCTCTACGTCATGAAGAACATCCTCACCGTCTCCCCCGGCGACCAGCCCTTTGTGCGCCTCGCCCACTACGACGGCCTCGACTTTGCCAGCCAGCCCGCCCCCGACCGCCCGACGCTCGAGTCCGTCACCGCGCTGCGCCGCCGCCTGCACGCCACCCAGCGCCTGCACGCCGCCCTCGACGACGAGCGCGCCCGCAACGACGCCCTCTTGCGCAAGCTACGCGGCGCCCTCGGCGTGGCCCCCGTCGTCAAGACCGAGGACGGCCAGGTGCCCGCCCACAAGCCCGCCGCCCAAGCCGACGGCAGCGCCTTTGGCTTCCTGCAGGACGTCGGCGGCCTTGAGGAGGGCGGCTCCGAGAAGCCCATTACCACGACGACAGAGTTTACCCTGTCGCAGCTGCAGGCCCTGAGCGCCCTGTCCACGTCGCTGCGCACGCTGCTGCCGGACCTGGGTTCCGAGGACGATGCGGGCACGGCATCGTCGGGTGGTGCCGAGACTGGCGCCGAGGCGGCCGACGGGCGC
Source organism: Pseudonectria buxi (assembly GCA_003693545.1). Classification (NCBI taxonomy): domain Eukaryota; kingdom Fungi; phylum Ascomycota; class Sordariomycetes; order Hypocreales; family Nectriaceae; genus Pseudonectria; species Pseudonectria buxi. Next base: position 112,291 of record QUZG01000117.1, read on the forward strand.
AAGACGTGGCGCCGCGATCGCGTCGACTACGTCGAGAGCGCGTCGCGCAAGTATCTCGAGAGCGTGCGAGGCCTCGAGCTTGGCGCGCAGGGCGAGGTGCGCGACGGCGAGTGGCAGGGTGGCGGCGACAAGATGGCCCGTGGCGACGTCGAGGGGCTGGAGCACGTCGTCACGGTGCTGGGTAACGGCAGACAACGGAGAACAGGGCAAGACGGGGATAACCAGGACGACGAGGCCATGGATCAGTCATGAATGATGGGAGAAACCAGGGCTGGGTTTCTGGGGTTGAGGCGTTGGCCGGGGGCATCACAGGCGTGCGGCGTAGTTTTTAACATGGGCTCTTTCAAAGCTATTCTGTTTTTACAAAGTATATATGAAAATGTTTCCGCTTCTGTTTTAATGTGGAAAATGTACACGCACTTTCTGTGTCGAGATACAATGAGATGTGGGCGAGGTATTCCACCTCTGTACAGATAGACCCATGATGGCGACAGCTCCCTAGTGGAAAGCCGCAACAGCTCCTTTTCTTCTTGTTATTGCTCGTACAAGACACAGCAGCTCAGTGCATCATCGATGGCATATCCGCCTTGGATACCAGCCCATTCTCTCGGGCCAGGAACCAAAAGTGATGCCGCCAGTACCGCTGCGACTCCTCGGCGTGGCGCGTCTTGTGCGCGAGCACAACGTCGACGACCTTCTTGGCAGTCTCGATGTCCTTGACCCGGAGCAGCGACTTGAGGAGATCCGTCAGGCACGGCAGGGACGTGACGGGGCGGCCGGCGCTGGCGAGGTCGTCAAAGATGCGCATGGCCTCGCCCAGGTCGTCGGCAACGGCAAAGGCGGACATGACGCGCTCCCAGAGCGTCTGGTCGCCCTGGCTAACCCTTGTCAGGCTGTGCTGGGTCAGGAGGTCCCGCACGGCCTCAATGTCGGGGGGGTGTTGGTTGAGGGCACGCTCCACGAGGATGGTGATCATATGCGGCGTAATGGCGAAGCCGGAGCTGCGCATTTGGGACTGCACGGCCGCAATGGCGGCGTCGGCGCCGCCGTTGGAAAGGCCGGCCACGGCGTAGAGCATCTTGGCATACGTCTCGGGGTTGGGCTTGAGGCCGGCTTCCCGTATCTCATCGAGCACTTGCTCGACGGCCCTGACCTGGTCAGAGGGGTCGGCGTCGCCCATCTTGCCCAGCTCCTCCTCGAGGATAATGGTAAAGGTGGCGGCGTCGGGCTGGATTTGCTCCGTCTTCATGGCCCGCAGCAGGTTCTGCACGCCATCAAAGTTTTGGCTGCGGAACGCATCGCGGAGGAGGATGTTGTAGGTGCGGATATTCGGCACGAAGCCCTCCTGTCCTGCCCAGGTCAGAACACTATGGGCGGCAACCTTGTCCAGCTTCAAGAGCCCCTTGAAGGCCGCGTTGACGACCTCGATTGTCGGCTCCGCTGCTTGCTCGGGGTGGCCCTCTTCAACGGCCGCCTTCCAGAGTCTGACCATTTCGGACAGGGCATTGATGCCGTCTTGAGGGCGGCCCACCTCGATGAGGCCGGAGATGCGTTCCGTCCAGATGATGTGGTCGAGCTTCATGCCAGACTGCGACAGCTGGGTCCAGAGCGCATCAATCCTGGTCCCGTCCTTGCACATTTTCCACCCGTGGAGCATGGCCGTGTAGGTTCTGACCGTAGGGTCAATACCAAGCTCCTTCATCAGACTCAACGTCTCTTCGAGGTGCTCTGGCCGACGCACCGCACACCACACAAAGACCCAAAAGTCAAAGAACTCGGCGTCTTCGCGAAGCTTGGCGGCCACCTTGGTTGAGCCCCGCGAGCTTGCCACCAGATCCGCCCAAACCGCAATGATGGCACCAGTGTTGCGGGCGCGGTAGGCGGCGCGGAGCTGCTTGTGGAGGACTTTGGGCGTCAGTACGTTCTCGCGGGCCGGCTCTACCGTCGAAGCCGGAGTCGGATTCCGCCACACGTCGGTGTTGGTTGTGAGCAGGGCCATGACCTGCGGCCACTGTCGAAGCACATACTGCTCGATAGTCGCTTGCCTCGACTCGTCAAACTCGGTGCGCGACTCAAAGACTTCCCTGATAAAGGCTCCAGGGTCGTCGGCATCGGGCTGCTGCTTGCTGAAAACGAGGCTGACGGCCTCGAGCAGCGGTGCGAAATTGGCCAGGGCAGATGGTTTGAAGAGCTTCTCATCGGAGAGAACAGCCAGCGATGCCAGAAGAGCTGGCATGATGACGCGCGCCTCAACAGAAGGCCACTGTAGGAAGATGGCCGTCAGTGCCTTGATGGTAGGCTCCATTCCCTGCGATCCCGCCATCTCGTCCATCTCCTCCAGATCCCTAACCTCCTCTATCGGTTTCTCCACCCGGTTCAAGTCATGCAGCAAATCTTGGTCGGATGGCAGCGTGAATCGAAGGTCCTGGCCCAGCTCGGCGGGGCGTCTCAGCTGCGAGACGTGCTTCCACATACCCAGGAGCTCCTTGACAAGACTCTTGCGCTCGAAACTGTCGGGCCTGACATGGTCGTGGGTGAAGAGCCAGTAGCACAGTCTGAGGATGAGGTCGTTGCGCAGGTCCAGCCCCCAGTTGCCTACCACGGCGCTCATCTGGGAGATCTCAACGCCACCCCTAGAGACCTCCTTGGCCATGAAGTGGCTGCGCATGTCTCCCAGGTACATTTTGATGCCTGTGTAGATGGGCTTGGGGACTTGGCCGTGATACTGCTTGAGATAAGGCCAGATTTCAGTCCGGAACATTTTGTTCTTGTCCACGCGACTCATCCCCGTTACTCCCGGAGGAGGCGGCTTCAGAAGCCGAATCTTGCTCATGAGCACCTCTTCCTCAGTTGGTTCCGACTCGGGGCGGAAAGCATCATCACGCGGCCGCCCAACAGGGTGAACAACGTCGTTGAAGAGCGCCAAGGCCGAGTCCTGGGACTGCCTCCTCGGTTTTCTCGGCGGGCCCCTCCAGCGATGATTAGCAGCGCCTTGGGCATGAGTGTCCCGGTTGTCGTATCGCTTTTCGTAGCCGGCGCGAGTAGACTGAGCTTGAGCCTGGGATTGAGCATGAGGATGAGTCCAGGACGAGACTCCAGCAGCACCGCCTAGCCGCTGGGCCGAAACAGACCGGATCTGAGACGAGCATCGTGAACAAGCTGCCCTAGATGCGTACATGGTGGCTCGCCACCCCGGCAATGAGGATGAATGTAGTGGTGAAGATCAAGTCTTGGGTTGATTCCTAGTGATTTTCGAGGTCAAGCTTCTAACTTAACTACGTGGTAGAAGTGGATCCACAGTTTTCCACGGTGTGGAGCCAATCACAGCGTGGTGATTGCCAGCGACTCTCGGTGAGTTCTGGCCTCGGTGACAAGACTTGTAACTTATGGTATGTACTGTACTCAATTTAAGACATTTCATATAACTATACCGTGCAGCAGCGTTGCCAATTACACCATTACAATCATGGCTTTACAGTCCCTCCCCTGAAACCTACACTCACATGGCGGCCGAAAAGTCCCCCTCAATCTCGCGGATCTTGTCGGTGCTCCTGACGTAGCCCTCGCTCTTCTCCAGGCGCAGCACGTACTCGTACACGCGCGGGAACTGCTTGTCCCACGATCCGCCCTCCCAGCTGCCAAACGTGTCGAGCCTACCCTTGGCCGCAATGAGCGGGAAGCTCATCAGAATGTCGGCGGCCGTCAGGTGATTGCAGCACAGGTAGTCGCCGCCCGACGTGGCCAGCTGCTCGTCGAGCATCTCGAGGTGGCGGCGCGCGTTGGGGAAAATGTACGAGTCGAAGATGCGGTTGGCCACGACCGAGGTGATGGGGCGGATGAAGAAGGGGACAGAGGGAGATCGAAGGCCTGGGATATACATGCAATGTCAGCTCTCACTCTCGAAAATACTCTGCACATCACACAAAACGTACCGCCGATGAACAGAGCCAGCACTAGCAGAGCCATCAGACTGCCCTCGCTGTAGTGCATGTAGTACTGGTACCGCATCCACGCCTCCGTCTCGCCGCCAAACTTGCCCTCCATGCCATCCTTCCACTTCTTGGGCACGAGCTTCTGGCCCTCGGCGCAGCTATCGACGAGGTACTGCGTGATGAAGCCGCTCTCGGCCAGCACAAACGGCTTGCCGCCGCCGGGCGGAGCGATGGAGATGACGGGCGACTTGCCGAGCGGATGCACCTTTTGCAACTCCGGCGGCGCCAGCTTCGTCTCCTTACTGCGGTGGTAAATCTCCAGCTCGTACGGCAGCTTCAGCTCCTCGAGGAGCCATATGATGCGCTGTGACCGCGAGTTGTCGAGCCTGTGTTGCCATGGTGGGTTAGATACATCGTCTTCTCACCACCCGTCCTTACATGACGTACCAGTGTAGCGTGATCTTGGGCTGTTCGTCAGTCGCCATTGTGGTGGTAGTGGAATAGTAATGGGCGCAACAGTGATATTGTAGTCGAGTACTTGTAATCCAAAAGAATTCAATCACCACGATGCAAAAGTGAGGGTAACTCTATAAAAACTCCGGCGCAAGAACTGAGGTCATGTAGTTCCATCGATCGGGGGATCGGCGTCTGGGACACCGACCTGATGACGAAAGACCTTCCTAATTGGTGATAAGCCCAACCTGAACCTCGGGACGATTTGTCGTGTGATTCCAAACCATGATCCATATCCGGTCGCAAATCCAAAAGGTCCCTCGTAAATATGTACAAGTATTGTTCTAATTACTTCATCATGGTCAAGCTTGGATCAATCATGTACATTTTTAATGCTATCTAAAGCAATGCGGGCGGCTGCTCAGCCAATCCTTGCCTCTGTCAAGCACAACGCCATGTCCTCTTCTTTTCAACATCACCGCCAGCCACAAACACCCCCCCACATCTCAGCATCAGTCTAGCAATTCAACTCTAGGTTAACTATCCATGTACACGAATAGCCAACCTCGATATGCTGTCCCCAAGAAAACAACCCGTGAACAACCTTACTCCTTGTCAAAAAACGATCCAACGGCCTATTAGCGACGGCGAGATTTCGTGGCTGGAGCCGGCGCAGCCTCACTCGCAGCCTCCCTCTTCTTGGTCTGCTTCCTAGACCTCGGCGGGGGCGGCGGGTCGCTATGCAAATGACCAATCTCCTCGAGCGCCGTCGTGTTCTCCCACTGCAGACAGCGGTAGTTGGGAGCCTCTGGCGACTTTTCTCGTATCCGCGTGCTCATTCGTTTCGCCTGCTCCTTCTCTTCCGTGTCCTCGGATTTGGGATCCAGATACGCCTTGCGATGCTCCATGTGCTGCGCAATCTTTTCCTTGTAGTTGAGCAGCTCCTTGCGAAGCTTGAGCTCGTTGAAGCCGCGAGGATCGAGCCACTTGATGAGCTCATCGACGTGTTGGGGCTCAGAGATGTAACCCCATTGTCGGGCATTGAACACACTTGTTCCAGACTCCTCCATGGCTTTTCGCTCGGGCACCGTCATGTCAAACTTGGCCTTGTACTCGTCCTGATACTCGGGCTCCATGTCGATGTAGCCTTCGCGCTCCAGCTCATCAGGGCCCTGCACCCAGACGCACCCGTTTGCGTAGCCCGCCGAAGCCGTCGAGCTATCCGGGAGTCCACCGTACGGCATGCCATTTCGTTCAAACCAGTAGTATCGGTTCCAGAAGCGGTCCTTGCCCAGGACACGAGTCCGTGGGCAGTCGGCTTCGCGCAAGTCGTTGTCGATGACGGCAATCTCATCTTCGCAATTTTTGATGATTTCTTCCTTCTTCTGAATATCCTTGAGGAGCTTGATGAACTGTTTCGACTGGGCCGGCCCCTTGGTAGCGGCCTTTTCCGGCTTCTCTTTGCTCTTTCGAGCCTGCTCCTCTTCGCGTTTGCGTTGCTTCTCAGACTGCGGGCGTCGTCGTTTCTTTCGCGACGAGGCCTCGTCCTCCGTCTCTTCGCCATCTTCCTCTCTTGAGATGTGAGACTCGTCGGCATCCGTCATTTTGGCGTCCTCCTCGGCCTTGACGACACCCTTTTGTGGCGGCGAAGCTGGCGTGTTTTCGGGGAGTAGTGCCTTTCGCTGCTCATTCAGTTGGCGCAGATCTTCGGTGCTACAAGCACGTTAGCATGCACTCTCTAGCTATGTGCGACTTGAGGAGATGAGGAACAAGACATCACTTACGCCTGTTTCCGCTGTCGTTGCCACTCAATCTTGTCTTTGCGGTACTTGGTCATCGTTTCACTGCAGTCCTCCATGTAGCCTCGGATGGCCTTGGTCTCGGTTGTCAGCATGCAGATGATTTGCAACGCTTTGACTCGATGGTTGACATCCAGCTGAGCATATCTTTCGCGAACCGTCTCCTGCGTGGGCTCGACATCGGATGGCACAATCTCGTTGAGCAGTTCTTCGCAAGCATCCTGCTGGCGCTCGTTTTTGGACAGCTGGTGAAGAAGGCCGACGAGGATCCGCTCCCAGCCTCCATTCGCAAAATTGCGCTTTCGGAGGTGGTCGATCCAATCATACTCTCTTAGCAGCTCCTCGGCGCGATGCTTCGCCTCTGCCTCGGCCGCTTCGCTCTCCCTTTCCGCTTCGGCGGCTTCGGCGGCTAGCCTTTCGGCCTCGAGTTTGGCCAGACTGCTCCTCGTAGCACGTCCTCTGGGCTTGGGTTCGGGTTCGGGCGTTGGCTCTGGGCTGGCTTCCTCCTCGTCCTCTTCGTCTTCACTGTCGTCCTCCTCGAGCTCGGGAAGCGTAATTCGCACCTTGCCGCCATCGGCCTCCGAGTCGACCAGGATCTTGAGAACAGAGCAATGGATTTCGTCAAACAGCTGGACGGGTACTTGCTCCGACGCAACACACATTGCCTCGACAAAGTCGTCAAAGGTGAACGAATCCAGCTTGAAGATTTCGCAATAGACATTGAGGGTATCCCAAGTTTCCAGTAACGGGCCCACAGATTCCATCCTGACCTCGTCCTGGAGGGGACCTCCTTCCTCGACGTGGACCGGCGGGTCGTTGCAGAAAAATTTCAGGGGCGGTCGTCTACGGTCGTCTCGCGGGTCCAGCTGGAGATCCTCGATGGGATATTTGGGCGGCGGCGGCGGCGGCGGCGGAGGGGGAGGCGGTGTGGGTTCGCGCCGTAATGGCGATGAATTGTACTGACTCGGCGGATAGCTGAACGGGTTTCCACCGTGAACGGGCACGTTGACGGGCCACTTAAGGGCCTTGGAACCTGGCCCGCCCTGTCCTGGCTTGTTCTTCTGTCCCTTGGGCGCAGGCTTTAGCTCCGGTAACCTAACCGGGCCAGAGTTGAGCCCTCCAGTGTGATCATGCGAATGCCCATTTGCCTCGGGAGATGGATGAGCTCGCTTCTGGGCCTGGATCTGCTTACGCTCCAGGACCTTGTTATCGTAACGGAGATGGGGCGGGACCCTGGTGTCAATGTGGTACTGCCCAGCATAGTCGTGCTTGACTAGCCAGGGCGCACCATTCCACGCCTCGCGGATAACCGTCTTCTTGATAAAGGACCGGAGCATGGCCTTGGTGAAGACACCCCGGTCTCGGCAGATGTGCTCGTCGGTGACAACAATCTCGTCTCCCGACTCCTTGCGATTGACCAGATACCGCGTTGTAGGCAGTGACTGTGTACCGTCGGGGAGGGTCCTGGCGCCAAAAGTAGTCTTGTCCCTCACCAATCCGTGGACGCGATCGCCGCCGTCCATGGTGACGGTGACCTCCTCGCCGGGGTAGTAGTCGTGCTTGAACGCGTCAAAGACGGTGTCGACGAGATTGTCGAGGCGAGAAATGGTTTGAAATTGGACTTTGCGCAGGATGGGGCCCTTGAGAGCCTCGGGAAAGGAAGCCTCGACTTCTTGGCCTCCAGTAAGCTGGACGACGGTGAGTGCACATGAGCGGCGCCGGATGCTGGTGGTACGTACCTCGCTCTTGAAAGCTTCGAAAAAGGTCAGGCCGGAGTGTCCTGTTATTTGGTCGTTGAAGCGGCGCTGTATCGGGGTGGTTAGAAGGGTTCGCAAGGTAGGGATCGGAACTGAAGGCGCGTACCTGTTTGTAAAAGTCCATGCTTGGGTCAAGGTCAGCTAGCGGCTCGGGGGCATGACAAAGGAATTCAGACGACTCACCGATTCAGGTAGTCTTCATAGGAAGCAAAGATCTCCCCCGTTTGGGGAATGTGCCAGACCTGGGTAATGGGTTAGCTGCCAGGGGAGAGGGAGGATGTTGGGTGCTTTATTCGGAGCGTACCTCGGTATTCTCATCCTCGATTTCTGCTGGAGGCAGGAATTGGACTGGCTTCCGCTTAAATAGAACCTGGCCAGGTCTCAGCAACTAGACGGACACGGGTACAGGTGCCAGGGCACAAAGGACCGTGATGGAGAGGAGCGGTACCATTGTTCCAAGTTATGGGCGCAGGGCAGGCCAAACACGTATGATATGGTATGCAAGCAAGGCAAGGCAAAGCAAGGCCGGGGAGCAGCCCTTTTCCCCCCCACTATCGATATGAAGTCTGGTCGCAGCAGCGTGGGCGTAGCATGGACAAGACGGCGAGGCGAGGCGAGGCGAGTGGAATCGCGGGCGTGGACGTGGACGTGGACGTGGACGTGGACGTGGATGTAGATGTAGATGTAGATGTAGATGTCGAGGTTGAACACGGTCCGTCGCGGGCAGACAGAGCACCAGACCCAAAGGTGCCGGCGGGCGACTTACACGGCGGGACGAGGCGCGCGACGCGGGGGGCGCAGAGCAGGAAGAGGGCGTGGGAATTGGCAGGACGCGCCGGGGGCGGAGCAAGGCGCAGGCGGAGGCGATGGTGGTGGTGATGCTGGTGATGCTGGAGGAGCAAAAGAGCAGAGGAGCAGAAAGGCGGCTGACGCGACGGAAACAAGGACGAACAAGGCGGAGAGCAAAGAAAAGCAGTGGGAAGCGAGCGAGCGTGCGTGCGTGCGTGCGTGGGAAAAAACTGGGGGGTGGTCCCCTGGGCCTCCCTAGACGTCCCGGCGCGGCTGGCAGGTACCTGGCCTACCACGCAAGAGCGGGTGCAGCGCGAGGTACCGGCGGCCGATGGAGTACTGTCAAGGTACATGCCTGCACTGGTGGCTACTCCGTTGGCTGGGGCCGGGTACCGTCCGAGAGGCCTGTCGACGTCAATGCCGGGTTTGAGCAGCCATGCATCCCTCGATGATGCTACTACTGCTTTGCCTGGATAGGATGATTCTACTGCTCTACCTTGAAGAGCCATGCATATAACATATATATCCTGCACAGCAGCCAACTGTTGCCGCAAGCACGCCTCTGTCCGTACCTGGCAGGTCACCTAACTTAGCCGCCCTGCTCTGTTCCCCTTGCGGCTAGCGCCCTGACGCCGGCCGGCACCGCACCGCAACCGCACCCGCACCACGCTCCATCGGCCATCGGCTCTCCCATCTTCGCTTCGTCAATTCTCCCCCCATCCCGATTCCCCATGCAGCACCACCTCCCGCCCGAATTCCCACTCGACACGCGCCCGCCCTCAATTCACCCACGTTCTTGGACTCATTCTGCTCCTCCCGCGATTCCGGTTCCAACACACTCTCAACCGTCTCTTTCCCTCTCCGTTTCGCCCTGCTATCGCGTCTCTTGACCTAGTCGCCGCTACCCTGGCATAGGTAGCCCGTTGAATTGGCCCGCCTCCTCCGGGGCGCCAACCGTCAACGACTCGCGCACTCCCAACTAGGCTCCCAGTTTGACCACTGTCGCAGCAATCAAGTCGCCATGCATGGGATGGCACAGTAAAGATCAATTACCCTCTCATATCCGCGTCTGATGCCACCTCTTTCGCAATATCAATCGTCTACCGGTCCAGTCCATCCGCATCCTCTCAGCGGGAAACGCAATGTCCTGCGCATGCACTGCCTCCATGAGACCAAATGTGTCTTGTAAATCTCACCCGATGCAATTTGCACGTTGCCGTCTCTTTCTATCCCGCCATTTTAACTCGATGTGACAGCTTCACCCTAACAAAGGTGCGCCTGGAGGCGGGAGACCCAGACACAAGACGGTTTGCAACGTGCCTTTGACGTGGAGCATTCTCCACATTTCCCCTGGGAGGCTGGCTGACTCAGCCGGCATGACCAGCAGCGGTCTACAGCGAATCAGAGCCCGGCACTTGCATAAATCGAGCAACCCACCCGTTCAGGTACAAGTCCTCAAGACTGTTTAGTTACATGTCAGGATTGTTTCGGTAGAATGGCTGTTGACTTTCAGCAAATCACGTTTCTGATCTTGCTTCATTTGCTTCTTTTGCTTCTTCTACTAATATTGTCTTCTCCCTTTTGTCTACATCCCACACCTCCATTCTAGGTCTGGATAACCATTCCGCGGCTCATGCATGGCTCGCTCCACTTGTACCGCCAGCCACCTACGATGTAAAATACACAACCATGTATCCTAGCCAGCTTCCCACAACCCCAATCGCCGAGTACGAGCTTGTAAACATGAGGGGAATAAACTCGTAGCTCTTGCCAAACACAATCTGGTGCACAAGCGAGCAATAGAAGATGAGAGGAATGCTAACGGCAATGTAAAGCGTGCTGAACCGATCCAAAAAGAACATCCTTGGCTTGTTGGGTGCCGGCGCCAACCGGTTGAATGCCATCAGAAACATGACCAGCCACAGGATTGTGTAGGCCGTCTTGATGGGAAATTCTCCAGGAGTAAAGAGGAGAGGGAATAGCGAGACGTGGCCCGCAACGGCCAGCGGCCGGAACGCTCCCAGATGCCGTCGGTCCCGGAGTGCAATCAGGCTAAAGGGTATGATGACGAGAAGAATCGCCTTTTCATGGACGTGCCAGCCAAATAGGAACGACGCATAGCCACAAAGAGTGACGGCGCCGATAAAGGTTTCCCATGTTGGCTGCGAAAACAGTTTGATCAGGGGTATGGTCTGAAAAAACAGCGTAAGAGCAAAACACATTCTCGGGCCAATCTCTGGCAGCACCGCAAACGAGGTATCGCCAACTAGGCCACGAGTTACACTTTTCAAGGCTTCTGTGTTGACAGAGAGACCTAATCTCGGGGCGACTATAGACGGCAGGGTATGGTTAGCAAGAGAAAGGACAAGAGAGAGGGTGAGAAGCTATACTTACGGTGGATCAGAATGCGGTCTGCAAACGAATATAGCGCCCAAATATTTGGTGCCCAGTAGGCATGGCAGAGGCCGCGGGAAAAGGGGAACAGTCGGCTCACGAGCTGGGGGATCTGGCCCATGGCGGCAAACGGCCCAAAGGCGGCACCAAAGATGCCCGCGATGCCGAGACCTAGCTTGGCACAGTTGAGGAAGCGAATCCGAAAGATGGACTTGGACGACAGGCAGTAGACTCGCAGGAGGAAGACAAAGTAGGCCGGTGCCAGGTAGAGGTAGATGTGCTTGAAACACAGCAGCGCTGCAAAGACGAAGCCACTGAGCAGCAGCGTCGACTTGCACCGCGCGAGGACCAAGGACAGCACCAGGATGCCGTACATGAAGCCGTTGTACTGGAAGTGGATGTGGTCGATAATCAGCAATCCCGGGGACAGCATGATGGACAGGGCGGCCACCTGCGCTGCGCGCTTCGAGGTCAGGGGCGTCGTGTCGATGAATAACTGTAGAGCCCAGACCAGCACCAGCTCCGTCACGATGACGGTGATGCGCTGGAAGTAGACAGTCTGCCAGCTCTCATGGTCGAGGTTGTATAGGCGCAGCATGTGCGGGTCGACCAGACGGGCAACTTTGGCAAGGACCCATTCGAAGTAGGCGAAGAAGGGCGGGTAGTCGAGCGTCCACTCCGACGTCTTTTCGTAGTACCAGTCCTTGAGCGGGAGGCTCTCGGTAATGGCGAGCCAGTTGCGATGAACCTCAAAGTCGGTCGATTTGCTGTGTTGAGAGAATCTCGTCAGCCACCCACCCCCCCCGTTGGTGATGGAAGCGGTGGCAGCGAAACTTACTAGGCCGGGAAGAGGAGGATCTTGAAGGCCGCAGCCACGAGCGCGCACTGCGCAAGGGACGGGTTCGACTCTGCCATTATGTGCGTTGTCGGCTCAGCCTCATGACCTCGTTGCGCAGGTTCAGGATTGAGCTTGGAGCTGCGAGGCTGCTGTTGTTCATGACGCCAGGCGAAGGAGGAAGTGGGAAGTGGGCCGGGATTGGCTGGCGGATGCTCCCAGCTGGCAACGGCCGGCCCAAGCTTGGAGGTGGATGGAAGCGCCAATCAATCACATGATTGCACCGGGGATCCACATCTCACATGCAAAGCCACCACTGCCCAGCTTGCCCAGCTAAGCCACAGTATCGGTGCTATTTATTTAGATACGTACAAGTACCTAGAGATTGATGGACAGCTTGGACTTGGGCTTGGAGCTTGACTGCACATGAAACTGTGGCATCAGCATTCAGGCCTATCTGACTATTCTTTTCTTGACCGGAGGATCCTCGTCTTCAATTGATCCAATCATTTGCTCCTGACAGTCTTCCCAGCGCTCCCGGCAGATTACTTATAGCTACCCCATATCTTGGTTGTGGAGCGCATCCAAGGCTGACTACTATTTCCAGCCAGTTCCAGGGGTCCAACGACGTAGTGCAACTTGCAAAGTGTCCTCACTCTCAGCCTTGTCTGTCGCTTCCTCCCGCATTCCTCACAATCCTCCCCTTACTGCATCGCCGATATAAATAAAGTCTGGGGCCGGCGAGGACAATTCGCTTTCTTGCGTTCCCCTGACTGAACCAAACCTCAAGTTGCACGCCATCTCGAAGCTTCCCCACGATGCGTACCTCCTTGTCCCTAGCAGCGCTGCTGGCAGCGAGCCTCTCGCAGGCCCAGTATCTGATTAGCGAGCTCAGCTTCGGCCATGCTGGCAGGTTCGTCTTCTTCCCCGTCTTCGCTTTTGGAGACAAGCTAGGTATTCCATCATATGGCCCTTTGCTAACCGGTGACGTGCACGTATAGAATAAGCCCGCCAGAGGCACGTGGGCAGATCCCCAACTTTGCCCTCTCCGGCAACCCACAGCCGCCCGAGGTGCTATCCAACCGAATCATCCTCACCCCGCTCGCTCCCGGAAACCAGCGCGGCGCCGTCTGGTCGACGCAGTCTCTGGTGAAGCCGCAATGGATCGCCGACGTCGACTTCCGCGCCAACGGCCCCGATCGCGGCGGCGGCAACTTAAACATCTGGCTCGTCGGCGGCGGCCCGCGCGACGTCGGATCAAGCAGCATCTACACGGTGGGCAAGTTTGACGGCCTAGTGCTCGTCATTGACAGCGCCGGAGGCTCCGGCGGCATGGTCCGGGGCTTCCTCAACGACGGCACAAAGGACTTTGCCTCGCACCACAACGTCGACGAGCTGGCCTTTGGCCACTGCTCGTACTCGTACCGCAACCTCGGCCGGCCCTCGCAGGTCAAGCTGCGCCAGACGGGCAACGCGTTCCGCGTCGAGATTGACGGCCATCTCTGCTTCGAGACCAACAAGCTCAGCATCCCCTCGGGATACCAGTTTGGTGTCACGGCCGCCACCCCCGACTCCCCCGACTCCTTCGAGGTCTTCAAGATGGTCGTCATGTCGGACAATTCCGAGTACGGCCACAGCGGCCAGAAGATCCAGCAGCAGGCCCCCGACAAGAGCCCGCCCAGCCGCGGCCCCAGACAGGCCGCCGTGCCCAACACCAACGACAACTTTGGCGAGCTGGCCGACGAGAACGCAGACGTCTTCCAGACATCCAAGGCGCAGTTCATGGACCTGCACAACCGCATGCAAAACACCAACCACCAGCTGTCGGGCATCCACCGCACCGTCTCGCGCCACCAGCAGCAGAGCGAGAAGCACCAGGAGGACCTGAGCAAGCTGCTGGGCGAGATCCGCGGCGAGCTGCGCCGGCTCGACGAGCTCAGCGGCGTGCAGAAGCGCATGGAGACGCTCGAGGAGGAGATGCGCGGCATGCGCAAGGAGCTCGCCCGCAAGATGCAGGCCAACGAGCGCTCCGTCCGGGGCATCCTCGACGACCACCACTCCACGCTCGCCGAGACGGTTCTCCAGAGCGCCCCGGGCCACGGCCTGCTCATCTTTGTCATTGTCGGTACCCAGGTTGTCCTTGTCGCCGGCTACGTCGTCTACAAGCGCCGACGTGCCTCGATGCCCAAAAAGTATCTGTGAGGAAGTGGAATTCCCACATTTCCCAGAGCTGAATAATAAAATGCACATACAGACGCTTGCTTGCATGATTGGGAGCAGGATTGTGTTTGACTCGGGGCCATCTGTCAGTGGTGGCTTCTTGAATGCCTGTAAATATATCATGGCGGATTCTGTATCGACCTACGGTAGGTCTAGGTTGGATGGGGGTTTTACTGGTCACATTTGGAAAAGAAAATACGGAAATGAATGAAATATGTATTACTTGAGTCTGTCTGATCTTTGCCCATTATACCAGAAGAAGAAGAAGAAGAAGAAGCAAAGCGCCACCTTGTCGTTGCTCTTACAGTCGTTTATGGTTTCTTTCCAACGTTGTGACAATCTGCGATATCCCCGCGGCCCAAGCAAAAATGCTTCCATAACAGACGCAGCCGTATAGCTAAAAGGATCCTTGGCCCCCAGACATTCTGATCAGGGCGGCTCTCACATGGTAATTCAAAGCTTCTCAAAGCTTCCATTGATTACATCAAGCAGCTCCTCGCCCTTTGGAGCACCAGAGGTAAGGTTCTCGTAGCCAGACTCGGTGACGAGGATATCGTCCTCGATGCGTACACCGCCAACGGCATAGTATCGCTCCAGGACGTCCTTGTCAATGAACTTGGCGTGCACGTTGTTGCTTAGGAAGTAACCCTCGATATAGGGACGGCAGAAGTAGCTGGAAGACATGGTTAGCAAAGTCGGCGGCAGTCGGAAGGGTCAGGAACCGTACAGTCCAGGCTCAATCGTGACAATCATGTTTGGCTTGAGAGCCTGTTTCCCCTTGTACGGCGGAGGCGTCGAAGACATTCGCTGCAAGGCGTCGAGCATCGTAGGGGTTACCATTTCGCGCTTGCCGCCCTCGACTTGCACGCTATCCCTCATGAGTAGTCTTTCGGCACCCGTCACATCGTGCACCTCGAGACCGACATGATGGCCAAGCCCGTGGGGGAAGAATGCGGCTACAGTACCGGCCTTTTGGATATCGTCAAAGTCGCCGGTCAGAATCCCGAGGTCTAGCAAGCCGCGAATGGCCACTTCGTTGGCGTGGAGGTGCAGCTTGTAGTATACGCATCCAGGCTTGATGGAGGCAATGCACTCATTCTGCATGCTCTGAACAATGGCATGGATAGCGGCAGCTTCGGGGGAGAAGGTACCCTCAATGGGCAGCGTGCGTGTGACATCGCTAGCATAGCATTCCCACTCGCAGCCAGCGTCAACAACGATGAGCTGTTTGCCCGCCAACGGCTGGTTGTTGGCATCGTAGTGAAGCGTCGAGGCACTGATGCCGGCGCCAGCAATGATAGGGTAGGCCTGGGCGTGGGCACCGCGGGAGGTGCAGGCTGCGAGGAAGACGGCCTCGACATCCTGCTCATTGCGCATGGCGAGCAACTGCTCGGCGACGCGGCGATGGGCAGCGGCGGACACTTGAGCGGCGCGGCGGATCAGGGCAACCTCATAGTCTGTCTTGACGACGCGAGCCTGGTCCATGGCCAGACGCAGGCGAGAATAGTTGACATGCGTCTGGCCGCGTGGACGGTCAGCCAGCTTGGGCGCCTGATCGGGGTGCAGGATGTAGAGTGTCGTATTGGGGCGAAGATGGACGTGGAGGAACTTGGACAGCTGTGCCGTGTAACGGACATCGTCGACGTCAAAGCGGGAGATGGCCTCGGAAGCGTCAGGCGTGGAGCCATACCAGAGGACCTGCCGGGGTTCAACATAGGGGATCCAGAGAGTCAGGCGGTCGTGGGCAATATCATAGGTGACAGCACAGTCGGCAAAGTTGGCGCCAGACAGGTAGTAGAAGCTGCGAGAGGGTTAGCAGCCTGGAACATTGGCATGGGGAAAAGTGAGTCGTGCTATCTACGCTGCTTGAAAGGCGGTGACTGGTCCGAGTCCTCGTAGAGGCGAGTGGGCTCACCGGGGAGGTAGATGATGCCATCGTCGACGCCTAGCTCTGCGGCAACCTTTCGCGCATGGAGTTTGGCTGATCAACGGCCGCAGCCGCATGAGTGTCAGCACTTTTGTCTCTTTTGTTTCCAGGTTATAAAACTTCTGCCTCAACAACATGAGAAGCAGTGTCTTACCAGGGTACTTGTCGTGACTACTAGCCTGGGCGTCGTCGCTCTTCTTCACCTCGACACATCTATCACAACCATCAGCAAGCTGGACCCGGGCCCTCTGACGGAGCCGACAGAGCGACAGAAGGGCAGCCAACTCACAGCGCGTCAAACTCGTGCTCGGGGACAAATTCGTAGTCAATAATCTTCCCTGCCGTCTTCGGCAACGTCGGCAACGTCATATTGTCACTGCGGTTTCGATTTAGCTGCGCAGACTAATTCAAGCCGCCCACGGTGGCACTTTGCGGCGCTGCAATGTCAACGCCGGGCTTGTTGCTCTTGATACGCACACAAACAGGTGAGAGAGAGAGTAAGATGTCGATTGCAGCAGCTCTTTGTATACGTTGGGATAAGCTATCAAAGGTAAGAGGTCAAGTGAGCGAGAGCATGATGAGAAGTGGGGAAGTTTGTACTGCGCTGCATTGGGCCAAATCCCATCCCGTTTGGGCAACGCTCTTTGTCGAGTCCGTTTCACATGCGAATCTCGGAGCTGTCAGAAACTCAAACGGCACTACGTACCAGCCAAAGGCCCTGTTATTCTCCTACCTACCTACCGTGTGTAAGCTGACTCGACTCGTCGGCTAGAAATGGTTGGGCTTTCTTTTGTTTTGTCGCTTGGGAGTGGCTAAAGCAACGACAGATTCACCACGTACAGGCGGCTCGGAATAATTGCGCTCAACATCACCTTCTCTTCTACCATGGGGCATTACTTGGCCCTATGTACAGCCCTTATCCTCCTCCTGAGTCCAAAGATATCCAAAACACCTACTTGCTCCGTTTATTTACCTGATTATCCAAGAATCCATGCCTCCTCTTGTCCGCTTCCACTGTCTCTGCAGTCTTCTTAGATCGTGCTCTCCCGCTCCCATATTCTATGGTTACTCTGCTCCAAAGGCGCCTATGCGTCGCTGTTCGTATCGTGAAAATGGGTATCAATGTAGCGACCGTTACATTCCTTGAAATCCGCCCCGTCCAGAACCGAAGAAACTCCCCCAGTCCGCTTGCATTCCCTGCTCCGTAAACATTTGGTGAATCTGCCTTTCTTGTCGATGTCGCTGCGTATGAGCACGCCTGTGAGGCTGCGGGTGATGCTGCGCCTTCTGTATCGGCAATTGCTGATGTTGCTGTGGCGGCGGCTGATGCTGCCGCTGCTGCTGTTGCGGCTGCTGTGCCTGTTGCGGCTGCGGTTGCTGCGGTTGCTGTTGCACCAAGGGGTTGTGGCCCGCCTGTAGACCCATCATGTTGGTTGGGTCGTACATTGTGCCAGCCAAGCTCATCATCGGCTGGTTCTGCATGTATGGCGGAGGCTGGCCGAAAATTTGGCTTTCGACATCATCAAATGACCCAGTGAGGAAGAGCTGTGAGTCTTGGCTCTGGTCTGACATGCCGGCAGGTGTGTCTGTCTTGACCGGGATTCCCAGTTCCATCATTGGCTGGTTGGGATAAGCAAAGGGGTCCTCTGACGGGAACATGAGCGAGTCAAGCTTGTGCACTGGGTTGTGCACGCTGACCGACGGCCCCGAGTATGGATGGAATTGTGAGCTGGTCGCAGTGCTCGCCGAGTCGGGTGTAGTCTGCGATTGAAGATCCAGCGACATCAAATCCTGGAAGCTTCCCGAATACGTGCTATCTGGGAAGCCATGACTGCTTATCGTCAACTGATCAACCGAGCCTTGCGTAAACGATGTGCCATATGTACTGGTCGTCAGCTGGCTACCCCGACGAGTCAAGTCATCGTTACGAGACAGAATTGAGGGCATTGTGGTCTGATACGATGAAACAGATGCCGTTCGCTGTGAGGGGGCGGGCCTCTTCTTTGACGCCAGCTGGCGCATGTGTCCCGTTTCGAGTTGGTCGGGAAGCTGCTCAAACAAGACCTAGACGTGACATGTCAGTTGAAGCCCCTCATTCGTCAATGGCAGACATCATACCTTGAGAGCATTGGTGACCCTATCCGCCGACATGCTCTTTTCAGCTAGGGCGGCAATCATCTGGTGTCCAGCGCGAGCATCATCCAAAACCTCGCTCGAGCCAGGTTTCTCAGGGTTCTCGGTCGCATAGAAGACGAGCGAGAGAACGGCGAAGAACTCTGTGTAGAGCATGAACCAATATGGTCCACTAAGCACCCGCTGTTTCCTAATTTCGAGGCCAATGTGTACGATATTCCGAGACACGCTGATGGCGGCGGCTGCGCATGCGTATGAAAGCTCATCGACCTTTGTGCCTTGGCTAAGTCGAGGAGAGACATAGTGCAGAAAAGGCCGGTAGAGAACCAATTGCACATGGGCATATGCAAATCTCAACAAATGCCGGACTCTGCAGTGACAAGTCAGAAGGTATTCCTAAATCGTGGGCCTGCTACCAGAACAAGTTTAGATGCACTTACCTCACCACTTCAATGGGACCTTCAGCGCTCGGTCGCCAATTCTGAGGTAACTTCTCAAACCAGGATTGCAGGTCTGCCTCAATCTCCTTGATCCGCCCATAGCTGATGAGATAGGTAGACGAGGGCTTATTGTCCCTGTTCACGCTTTCCCCCATACCCTTCATCGGATAGACGTATTTGGTAATCTTTGAGAGAATCTCCATAAGCTGAGAGTGGGCGTTGAAGGCTTCAAAAAATGACGAGGTTCCTGGAGGTGGTTGTAGAATCCCGCCAGGAGTGATAAACTCGTCGTCGACCTCGGTCGGAAAGGGTTGGTCAATGTCGTCAATGTTGAGTAGAAGAGGGAATCCAAGCAACGTCGAGACGTAGATGTCCATCTGCCGTATTACGTAGAAAACACGTTTCCTAACCTCCCTCTCTACCGTGTTGATCTGTTCGTGGTGCAGGTCTCGGTGTAGGCCTATTCGCAGAGCGGAGCGGAGCGCAATTCCTACAAAGGCATAGCAACCACTAAGATTGGATGTCGATTGGAGAAATAGAATCATGAATAGAAGAGCCTGTAATGAAGTGAGGTCCCGACAATCAGTCAGGTCTTGCAGGAGAGCTCGTGCAGCGTTGTAGTACTTGAGCCTATTCATATCTGGTCAATACGCTTTCAGATGGTCGAAAACACAGGTACCTTGAACTTACCCTTCTTCCGTGGCATCGCTGTAGGCAACATTCCCCGATTCCGTGTCGTCGAGATTGTTGTACATACAACCAAGGGCCATGACGGCGTATAGGAGCCCTAGGAAATGAGTGTCGTCTTTGGAAAGAGTTTCGATCCGTCTCTCGTACAGCTTCTCGAACCGGTCATAGAAAGTCGGGACGTGGAGTATACGAACAAGGCAGGTTGCACAGCTGAGAGAATAGTAGCAAAGCTTCCGAGCCACGTCCTTGGGAGGCAGCTCGGGGTACGATGCCACGCCTGGAAAGGGAGAGTTGCCCGCTGACGAAGGAGAATCGAGGTTCATGAGACCCGGGGGACGTTCAGGACGGGGGAGAAAAGGCGCCTTTCCAACAGGGCCCAGCATGCCGCGAAAATGCTGCTTCATTCGTTTGAGGAAGACGGCTCCAGACGACACGCCATGATAATCCCAACCTCCCCTGTCGTCGATGTCGAGCTGGCCAATAGAGTCGATCATGGAAAGAAGATGGGCGTCGTTGGGGTCGGGGTTGGTCGGCTGCACTTGTCGAACTTTGACGGATTGAGCGCGTGCACTCTCTCGGTTCTGGAACTCCTGTTGAATGGCCGGGTCAAGATTGGGATCTGCCAGGTCGACGTCGGGCATAAACTTGTGGAGGAGAGTCTCGGCGCGCTGTAAGCGACTCTCGAGTGCTTCGATATACTGAGGAGCGGGGTTTCTCCTTCGATTTGAGGGTTTGTCGTAGGTGCATTCTGAACAGCGGAGACATGGTCAGCGAGACGCGAAATCAGTCCGCCAATGATTCGTGCCCATACCATAGCTGTAGACGGAACAGTGTGTGCATGGCTGCTTTCCATCGCACTTGATTTTTTTACGGCGGCACTCATCGCAAGCGCGCGTTACTCGTCGTCGTTTCTGTATGGGCTGGGATGGCGCGTCGGAAGGGTCGTTTAGGTGATCACCATCGGCTTCGTTGTCAGATCTAGCGCTGGCCGACGGCGACGGGGCATCGTTGGTGGGCCAGTCGTAGGCAGGCCCCTGGCCGTGGTCGTCTTCGGACATTTCGGGCGACATGTCGGGCTTCGTCGAGGTCAGTAAAGGCAGCGAGAGGCAGCGACAATGGACATGACGCTGGGCGATGAGCCCATGGGGGAGTTGGTGGTGGAAGACGACAACAGGCTGTAGCAAAGTGGTAGGGAATTATGCGCCAAATCAAATCAGTGAGCAGAGAAGAGGGAATGGATCGTGGCAGAAGTGGGAATCGACATAATGAGGCACGCATGGGCATTGGTAGAGGGCGTGGGCCCGACAAGGGCGCTGGCGCGGGCTGGGCGGGGCGGGGGGCTCACCAACTCACCAGTCTCAGGCCTTAATGGCGAAGCTGACGGCGACAATGCGCTGGAGGCAGCCGGCACTCCAGGCGCCGCTGGTTGGAGTTTGTTGTTTAATGTGCGGGCCAGTATTCGATTCTTGAAGATTGTAAGATCAGCGGCCCATGTCCCAATTGCGCCAACACTGGCGAGTCTATGCCATCAGAAGGGACAAGGCGGATCCCGCAGCACGGAGCGGGACGGGCGGCACAGCGGTTTGATTTAGTTGAAGATGAGTCGAGCGAGAGGCAGAGAGTTTGGGAGAGAGATGTGGAAGACGATGGGCGGGGGCATCGAGAGAGGCGGTACATGGCGGTGCTCGCACTGTGGCTTCTCACTGTGTCCGACACGGTGCGGCTGGTCCCTGACGAGGAGCAGATACAACTGTCAACTCTCCACGAGCCCCAGAAATCAGGTGCGTGGACGTACCTGGTCAAGTGAAGAGTGGAAAGACACGGTGCGCATTCTGAAAGGCGCGAGAGTGAGCGCGAGCGCGAGCGCGAGCACGAGGCACCAGGGGAAGCCACAGATAGCCTTCAAGGAACAGACAGGGGCGGCTGCGGAATCCCCGATGTATGTATGGACCGCTTCCACCAGATCGTGACTTGTGCAATAAGCTGGTCCGAGATGATTCGAAGAGGGGGGAGGCAGAGGCACAGAGACTTTGTGCGCAACACGGGAAATCCCTTTTTACTTTGGGCAGCCCATTTCCCCTTGCTCAAGTACCAGCAAGACAAAGCGATGAGCCAATACTGCAATGGACTCGTAGGTGACGGCGTTTGACTGTTGCACAGTGTATTGTCTAGCGCAGTTTCCGTCTTCTGGCTGGTGCCGATCTAAAGGATACTCTCGGGGTACTTGTCTCTAGTCGCTATGTGGGTGTCTGTGTGCCTTCTAGCCGCCTCGCAGTACCGCTGGACAAGTTCCGAATAAGTGCATGCAAAGTTCTGTGCAAATACGACATGGGAAGGATGCATGGACCCAGCCCAGTTACTTCCTGCCTTTCGTTGTATCCCACAACTCTATGTCGCTTACGGGGGTTGCTACGGAGTTAAGAGTCGAGCACGTTCCATTGGCTTACTTTATAAGTGGCACGCAAGTAGGTATTCGGCTCCAGAACAAGAACCGGCAGGGAAATGCTTTTCGTTGTGTCTCATCCACTGGATGCATCGGTTCACTACCTGCCGAGGTATAGAGAGAGAGCATTCATCTTCCTCAGGAGTAATGATAGGGTACCTACGCCTAGATGATATCGATATGGCCTCGGGTAGAAGCAACCCGGCGCAAAAGTCCCAGTCCAGCATCAACCATCCAGCCACCACCTCAGGTAAAGTACACACATTACTTACGTAGCGTAGGCCTGGTCGGGTATAATGATGACGGACATTTTCTAGCTCGCGGCTACTTTTAAGCCCCTACTAGGCATGTACGAAGTATATAAGTACAGCAAGTAGACACATCTTTGGTACCTTGCCTCGATATCCACTACAAGCCAGACCAAGGCCCAGACCTCGTTTCTAGATCTAATAGCAGCTCGAACAACATGCCCGTTTGAGAAACGGTCGCCACTGCTGTATGCAGGTGCATATGGTACCGTGCTTATTACCGTCTTATATGCGAGTACAGAGCGGTCCCTGAACAGGCACCATCTTTTTCTTGGATTTCTGCAGCCTGGGCCCAAGAATTTGTCCAGGCTGATCTGACCTGGTAAGGACTACGGCCTCGTCATCAAATACAGGCGGTGTCCAGCACACCCGTCCTGATGCTCAGGGCACAGTGCAAATGAACCAACTGGTGGTGTTCTCCGTTCCGGGTCGGTGAGTGGATACAGACGGCGGATGCACTGGCGGGTGCCGGTCGTGCAGGGATTACGCAATTATACTTTGGCGCGAGGGCATCTCTCTCGGCTTTGGTGGTCCCGTTAGTCATTGATGACCGTTGGCCTCCTGGAAGGAGCAGTATTCCGTACTGTAAGTTACATCATCTGAGAGATCGGCCAATTATCTACATCATCGGTGTTATTAAAGTCCCGCGTACGGTACTTAAGGTAGGTGGATAGAAACGTGGGTTCATCATAGTCAAGAGATAAGCATACCTAAACTTGGCTCCGAAAATAAAATGATAGGAGAAGGAAAGGAACGGAAGCAAGCACAGGCACCTAGCCTCTATGAATATGGGGTTCGTAACCATCGGCTCCGACGAATCCAGCCGGCCGGGGCATCCATACCAAATTTGCAAGCTCACTGCCTAGCACGCTATCTCTGCATTCTCCTACTCATCCATTTATTACCGCGCTCTTCAGAACCCACTCAACTAACTTTGCACATTTGAATGCTGTAGAAATGACATCACTCAAAACACGGCATTGTCGGGTGGGTTGGTGTTCCTGAT
This sequence comes from Pseudonectria buxi, assembly GCA_003693545.1. Classification (NCBI taxonomy): domain Eukaryota; kingdom Fungi; phylum Ascomycota; class Sordariomycetes; order Hypocreales; family Nectriaceae; genus Pseudonectria; species Pseudonectria buxi. The sequence goes on from QUZG01000117.1 coordinate 135,417, forward strand.
TTGATCTTGGCGCCAAGGTCTCCGCGGACAACACAGCGACAGCGAATTAGTTGAGGTCCTGTACAGATCTCGGGGAGTTCAAATGTCATGGCGTGTAGCTCATAAGGGCTCAGGTAAGTAGAATAATAAGTTGCGGTCTCTTCACTTGGGCGATTTGCTCCAGACTTTGGGAGCAGCATTTCCAGAGTATTCAGACTGATGAGAATATGAACTGTATAGCTAGTATGGCCCAGAAGATGAACCTCAGATATTGAACGTGCATGCAGCTCTGACAATTCCATAACTCCTTGTCACTGAATCCTACTATTCACATCTCACCATTGCTTGATCCAGCTCACCGAGACTCACCGAGATACGCCAAGACCCACCGTGACTACCTAGGTACATAGGTACCTAGGTACATAGGTACCTAGGTCCTCCTCCTGCCTGCCCCACCACAGCCTTGCCAGCCCAGGCCTACCTCATCATTGTAGGTCGCCATCGAGCTCTGAAGCTCCTCAGCCTCAGACACGACAACACCGACGCCTCACTTCGCAGCTCAACATGGCCGCGCCGGACTCCGTGCTGGCTTTCTTTACTCAAATGAATAACCTTGGTGGGGAATTTGTCAAAGGTCCGTCTTCAGTCTTCTCCAGATGATCCCGTCCCGTATGCCTGTGAACTAACGCCATCGTCTACAGACCAGCCCAAGCTCGACCTCGATCTCTATCTGCAAAACTACACCGGTTCGCCTCACTCGATCTTCCTCTCCTACGAGCCAGTCTACTAAACCAAGTCTCCAACTTCTAGGCCGAACGAGGTTCGAGCGCCTCATCCACATAGGCAAATCCTCGGTGCCATTATGCACAGACGCTCTCAAGGCTGCCATCGCCGAAGCAAAGTCGGGCTCTGATGTATCTCGCTACCGCGATGCCTGGGACTGCATTCGTATTGCTGCGCCGGATGAGCCTGAGGCACAAAAGGACGAGCAATGGATTGAGAAAACCGAGCGCGCAAACAAAGCAGAGACGGCTCGGCTCGAGGCAGAGTTGAAGGGTTATAGGAATAACCTCATCAAGGAGAGCATTCGCGCAAGTCCACCCACCGACGTCTCATGACGAGAAGAAAGGAACTTGCTAACATTGGCCGCTATAGATGGGAAACGAAGACCTCGGGAAGCATTTCGAAACTATTGGATCCCTTGCCGAGGCCACCGAGACTTACAGTCGAATGCGTCAAGATGTCAGCACGACCAAACACATCATCGATTGCAGTATGCATCTTGTCAGTGTCTCGCTGCAACGCCGTGACTGGACCACATCCATCAACAACCTTGGCAAGATTGTCAGTGTCTTGAACAGTGATGAAGACAAGCTCTCATTTACATACACCAAAATTGTGTCAGGAATCGCCCTCATGGGACTGTGTCACTACCAGGATGCTGCCAAGAGCTTCCTCCAGGCGGACTTTGGAGTGCCCGCCGCACAGTACAACCACGTCGCGAGTCCCAACGATATAGCCATTTACGGAGGTTTGCTGTCTCTGGCCACTATGGACAGAAAGGAACTTCAGTCTCGCGTTCTTGACAACCAGCCGTTCCGGGCTTTCCTTGAGAATGAGCCACACGTTCGAAAAGCCATCAGTCTATTCGTCAACGGCAGATATTCAAGCTGCTTGTCCATTCTCGAATCTGTCCGGACCGATTACCTATTGGACATTTACATTCACAAGCACATCCCGGCCATCTACTCTCAGATCCGCAGCAAGTGCATTGTGCAGTATTTTGTCCCCTTTTCATGTGTCACTTTGGACAGCCTAGATGCCGCTTTCTCTCAGCCGGGAGAGTCCATCGAGGAAGAACTTGTCTCCATGATTCGAGAGGGCACGCTCAAGGCCAGACTTGATGCAAAGAACAAGGTAGGGAATAACCACTTTGGGTCATGGCTGTACGTTTGGGATGCTAACTGATGAGCTTAGATCCTTATTGCTGTCCAACCAAACCCGCGTCTTGAGATGCAAAAGAATGCCCTCCAGGTTGCGCGTCAGTACGAACAAGAGGCCAAGGAAAGGCTCCGGCGCATAAGCATCATGGCTGCCGGTCTTGAGGTTACCGGTAGCAAGAAGTCACACCAGGGCCAGGGCCAGGGCCCTAGGCCAGGGATCGACGAGGCCTGGTATGACGACTCCAAGACAACGTCTAACATTGCTGCCACCGGGGTTGAGGCTCGAGGTTAGGGTCGGGAAATTCCACTTTTGGCAATACACGGCAAATCGGCCTGGACGTTTGACCAGTCTTTGGAGGCAGGTTCCAGGCGTTCCTGTGGGCAAATACGCCTGGATTTACGACCCCGGGGGGCATTGATGAATGAACGGATAACCCTAAAGCGAGACTGTATCGAATGAGAGATGCACATCCGCGACGAGCAATTCAAGGCGTTAAAGGTCTCGGTTACTGTGGCATGTTGAAGGATGCCTTGCTAGTTTAGATCAGGCGCATCATCGAATGCCATACTTTACGACATCAATCACAAATATGCTTTTTATTTATAAAGGACGATTGGGTATCATTGTAATGCGTAGCCGTTATGGAAAAGTCGTCCTCCTTTTACCTTGGTTGAGTTGCGTCATCTCTACTATGGTACGGACAGTGCCTCGAGGTCAGCCCATCTTAACCCATCAGTTGCCGCAGATCAGTCGGTGGCCACCGGACCTGCGCAAATGTGAGACATCTCTTGATGCTCTGCAGGTACTTGCGCGTAACCTCATCACCCATAACATGGCCCTTCTCGCCGTTGTGCAACTTCTCACGCGCGCTGCGCTCGTGGATACCAACCATGGTAACTCCGATGGGCCAGGCCGCCTTTCCAATGCTAAGACGGAGATAGCCATCGTTGGCGTCGACGTAGCGACGCTCCTGCAGAGCCTGGACAATCTCAACAACGGGTTCGAGAATGGAATCGTCGAGGTCACCCTGCTCCATTTTCCGGAAGAGCTGTGGTCCAGGTTAGCTTCTCTCTGCGTTTTCCATGGATGGCGGGGCGGGGCTTCTTGTCCTTGAACTTACCGGCTTCATGTTCTCCCGTGTTTGCACCATGGTGCTGTAAGCCGTCTTGCTGGCAGTTGTGTCCCGTTTCTCAGCCGCCATTGCTCTCTCGTACTCCGTAAGGACCATGGTGAAGTAACTTGCCAGCTGCCTGAGCAGCCACTTTCTACCCTCCTTGTCTTTGGGGACCGTGCCGTCCACCTTCATATCCTTCTCTTCCACCAGCTGCAGCGTTGTTGGTATCGGGCCCTTGGACATGACAGTCGTCAACTTCTTGTATCTTCTCAAGCGCCCAGCATGGGTCTCGCCGAACAGAACCGCTGGCTCTCCCAGCGCACGCAGCTTCTCGGCCAGTGCAACTTCGGCTATGTCTTCGTCGGCATCCCCGGCGTCCTCGTCCGTGTCGCCGGCCTTTCGGACGGGTGGTTCTGGCAGACCGAGCCGCTTCCGCCGCGCCCTCTCCTCCTCGAGCTCCTTTTCTTCGCGTCTCTTGTGTGATTCCTCGGCGAGTTTCCGTCGCTTCTCCTCGCGGGCGACTGCCTCGGCGGCGACCTCCTCTTCACGCTTGCGCTTGGCGGCAACCTTGGCTTGGCGCTCGGCCTCCAGGGCCCTTTGTTCGGCAATGTAGCTCTCTTTGCGCTGCGCTTCAATCTCGGATCGCTTCAGGTACTTCTTGTCGGGCTCGGCGCTCTTTTTGGACTTTGAGAGCTCCTTGCTCATCAATGCTGCAAAGTCCATGGTCGTCTCTGTCGTTTCCAGTCAGGCGGGGAATCGGCTCGAGTTTATAGGTTGGAAAATTTCTCTTCCCAGTATCTGTACAGTTATAATCAAAAGTAGTCAGATTCCGCGAGCGCAGTGCAGTTGTCGCGAAGAAATTGTAGATGATCAAAGATGTCGAGGCTCTGCCATGTGAGGCAGTGAAGAGTGGGCCACATGAGCGACCAAAGCTTTACCTTTTTCAGTTAGTCGATGCTGGGCTGACATAATTAAAGCTGTAAACTTGAATGTATATCCAGTTTCATCAACCTACCTATCCATGCTTGTCAAGCTCTGTACAGAATGATACTACATTATATGTAGAAATCTGCAACAATATCATGGTCAATACTATGAATACTTTAATTATCTCAACCCTTTCAGGTATGGTGCTGTCAGCTTGGCAAGAAGACGTTGTATCAGTACATCCCTTGTGTTCATCCTCATTTGTGCCGAGTGACTATCCCCAGCTTTTGAGGCGCACGGGTCTATATCGGCTAATCCCAGTTCGGTATCTGGTACGAACATTGGGCTGCGCGCTCATGATGTAACGTAGGAGGTGAAGACAAGACAGAACGAATGCGCGACGGCTCGTGCTTCTCACTGTGGCCATTACAATAGCAGCGACATGGCAGCACCGCAGCCAGAGGTTGGCCGCGAGGATACGCCACCGTTTCTCCTCCAGCTCTTCCATCGCAATGGCACTTTCCATCGGTACAACCCATCCACTATCCCAGTTTACGAGGGGACTTGTGCTAACGAGATGCTTCGCCTGACAGGCCAGAAGAATTCGCATCGCATCCACTGCCGCCACATGTCAACGTCTACACCTGGGCCGATTGTACCTTGAACGAACTCGCGCTCGAACTCGCCGCCTCTGATCCGTCCGCTCTCCCCTCCCCCGCCATCGGCACTCGCCTTGTCTTCCAACTTGTCTTTCCCGACCTACGTAACACCAGCGGAGTCGCCCATGCCCATCCTCGCTTTGCCGTCAAAGACTTCGGCAGTGTTGTCATTGGTGAAGGAGACCTTGGGGTAGAAACCATGAACGAATCCGACACCCACGGTATTTCAAAGCCGATTGGCGAAAAATACAAGACCTTGAACGATGCTCGATACGTCGTGGGCGACTTTGTATCTTGCGCAGTGCTACCTCCTCTTGCGGACGGATCGGTCGCTCCGGCTTCTGGCGCTCATAGGGAATCAGCTTTGCCGCCTCGAGAAGGGCGCGGGGGGCGGGGAGCGTTTCCGGGTCGCGAGAGTGGAATGACTCGTGGAGCTGGTCGAGGAGGACGAAGCAGCTGGAGGGATGGCGCGGGCAATGCGTTTCCCATGGGAGATTGGCGAAGAGGCGAGAGGGTCCCAGATGCCATGGGGGGAAGGTCACGAGGCAGAGGTGGGAGGTGGTAGTAGATGGACAAAAGATGAGGATTCGGTTACGGAAAGGGGCCGGCGTCACACGGCATTATACCCAGTTTGCTATAGCATCTCATTCGATGGCTTTTTTGGTAGGGCAATCACTTGTTGCAAATGGAATTGGCCTTTTCTGGCTTTCAAGGGCTCCATTCCTGACGAGCCCGATATATGTACAAACCCCAAACCCTGACATCGCATCTGAACTTATTTCTCGTAGATGAGATCCCCCTTGCGCTTCGCTCGGAAATCCCAAAGTCCCTGGGTATGTTAGATACAGGCCATGGCCAATAGTCGTCGAGTCCAAACTCACGTCGGTCTTGTAGGCAATGTAGCCCATAATGGAAGGGATCAGGGCGACGTAGACAAAGGTGATCCTGGCAGTTCGGGGAGTCCATCGGAAGAACCTGTGGCGGTTCTTTTGCATGGCTGTTCGGCACGTCAGTCGGGAGTTCGGAGCGGTCGCGAGGGGGTCGGAGGAGAGGTTGTCGCGGAGGGACAAGTCACGCACCCTGGAACTTGAGGTAGGCCGGGTCCGGCTTAACGTCTATCAATGGCAGTTAGCAGGGGCGCGTCAATCGCAGATCTCGAGCGCATACTGAGGTGCGCCATTTTGACAGAATCGCAGCTGGGCTCGTGTGGGATCCGGTGGGTGGAAATTGACCGTCGTCACGATTGGAGCTGGAAGTGATGGACCTGAGCCGACAGTGGTTGGAGTTGAAGTTTAATGCTTAGGTAACTGTATCGGAAGCAATCTGATTGGTTGCCGCATTGCCATCTTTTGAGTTACCCTGGATGTTGGAAATTCGATATTGGTCAGTAAGACGAATCACTCGTTTGCAAACACGGACATATATCTAGATATCTAGCGTGGTATCTCTGTACTTCCTGAAGCTCTTCACTTGGTTACAAATATCATCTATCTACAAGATACGAGCTGATGATGACTATTGTCGTCTCAGTACCTATACATATAAATCACTAAGCGTCTACCAGACGCATGATATCTGCTCGAAGCGTAACCACTCAGGCAGGAAACGCAAACACAAAAACCCTACCACATCGACCCGAAAGACTACTGATGATCCATGAACACCATAATCAATGCAGAATTATATGGTATTATTTGCGCTCACAAACGTGCCTGACAACCTGCTTGAAGCACCTCCTCGAGAATCGACGCATCACGTGACAAAAGACCCACCCTGCCTAGCGTGTCTCTCGTCCTACCAGAAAATTGTCGTGATGGAGGCGACTTTAACCAACAGCATTGCACATCTACGTCGCCGTGCTCGTCCCTGCGGAAACTTGCGGGACCAGCATCTAATTCATCACCAGAAACTCGACAATAGGGCTTTTGATCTGCTTCAAGTCTTCAGAAACGGTATCGAAGTCGCAACGCGTCTGAATAGGCGCGACGGCGTGAAGCCAGGCCTCGAACGGCACCTTCATCGTTTATCAACGCCATAGCAAATCACAGAGTCATCATGTCGCAACCACCACCTCCTCCCCCCCCAGGCTGGGGTCCTCCACCTCCTCCGCCGCCATCCTCCTCTTTACCTCCGCCGCCGTCCACCCCAGCGCCTCCTCCACCGGGCTACCGCCCCCCGACCGACCCCCAAGTCGCAAAGTTCGCACAGAAGAAGAAGGAATGGATCCGGAGCCAGCGCAATCGATTTGGCGAGAAGCGCAAGGGTGGATTTGTCCAGTCGCAGAAAGCTGATATGCCACCGGAGCATCTGCGAAAAATCGTCAAGGATATCGGTGACGTGTCGCAGAAGAAGTACACCAACGATAAGCGCAGCTACCTTGGTGCGCTCAAGTTCATGCCCCACGCGGTTTTGAAGCTCATGGAGAACATGCCCATGCCGTGGGAGTCGGCGCGAGAAGTCAAGGTCCTCTACCACGTGAATGGATGCCTGACTCTCGTCAATGAAACCCCCAGAGTCATTGAGCCTGTCTTCTTCGCGCAGTGGGCGATGATGTGGACATTTATGCGAAAAGAAAAGGCCGACAGACGACAGTTTAAACGCATGCGATTCCCCCCATTCGACGACGAGGAGCCTCCACTGTCGTGGTCGGAGAACATCGAGGACGTTGAGCCGCTGGAGCCAATTCAGATGGAACTTGACGAGGATGATGACGCGGCAGTATACGAATGGTTCTACGACCACCGAGCATTGGTCGATACGCCACATGTGAACGGACCGAGTTATAAATCCTGGAACCTCACACTTCCTCAGATGGCCACCCTATTCCGTCTGAGCAGGCCCCTTGTTTCGGATGTTGTCGATGACAACTACTTCAACCTCTTTGACCTCAAGAGCTTCCTGACGGCCAAGGCACTCAACGTTGCTCTTCCTGGTGGTCCTCGGTTTGAGCCTCTGTACAAGGACATTGACCCCAATGACGAGGATTTTGGAGAGTTCAACGCCATCGACCGAATCATTTTCCGAAACCCCATCCGGACCGAGTTTCGGGTAGCATACCCGTACCTGTACAACTCGCTGCCTCGAAGTGTTCATCAGTCTTGGCACTCTCACCCTCAAATCGTTTTCAACCGAGCCGACGATCCGGATCTTCCCACTTTCCATTTCGATCGTCGTATTAATCCCATCTCGTCTCGAACGGTTGCCCCCAAGAATGTGGATGTATCTCATGAGGACGAGCTATTCGGGCCCGGAAACAACGAGGAGCCAGAGGATGAGGCTTTTGAGCTTCCGGCTGGCGTTGAACCTTTCCTTGGCGACGAGGACATGGAGAACGAGCACACCTCCTCGGCCATTGAGCTGTGGTGGGCACCTTTCCCCTTTGATCGTCGATCGGGGCGAATGGTTCGAGCCCAAGATGTGCCGCTCGTCAAGCAGTGGTATCTTGAGCACCCTCCATCTGACCGACCGCCAGTCAAGGTTCGAGTCTCGTACCAAAAGCTGCTGAAGAACTACGTTCTTAACGAGCTTCACAAGAAGACGCCCAAGGCGCAGAACAAGCAGAGCTTGCTACGATCACTGAAGCAGACCAAGTTCTTCCAGCAAACATCCATTGACTGGGTGGAAGCCGGTCTGCAAGTGTGTCGCCAAGGTTTCAACATGCTCAATCTCTTGATTCACCGAAAGAACTTGACCTATCTCCATCTTGACTACAACTTCAACCTGAAGCCAGTCAAGACACTCACAACAAAGGAGCGCAAGAAGTCCCGTTTTGGAAACGCCTTTCACCTGATGCGCGAAATCTTGCGATTGACCAAATTGATCGTGGACGCTCAGGTCCAGTACAGATTGGGTAACATCGATGCCTTCCAGTTAGCCGACGGTATCCTCTACGCTTTTAACCACGTGGGCCAACTCACTGGTATGTACCGATACAAGTACAAGCTGATGCACCAGATCCGAACCTGCAAGGATCTGAAGCATTTGATCTACTATCGGTTCAACTCTGGCCCCGTTGGAAAGGGTCCTGGCTGTGGTTTCTGGGCTCCTGCTTGGAGAGTATGGCTCTTCTTCATGCGAGGTATCATCCCTCTGCTGGAGAGGTGGCTAGGTAACCTCTTGTCTCGTCAGTTCGAGGGTCGACACAGCAAGGGTGTTGCAAAGACTGTCACCAAACAGCGTGTTGAGTCGCACTTCGATCTCGAACTCCGTGCATCTGTGATGGCTGATCTTATGGACATGATGCCAGAGGGTATTAAACAGAACAAGGTCAACACTGTGCTTCAGCATCTTTCTGAGGCCTGGAGGTGCTGGAAGAGCAACATCCCCTGGAAGGTTCCTGGTCTGCCTGCGCCCATCGAGAATATCATTCTTCGATACGTCAAGTCCAAAGCTGATTGGTGGATCTCTGTTGCTCACTACAACCGAGAGCGAATTCGACGAGGAGCCACTGTTGACAAGACTGTGGCGAAGAAGAATGTTGGACGCCTGACCCGACTCTGGCTCAAGGCTGAGCAAGAGCGACAGCACAACCACATGAAGGATGGTCCCTACGTCTCATCTGAAGAGGCCGTGGCCATCTACACTACTACTGTGCATTGGTTGGAGTCGCGCAAGTTCTCTCCCATTCCCTTCCCCAGTGTCTCGTACAAGCACGACACGAAGATTCTCATCCTTGCGCTGGAGCGTCTGAGGGAGTCCTACTCCGTCAAGGGCCGCTTGAACCAAAGCCAGCGAGAAGAGCTGGCCTTGATCGAGCAGGCATATGACAGCCCCGGTACGACTTTGGAGCGAATCAAGCGCTTCTTGCTCACACAGCGTGCGTTCAAGGAGGTCAACATCGACATGAACGACAACTACAGCACCATCAACCCTGTTTATGACATTGAGCCGATTGAGAAGATCAGTGATGCCTATCTTGATCAGTATCTTTGGTATCAGGCGGACCAACGCCATCTTTTCCCTGCTTGGATCAAGCCTTCCGACTCTGAAGTCCCTCCCCTCCTGGTATACAAATGGGCTCAGGGAATCAACAACTTGGACGGTGTGTGGCAAACCGAAAACGGAGAATGTGGTGTCATGATCCAGACAGAGCTTTCCAAGGTATACGAGAAGATGGAACTGACGCTTCTCAATTCCTTGCTGCGATTGATCATGGACCATAATCTGGCAGACTACATAACTGCAAAGAACAACGTCCAGCTCACCTACAAGGACATGAACCACGTCAACAGCTACGGCATGATCCGTGGTCTTCAGTTCTCTGCCTTTGTGTTCCAGTACTACGGACTCGTTTTGGATCTCCTCCTTCTTGGACCTCAGCGAGCTAGTGAGATTGCTGGACCACCGCAAAGCCCCAATGACTTCCTGCAATTCCGCGACCGCGAGACTGAGTCGCGACACCCTATCCGCTTGTACACCCGGTACATTGACAAGATTTGGATGTTCCTTCGGTTCAGCGCAGAGGAGTCGCGAGATCTCATTCAACGCTTCCTTACCGAGCAACCGGATCCCAATTTCGAGAACGTTATCGGATACAAGAGCAAGAAGTGCTGGCCTCGAGACTCACGTATGCGCCTGATGCGCCACGACGTCAACCTTGGCCGCGCCGTATTTTGGGACATCAAGAACCGCCTTCCCAGGTCACTCACAACTATTGACTGGGACGACAGTTTTGTGAGTGTGTACAGTCGAGACAACCCGAACCTGCTGTTCTCCATGTGCGGGTTCGAGGTCCGTATCCTGCCCAAGATACGGAATCAGAACGAGGAGTTCCCTGTCAAGGATAGCGTGTGGTCACTGGTTGACAACACGAGCAAGGAGAGAACGGCTCATGCCTTCCTGCAAGTGACGGAGGAGGATATCCAAAAGTTCAACAACCGTATCCGACAGATTCTCATGTCGTCGGGTTCCACTACGTTCACCAAGATCGCCAACAAGTGGAACACTGCGCTGATTGCGCTCTTCACTTACTACCGCGAGGCGGCTGTTTCAACCGTGGATCTACTTGATACCATTGTCAAGTGCGAGACCAAGATCCAGACTCGAGTCAAGATTGGACTGAACTCGAAGATGCCTTCGCGTTTCCCCCCTGCAGTCTTTTACACGCCCAAGGAGCTTGGTGGTCTTGGAATGATCTCTGGGTCCCACATCTTGATTCCTGCCAGCGACAAGCGGTGGTCTAAGCAGACCGACACCGGTGTCACTCACTACCGAGCTGGTATGACCCATGATGAGGAGACTTTGATCCCCAATATCTTCCGATACATCATTCCCTGGGAGGCTGAATTCATCGACTCCCAGAGAGTATGGACCGAGTACTCTCAAAAGCGTCTTGAGGCGAACCAGCAGAACCGTCGTCTGACTCTTGAGGATCTCGAGGACAGTTGGGACCGTGGTCTGCCACGAATCAACACTCTGTTCCAAAAGGATAGAAGCACCTTGAGTTTCGACAAGGGTTTCCGCGCCCGAGCCGAGTTCAAGATTTACCAACTGATGAAGAACAACCCGTTCTGGTGGACCAGTCAGCGGCACGATGGTAAACTGTGGAACCTCAACGCCTACCGAACCGATGTCATTCAAGCGCTGGGTGGTGTAGAAACTATTCTGGAGCATACCCTTTTCAAGGCCACTGGGTTCCCGTCATGGGAAGGCCTCTTTTGGGAGAAGGCTAGCGGTTTCGAAGAGTTTGTTTGCCCTTTCCCTCAATTCTAATGTAATTGTGACTAACAAAGTGCAGGTCCATGAAGTTCAAGAAGCTTACCAACGCCCAGCGGTCTGGTTTGAACCAGATCCCTAACCGTCGCTTCACCTTGTGGTGGTCGCCTACGATTAACAGAGCCAACGTCTATGTTGGTTTCCAAGTCCAGCTAGATCTCACTGGCATCTTCCTGCACGGAAAGATTCCTACACTGAAGATTTCTCTCATTCAAATCTTCCGAGCCCATTTGTGGCAGAAGATTCATGAATCGGTAGTCATGGATCTTTGTCAAGTCTTTGACCAGGAACTCGAGTCGCTCGGCATCGAGTCGGTGCAGAAGGAAACGATTCATCCTCGAAAGTCGTACAAGATGAACAGCTCGTGCGCCGATATTCTACTCTTTGCAAGCCACAAGTGGAATGTTACTCGCCCGTCGTTGCTCTACGACACGAAGGACGTTATCGAGCCCACAACCACGAACAAGTTCTGGGTCGATGTTCAACTTCGTTACGGCGACTACGACTCTCATGACATTGAGCGCTACACCCGCGCCAAGTATCTTGATTACACTACCGACAGTGCCAGTATCTATCCGTCCGCTACTGGTCTCATGATCGGTATCGATCTGGCTTACAACTTGTACTCTGCTTACGGCATGTACTTCCCTGGTCTCAAGGTCCTGGTTCAGCAAGCCATGGCCAAGATCATGAAGGCCAACCCTGCTCTGTACGTCTTGCGAGAGCGTATCAGAAAGGGCCTCCAGCTCTATGCTTCCGAAAGCAACCAGGAGTTCCTCAACTCGCAAAACTACTCTGAGCTCTTCAGCAACCAGACCCAGCTCTTCATTGACGACACCAACGTTTACCGTGTCACCATCCACAAGACGTTTGAAGGTAATTTGACAACGAAGCCCATCAACGGTGCCATTTTCATCTTCAACCCGCGAACTGGACAACTCTTCCTGAAGATTATTCACACTAGTGTTTGGGCTGGACAGAAGCGTCTTGGACAGCTGGCCAAGTGGAAGACGGCAGAAGAAGTTGCTGCTCTGATTCGGTCATTGCCTGTGGAAGAACAGCCCAAGCAGCTTATCGTAACCCGAAAGGGTCTTCTGGACCCTCTGGAGGTTCACCTGCTGGATTTCCCCAACATTTCCATCCGAGCATCGGAGCTGCAGCTTCCTTTCCAGGCGGCGATGAAGGTGGAGAAGCTCGGAGACATGATTCTACGTGCCACGGAGCCACAGATGGTGCTCTTCAACCTGTACGATGAGTGGCTGAAGAGCATCTCGTCCTACACTGCCTTTTCTCGTCTGATCCTGATCCTTCGTGCTCTGCACGTCAACCCGGACAAGACCAAGCTGATCCTGCGACCCGACAAGACGGTCATTACCCACGAGCATCACATCTGGCCGTCACTGTCTGACGAGGATTGGATCAAGGTTGAAACGCAGCTCCGTGATTTGATCTTGAACGACTATGGCAAGAAGAACAATGTCAACGTCTCAAGCTTGACGAGCAGTGAAGTGCGAGACATCATCTTGGGTATGGAGATCTCGGCGCCATCCATGCAACGACAGCAGGCTGCCGAAATCGAGAAGCAGCAGCAAGAGCAACAGCAGTTGACAGCTGTGACGACCAAGACGCAGAACGTCCACGGTGAGGATATCATTGTGACAACTACTTCGCAGTTTGAGCAACAGACGTTTGCCTCCAAGACGGAATGGCGAACACGAGCCATTGCCACGTCAAACCTACGGACGAGGGCAAAGAACATTTACGTCTCTTCTGTGGATAACGATCTGGAGGATGTGACCTATGTCATGCCCAACAACATTCTCAAGCGCTTCATCACAATTGCAGACCTGAGAGTCCAGGTTGCAGGTTATCTCTACGGCTCCTCGGCTCCAGACAACGACCAAGTCAAGGAGGTCAAGTGTATCGTGATGATGCCGCAGATTGGTGGTTTGCGCAACGTCCAGTTGCCTCAGCAGCTCCCGCAGAGCGATTTCCTCGAGGGCATGGAACCTCTGGGTGTGATCCACACCATGTCTGGCAACGAGCTGCCATACATGTCTGCCGCGGACGTGACGGAGCATTCGAGACTCCTCGACGCCCACCCCGAATGGGACAAGACGAACACGGTGACGGTGTCGGTATCGTTCACTCCCGGTAGTGTCTCGCTGTCTGCTTGGGGTCTTACGCCTCAGGGCTACAAGTGGGGAGCTGAGAACAAGGATACACAGAGCGACCAGCCCCAGGGCTTCACGACGACCATGGGAGAGAAGCGCAAGCTGCTATTGAGTCCCCGATTCAGTGGCTTCTTCCTCGTCCCCGATGATGGCAGGTGGAACTACAGCTTCATGGGCAGCGCATTCGCGGGCATGGAGAAGAAGTCGGTGCACGTCAAGCTGGACACGCCACTGCCATTCTACAGCGACCAGCACCGTCCGGTGCACTTCCACAGCTTTGCTGAGCTGGAAGACATCTGGGTGGACCGTTCGGACAACTTTGCATAGAGAAAGAAGCAAGGCGAAGCGAGCCGAGCTAGCAGAGCTAGCAGAGCGAGGCGTCTTGGGCAAGGCAATGGCTTGGATGTGTATACGAAGAAGCGATGGAAGAGGATGGGCGGTGAAAGTAGGGGAAGCACGGACTGAAAGTATGGACGGCAATGGATGCTAGATGGGCGGGTCTATTCTGGCGCCGGCATATGGAAGGCTGTGGCCAGCTGGGCGGATGATGGACCCGAGTACGGATACATGGTCCGGCTGATGGAAGAATGTGTACTGATTTGTCACGAAGGATCCGGAAGACGATGAATGTTTTGAGTTGTGCTGAGAGAGGAGAGGCATAAAGGAAGAAAAAGGGTGGGGGAAGGGCGCATTCTGCTATTTTGCAGTGGACGAAGCTGGGAGCAACTGTTGTAATTGATTCGACCTCTAGTGAGATTCTGTAAAGTAAAACCAGCATGATTTTGAGGATACAACCATGGGATACTATTTTGAGCACGACAAGATGTCTGTCAATGTCAATGTCAATGTGAATGTGAATGTGAATGTGTCAGGCAATGGAAATGCAGGGGGCACAACGACTGTTTGGTGACCGAGCCGCCGGGACCGGATGACAGTACAAGATGAGTCTGACAAGCGAGATGCCTGGGCTGCCTTGTCTTGTCACGCTGTGGGAGAAGCATGAATGCAAGGCTTCAGAATAGAGAGAGTAAAGACGAGATGGGCAGGGCAAGGAGAGGCAGAGCCGGCTTCACCGAGGACGAGCAAGTCTAGGCGTGAGATGGCGTGGGGGGAGTGGAAATTTGATCTTTATGCGCTCGCCAGCGCGGGTGGGGCCCGAGGCAACGTCGAGCTTGGGGTTGGTTGCGTGTAAGTGGGTTGGGGTGGTAATGGTAATTGCCAGACGGAGTGCACGACGGGACGGAGTTTCTTGAGAGAGCTGGAGTAATTGGGAATTGGCCGTGTCTATTTTGGACGACAATGTTTTGATTGATTCGAGGTTGATGGGAGGGGATGGATGAATCTATCTGTCAGCCTGCCTGGGTGAAAAGGGAAAGGAATCACGTGGGTACCCGGGGAGGTACCCCCAAACATGGGGAATCAGACAGCTTTTTCCTGATTGGTGCTTTATTTCGTGACACGACTCGTCTTGGTAACCTAGCCATGGCCTATCAGAGCCATCCATGCATTTGCTTGCTGCCGCAACGGAGCCAGATGAAAGTGAAAGCAACGGTTCGTCAAGAGGATGACGACAGCCAACCCTCATGTTGCATTGCCAGGGTCCCTTACCGCCGGGACCTTGACCTTGGACCCGGTGGTCCGTGTCTGTATGTTGCGTATGTCCGTGTGTAAGTAGAGCACGGCAATTGGAAAACTGATACCATGGATATGGAATAGTGTGCACGCGTACGAAGCTCACTCGGGCACGCACACGAGGGTGCCGCACTCTTGGGGACTGTCTTGACCGCTTCGAGAACGGGGCATTGGAGATCCAGGGTCAATCTCGTCATAGGGTGGCATCAAAGGGAACGTCACCGGCAGCCAACTGAGTTACCTGAGTGGGATTGTCATAAGGCACCCGGGTGTTAGTTGGCCGCGGAGCTGGTGGCCGTTTCGATTTCGACCTTTGTCTGCTCAACTGGGCCCGTCTGGGAGTTTGTAAGATGGGTATATCCAGGTATTCAGCTATGTGTCTTTCTTTACTTGGCCTTGATTGAGCCGGCACAAGCTGTTTCCCCACCAACATGGAACCAGGCCAACTCCAGAGTCCATTTTGAAATCACAAACATCTTGATCCCCTGGAGCGTTCACCGAGTATTGATTGTTTGCATTCCATGCATGCGCATACGAACTTTGTCGATGGCATCTGCATGTACTACTTGGCAGGTAAGATCGGTATGTGCGGTGGACAGCGACACAAGGGGCAACGATGTGCTCTTCTCTGCTATATTTAGGTGTTCAATACGAGCGTGACGAGGCCTCTACGTGAGAGAGTTAATCTACAAACCTTGTATGGCCCATCGATCACCACTCTATAAGCCCCGTTCCCTGCTCGAGGGCGGCTTTGCTGGTGAGTTGTGAGGGAGCTTGGGGAGGTAGCCAGCCCTGCAAGATTCACTGAGTGTGCGATTGTGGATGCCAGTTGCCAAGTTGGGGCAGGCAGGTGCAGGTGGGGTCTTTGACCCGCAAACTGGGCAAGGCAGGCACGCCGCACGCAAGGCAGGCAGGAGGCAGGTACCCGTCCGTCCGTCTCATGCGTTGAGCGTTCTTGCCTCCCTTCGCCCCTGCCCGTGGCCCGTCGTCCGCACTTGCTCCATACTCTCCTCTTGTTTTCTTTTCTTTTTTCGTTGCTTTTTCGCTTTCTTTTTCTTGCCTGTCAATTTAATCCTCCATCGCAATCATGGCATTCCCCAAGCAAAAAAAGCTTCCCCAACGGCCACACCGTTAAGATATTGTACGCCATCCTACGTCGTCCCACAACTGTCCCGCATCCCCGAGACCCCGAGACCGGATAGGCCAGGATAAGAGAGACAGGGCCATGTTGCCCAAGCAAGCCAAGCCAAGCCAAGCCAGCCAAGCAGCGACGACGACGATAGCGACAACGACAACGCTTCTCCATCCAGCCCCAAGGCCTGCCCTGTCTGCCCAGGCCCTAGTTAGGCCCACCCTCTCCTCCACATTCACATCCACAAGCGGCGCGCGCTAGAAGCCCCCTTCTAGAAGCCTGTTGCCGACCAACTCCTTTACCGGGCCCCTGGGTTCGGTGCCAGACGACGCGCGATGCAGACAGGCCCGGCCGCAGAGCAGGCCCCGTACCCATGCAGCTGGCAGTCGCGATGCTCATTTCTAGATGCTGCCCCTGTGCCCTTCTTCTTCATGCGAGCACCCCTGGACCTGCATGCAACCTTTCGACGTCAATCTATTGCCCCTCGTTAGCGCATTGAGAGCTTCTCGACAATTGCCACGGGCCATTGGGGATCGTCATCCATACTGTAGGTAACCCAACCTGCCCGAGCATGGCCCGTGTACTCCGTCCGCAGTCATCAGTAATAGGTACGCAACGGCTTGTACAGAGAGCCCGCCCGCAAGGCTCAGCCTAACACCGTCTTTCCCTAGCCATCGACTTCCCTCGCAAGCCAGCCGCCGTTCTGGCTTGGTTCCCGTCGGCCCCAGCTCCACCCGCCTCAAAATCTCTGCCCTGCCAAGAGTACCCATGAAGTCATCTCGGCCTCTTTTCCACTGCAACTGCGCTTCTCGTTGCCTTTCTCTTGGTCACCCAGACCTTGAGCGCATCTACAGTACACATCTATGTACCTACTACATCTTTCACGGCGGGCGGGATCTACGGCTGGCAGCCACAGCGGGCTTGACATACCCCGTCGATCGTGGCCAGAACGGCTGCCATGTACGGAGTATGACGTGCGTGCTCCCTCGTCCATGATCCACTGGAACGATGCCGCACCCTCCTCTAGCTTGGATCTTGACAGGGGCCATCATACCCTTTTTTTTTCCTTTTCTTTCCTTGGCTAACCCCCCATTCCATCAGTGACGCCCGTATCTTCTTCGGCTTGTGGAGATGCCTTCAGTCGCGACCACGCCTCTAGCCAGCAATGGCGATTGCTTGGTGCGTCGTCTAATATAGCTTGCCCGGGGTGTGTTATATGGCCCCTCCCCCCCTGCAAGCAAGCAACGCCTCTTCTGCACCGTCCAACCCGCATCGAGGCTTACATAGTGCCATGTACTCTCGATGCCACGCCTTAGCTCGGCACCCGTTGCCTTGCTTAGCTCCGCCGTCTCTTTGGGCCCAAGAATTCGTGCCGTCCGTGTCGTCTCCCATCCGCCGCTACATACAGCCATGCCGGCATCTGCGCGCCAACGTAGCCCAACGCAGCCCAGCCTAACTATGCTCTCCCGCAACAAGCCCCGTTTCACCGTCTGCTTGTCAATTTTCCGGCCAGCCTTGCCTGTCAATTGAACGGCTGCCCCCAAAGACTTGGCCCGCAGGGGTCCTACATTGCCAAATTGCCATCCATCACGACAGTGATGGGCATGGACATGGGCATGCATTGCACCCAACTCTACGGACAGCCCACGCATCCTTGCCTCCAGATAGTTTTCAGGGATCACAACGGGGATCGGGGCATAGATGTTTCTATATCCGGGACCCTAGAGTGAGTGGCATAAGATGCTCATATTATATTGCCCTCGGCGCTTGGACTGGCCCTGTCCGTCTCCGCAGCCCGGCGCGAAGCGGGTACACTCGCCGCAATCTTGATGTTCAGAACCCGCCCTTTTGGAAAGCCGGTCCAGTGCCCACGGTCCACACACCGTCTTTGCTTCTGCTCCAGACCCATGAATCATCTGACGATGACCATGCAGCCCATGTCCTAGCTTGGACCGCCGTCCCCGGTGCGGTGGCCATTCGCTGGCTGGGTTAAATATCCACGAACGGCCGCCTGGACGTGGACAAGTGTTGAATCATGTAAAAGCGTATATACATAGTCTGGGTAACTGCTTAACTACCAGGTGGCAACCATCGGATATCTCTCTCGCAACCCTTCACTCGTTTGACTTGTCGACAACGCTCTCACGCTCTTTTCGCCCTTTCGGACTCTGAAAGCCTCCTTGCAACGAGCCCCGGTCCGGTCCTGATATATAAAACAAGACCCTCGCACGCGCTCCGCACCAAAACTACCACCTCGCACTCCTCCAGTCTCAGCCAGCACGGAAGCGGGAAAGCCTCTGCCCCGTGCCAATCATCCCGGCGACATATGGGCCCAGTACTGCAACAGGCAATATCAGAGTCGACTTATAGCCCTTCTCAACTAGACGAGACGCCTTAAGTCGGCGCAAGCGACCCCGCAACGTCTTCCCCTCAGCTCCTCCAACTCCTTCCGTCCGCAACACAGCCCGGAAGGGCTTCATCTCACCAAATTCTTTCCATCCAGTCTCCGGCGACCGTCCAGAGCGGTTCGCTCTGGCGGAACCCATGTATCGGAGGCACGCTGGCGGGAAACTATCGAGTCGGGGACTACAATGTGGACTACACTGGCCAGGGCTCGCATTCAAGCGAGCAGAGCCAGCACCAACACGTCTATCAGTCGCCCGTACATCAACGTCCTCATATGCAGCAGCCCCGAACCTCTCTCCTCCATCAGGGGGCTCAGGCCGCCGTCGGTCTTCACGAAAGCTCCGATCCGCACCAAGGCAACGCGCACGCCCAGCACTCGGCCATGTCTCAGCATCACCAGCATCAGCATCAGCATCAGCATCAGCACCAGCATCAACACCAGCAGCCGCAGCCTCAAATGATGATGGACCCGTCCCAGCTAACCCATCATCGGCTGGGGCCGTCCCAGTTTGGAACACCTGCCCAGGTGCTTGCCCCAATGTACCAGGCCATGTCAACCCCGACCCAGCAGACACATGTGCGCGTACCGAAGCGACAGCGCCCGGACGACCTCGATCTATCCTCCGTCACGGGTATGTCTGATATGGGAGAAGCGGACTTGAGGATGCAGCATACCCCCTTGGGTGCTGCCTATGCCCAAGCGGCGGCGGTGGCCGTGGGCCAGTCTCATCTTCCTCCCACGCACCATCACCATCGTCTTCCGGATTCAGAACCCCCGTCCAAGATGATGCGCAGAGATGAGAGTGCCGGTGGCGCACCAAGCGTGGTAGGACAAATGGGCATGCCCTCTCCAGCACCTCGTCCACGAGGTCCCAAGCTCAAATTTACCCCAGAAGACGACCAGCTCTTGATCGATCTCAAGGAGCACAAGAATCTCACCTGGAAGCAAATCGCTGATTTCTTCCCGGGCCGCTCTTCGGGAACACTCCAAGTGCGCTATTGCACCAAACTCAAGGCCAAGACAACGCACTGGACAGATGAGACGGTATGCTACGCCTTTTCCCTTGACGCCATTATATACTGGACAGAGACTGACAGAAGCATGAACAGGACGAGAAACTCCGCACAGCACTTCAAGACTACGAAAACGAGAAATGGCGTATTGTTGCGAACAAAGTTGGTGCAGGCTTCACGCCTGTAGCCTGTCGAGAGCGAGCCGATCAGCTGGTCGGGGGAGGAGGGGAATACTCATCTCCTATCGCCGTCTCTGCCGCCGAGTCTGGAGATATATCGTACCAACAGCTCCAGTAATGTCTATTCTTGGGCTTTGAATCTTACCGAAGCATCTCGACGACTGCCCACCACCCCCAAAAGACAAAAGCAAAAACAACGTGGCCAAACTGACTGGCTGCCTAACGACTTTACCTTCTTCATACTCATTTATCTATATCTCTACTAATTTATTGGAACTGCCTCCAAGAAGCACGAACGAGTCCCGGATTAGAAGATACCACGCTGCACAATTTGTTTACCCTTTCCACCATCCTTTTCAAGTTATTTATTTAAAAGTCCAACCATTACCTACCGCGTTTTCACTTTCGCGTTGGACTCCCTTCCATATTATGTTCTTTAGGTCTAATGTTCATATCGAAATGGTCAGATTCAATGGCTCAACCCATCCTTTATCTTTACATCTGTATTTTCTACAGCGTTGACGCTTCATTATGGGATGTTTTCTCTTTTTTTTTTTTTAAAAATAGATAGATATGGCGAACTACTGGGAGGCTTACAAGCAACACTTCCCTCCTGGTGTTTTACGGGCAACCACTAGCTAAGAGGGCCGAAAACTGTTTGAGAAATTATTCTCTGTCTCTCTGTCTCTCTCGCTCCGTTCTCCATTCTTTCTTTCACAGTCAATTCACCATTTCCCCAAGGGCTATACTCCGCTCCTTCGTGACAAGGGTTTGACGCACATACCCTGTTCGGGGCCTGCCTTGTTCCATCTCGCGCGAGCATTGGGGTTATTAAGGAGTCAACAGGCTTGGGTTTTAGGGTGCTAAAGCCGCGACAAGGGCTGGGAAGCGATGGCGGGGTTGGGGCAGATGAAGGAGGCAAATGCTACCTTGAGTGGATTTTGAGCAAAGAACCAACAGCCAAGGCAGTATGCTCACCGCCGCATTCTGGTTGTTTTCGCTGTTGCAAAGAACGAAAATGCTGGCCGTGGCCTAGGGTGAAGTGGCTGATACGCATACTATCTCCGGAGCGTCGTAGACCGCGTTGGCAGGGAGTGACGCCAAGATGGCGACTATCGCGTTTTGGTTGGACCGGGGTTGACCAGTTACAAGTATTGCCGTGTAGACGTCCATCCGTGTCATACCGACAACCCCGGTCAAGCGCCTCTTTTTAGTTACATTGATTGCTTCATGCATGCGACTTGCACAGAGAGAGGGTAAACATGGTGCATTTGTCACCTGCATAAAACCAGGATCGAGTACCGGTATTTTGAACAAGAGAGGAGAGACGAGAGGAGAGAGATGGCGGGGGGCTGAATACCTAGATGTGTTGCATATAACCGTGGTAAACTGCCGTCCCGGGGGGTTGTCGGTCTATTACCAACCCCTGTCATCATCCCAGAGTAGCCCCAAGTACTAGGAGCCGATGAGGACAAAAAGGACTGACGTTGGATGACTCAAGGCTGAAGACTGAATGGGGGGGATTGGACTTGACGTCTGCGGGGGGGCTATCGGGCGCTGAATTGTGTGTTTCATGCTGACGTGGTTGCGCATTGATGGACAAGTGGCTGGCGACTGTCTCGATATGTGCTTGAAGACGAGACGAGATGCGAGGCGAGGCTGTCTTGCTGTGCCGTGCTGCTGGGCCGTCCCCTGCTGTTGCCATGCCGCGGCTGAAGACTCGGTGAGGAGGCTGATAGTCGGTGAGAGGCAACAACTCATCTAGGTATGTACGGAGTAGTAGACAGGAATGTGGCTGCTTGAGCTTTGCGGAAGCCGGAAGAAGAAAAAGGAAGGTAGCTATCCAGAGAAAGAAAAGCAAACAAGGGAAAAAAATCCCACGAAACAAGAGAAAAAACATGGGTAGTAATATTCCCGGCGTTATAACCAACATGGTGATGGGCCCAGCACCGATCTCCAGGCGTCGGGGTCTAGATCCTCATCACTGACGCGAGATGAGTGTGACAGCCAAGAGAGAGCCCCAAGAGGCTGCAAGGAGCAAGAGGCTTCTGCATGCAGTCAAGCCTTGCCGGCGCGTGCCATGGCGAATAGCAACCGTCGGACCAGGCTTTTGCCTTGCTTCTGTGCCTTGCTGTCGGGTGTGTTCGCTTGGCCCTCATGAAACGAGCGTTAGCACGCCAAGAGTAGCGGTAAGTCGGCAGTGTTTGGTGAATAAGAAACAGGGCACGGGTGAGCTGTAGACAACTAAGGAGCCAGTCACGCCATGTAGCAGGTGAGTCGTTATTATTTAGCAATGTTCGTCTTGAAGGTATGCTGATTGACTGAATATACGGACTAGGGACGAGCTGTATCCAGTGTTTTCGTCTTTCATGTTTTCCTCATTGCTCTTCAGTGTTTGCCGGAGGTGTAGCTAGGGAATTTGCCCAGAGGACTACTCTGAAATATGCCCCCAGCGGGTAAACAGCGATATGCCAAGGAGGCTTGTGACCTATATCATGGTCCGATATCGCCTTTCACCTCTGCCGAGTAGAGATGCGAGTGTGACACAGGATGCCTCGGTAACTTTCCATTGCGTGGTTGGAGCGCTTGCGCCAAGACGGCGCGGATGAGAGGCTTGTGACAGACAGTTGGGATCGTCTGGAAGTGTACTTGTCGCGGAACAAGGCAACTGGCATGCCATGTTAAGGGTCCCTGAATCGAGATTCTAGCGCAGTCAAGCCTCGGTAACAGCCACCAAGCCCTGGTCTTTAAGCGGCGGCAAGGTTCAAGCAAAACACTTGGCCAGTTGGTCCGCATCAAGGGATCTGCCCGCCTCGACGAGGTCGACTAGGGTTTGGTGACCAGTTACATCAAGACCTTGGTCGAGAAATGCGGCCGTTTCGACGAGCCAGCCATTAAAGTCCCGGACCTCTGTCGGCCGACCAGCTCGCACGTCTTGGAGCATTGAACTGGTGTTGTCCCTGACTTTGTGACCCACTGTGTATACCATTTCCTTGAGGCGCTGCTGAGAGAACCTTTCCTGCAGACCCTCGGGTGAGAGATCTAGACCCGTCTCAGGTCCTGGACGAGCATCTTGGATGATTGCCGCGCTACTTTCAGCTCGAGCAAGAGCTTGGAGAACCCTGCTTGCCTCGGCCAGGAGCTGATCAACCACCCGCTCGAGAGAGTCCCTGTGCTCGTTGAAGAGAACGCCGTTCTTACAATCCAGAATAGCTGTGATTGGGTTTATGACGGCGTTGACAACCAACTTTTCCAACTGGAGTATCCAAAGCTCTGGCCGCGAGACCGACCTCCCGCTAAGATGAGGCGCTTCCGTAATCTGCCTTATTAGGTAGGCAGTTTTGTGATGAGAGTCGCGATTGGGGAGAACAGGCCCAATGGCAACGTCGGCCTGCGAGGCATGCAAGCTGCGGAACGTTCCTTGAGATGTTACTCCGTGTGTCGTGACGCAGCCTAGGATATTAGGAGCGTTGCCGCTGCTAAAACGATGGGACACATACTCCAGACCATGAGGTGGCCAGAGCTTCGACATGCCGTTCTGGGTAAAGGCGATTGTGCTGTTTTGGTCCAGATAGGCCCGAACTCGATCGACTTGGGGCAGCGCCGCACCGGCTTTGGTTGCGATGATGAGGTTTTGTAGCTTGCCGCCATCGGATACCTCACGTACGGGGCCATTGTCTGGTTTAGAATCCGTCCACCACTCAATTCTAAACTTCTTGTGCTTCTCAAGAGTACCAGAACGAATAATCTCAATTCCATCACTGGCTAGCCACTGGTGTAAGAGCTCCTTTTTGTGAACTACGAGCGTGATGGCGGGCTGTTCGGGAGCCATGGCGAGGCAACTTGCGAAGAGACGGCCGAGATTCCCAACACCCATAATGTGAATTTGGCGATCCGCGCCATTGGCAGACTGAGGCTCAGGAAGTGGAGCATGGCTGCTTTCGAGACCAAGATTTGAGATATCCCATGCATATAGCTTTGGAGGGGGCAGTGAATCTTGGACCACAGTTTGAAGCCAGAGCGGCTGCTGTGAATACATCCTCTGCGGCTTGAAGGATCGGTCTAGTCGGGTTGATAGGATTCTCAAGGGTTTCTGGAGCGGTGTGTGACGCAGAATAGATGCGCTTGACATGATTCTAAGAGGATGTCGTCCGTTGAAGCTATCCCCGCCCACCCGATGTGAATTGGATCGACAATGCTTAGTTTGGAGATGTGAAAAAGAAAGTAAAAATGTGTGGATATTCCTGCAAACTAGAGCAGATGTCAATGCAGCATCTCATGGACGATGTGCAAGGATTGCTGCTTGGTGGTTGGGATAACGTTGATGGAGCTTGAGATGGATAGTGGAGTCTGAACTTTGAAGAGGCGTTTGCAGTTGGAGCAATGTGGCTAAAGTATGGTGGCGGCTGTGGCGGTGCTGATGCTGGTGCCTACCGTTCTTAGAAATCAACTGTCCAATCACACCACGTGCCAGTGGATTTCGGCAACGCTGTTGGCTCATGCGTCATCGCCCAAGTTCACGACGGTTGCGATCCAAACTTTTCACAGCCACTTCATCCACTTCCGATTTGACCTCTGCAATGACGGGTTTGACCAGTTTCGACTTCTTTTGCTCATGAATTGTGCACTGGAAAAGCCCGGTAGAAATGACGAGTACCGCCTAAGCCCGATCCAATACCCATCTGCTCTGTTTGCACATCTCCAAGGCCTGGTTGGTGCTCTCCGAGAATAGGCCCTGGGCATTCAGTTTGGAAAGACTGTGAGCACAGCCTAACTATTAGGTCTTTCTGCTCCAATCGAATCTCATCAGCCGGCATCACTCTATATTTTCCTTTAAATCACGGCCAACCACTAAGTCCCAACTTTACACACTCGGCGTGATCGCACCATGGCGCCCGAGGAACATAACTCAGATAGCCAAGGCGAAAGCCGGGCTGGCCTTCTCGGGAGAATGGTTGCTGCCGCGCAAGAAGGTGCAGCACCGGCTGATTCCGAACCGGTATCCATCACTGAGGGCATGGACGAGGAAGATGCACTTAGAAACCTGACTGGAACTGCTGTGAGAGACCAGACCGATCTAGAGCGCGACATTACGATCCAGGCCAACGCAGCACTCATGGATGCTGAAGATAAAAAGGATCAGGCTCGTATCGATAAACTAGAGGCAACGAGGCATCGGCTCCAGCTCCAGCTCGATAAGTCCAAGAAGCGCCTTGAGCAGGTTTCTGGGAATCCATACCAGTCTCGCAATGTGCAAAGAGAAATTGCCAAGCTGGACGATGAAGTCCAGCAAGTCAGTACGGATATTTCCGACTTCAAATCACGTATGAGCAAGCGGCATCAGGAGGAACCCATCAACGATGCCAACCACTCAAAGTCGCAGAGATTGCCAGGTGAAAGCCATCGTGATTATCTGATCCGCACCGGAAAGATCACCCCGTTCGCCAGGATAGGTGGCGCACGTCCTCCAGGAATCGAAGGGCAGTTGGCAGATACAATTCTCGACGCGGAAGAAGAGGCGGCCGCCGAACAGCTAGGAGGCGATACCGAGGGGCCAACGTCACACCAAACGCTTCGACGGCCTGGTTTTGCAGATGAGCCAACCGAGCTTAAACGTCCGGTGACCACCGAAGTCGAGAGCGAGTTTTCACTACGACCGAGGAAGAAGAGACGTGTTGTAGAGCGGAGCCCATCTGCCGAGTTCGAACCTGAACCGGACGCCGCGTCTGGGTCAGACGACGACGACCATGATCATGGCGTTTGGCAGCAAGGAAACGAGGACGACCTTATACGAGAGGAAAAACGAAAGAGCAAGGCCAAGGCGAAGGCCTCTGAGCAGGAGCAGATCGATCTGAGCAAGATTGATGATGGAAACGAGGCGCACTATAAAAGAAGGCTCAAGGACTGGGTTGCTCGGCGTAGTCGTGCGCGGAGGGCTCGTCGACAAACAAACCAGCCTGCAGAGACGGAGGAGAGTGATGAGGAAGAGGACGAATGGCTTAAACCCGCCCCGGACTTCCCAGATCATCACTTTGGCGACGACTTGAAGCTCCCCGGAGACATCCACCCCTCTCTTTTCGGATACCAGAAAACGGGTGTTCAATGGCTCGCCGAACTCTACAAGCAAAACGTCGGCGGAATTGTTGGTGATGAGATGGGCTTGGGCAAAACCGTTCAGCTGATTGCATTCATTGCCGCTCTTCACTATAGCAAGAAGCTTCATCGTCCCGTCGTTGTCGTTGCGCCAGCCACCCTTCTTCGCCAATGGGTGAGCGAGTTCCACCGATGGTGGCCGCCTCTTCGGGTCTCGATTCTTCATGCGTCGGGTAGTGGCATGTTGAACCCCAAATTTGAAGACGAATACGATCTAGACCACTATAAACCGCTTGCAAACAAGTCTGCGAAAGCAGCGAGGAACATTGTCAATAACGTCGTCAAGAATGGCCATGTCCTTGTCACAACCTACACCGGCCTCCAGACGTACGCAGACGAGCTGTTACAAGTCCAGTGGGACTACGCTGTCCTGGACGAGGGCCACAAGATTCGAAATCCCAACGCCGAGATCACGGTCACTTGCAAGGAACTGAACACGCCGAATCGTGTGATCCTCTCGGGAACCCCAGTTCAGAACAACCTCACAGAGCTCTGGTCCCTGTTTGACTTTATCTATCCCATGCGATTGGGTACCCTTGTCAACTTCCGAGCCCAGTTTGAGATCCCGATCCGACAGGGCGGATATGCCAACGCATCAAATCTGCAGGTAATGACGGCAGAAAAGTGCGCCGAGGCTCTGAAAGAGACCATTAGCGAGTATCTGCTGCAACGCTTAAAGGTGGATGTTGCTGCCGACCTACCAGAGAAGACGGAGCAGGTCCTCTTCTGCAAGCTGACGGATGGACAACGAGGAGCATACGAGACGTTTCTGAAATCGGACGAGGTTTCGGCTATCCTCAGTCGCCGACGTCAGTCGCTCTATGGCATCGATATACTGCGAAAGATCTGTAATCATCCCGACCTACTCGACAAGAGTCTAGGACAAAAAGCCGGCTATGATTTCGGGAACCCCAAGCTTTCTGCCAAGCTTCAGCTCACCAAGGACCTCTTGCAAAAGGTCATGATTCCAAACGGCCACAAGACTCTTCTCTTCTCTCAAGGAAAGCAGATGCTCAACATCATCGAAAAGTGTATGCGAGAGTGTGGCATCTCCCATCTCCGTATGGATGGTGAAACACCCGTGGATCACCGGCAGACCATGATTGACCGTTTCAACGGCGATCCTGATATTCACGTCTTCCTCATGACTACCAGAACTGGCGGCCTAGGAACGAACCTGACAGGCGCCGACCGCATCATCATTTTTGACCCAGACTGGAATCCTTCAACGGATTTGCAGGCTCGTGAAAGAGCATGGAGACTGGGACAGACAAGGCCTGTCAAGATTTATCGACTCATGACGGAAGGCACTATTGAGGAGAAGATATACCACCGCCAAATCTTCAAGCAGTTTATGACAAACAAGGTCTTGAAAGACCCAAAACAGAGAAGCTCATATGATCTCTCTGATCTCTACGATCTATTCAGCTTCAACCCATCCGGAGAAGCTGGTGCTCAACGAAGCGAGGTCTTCAAAGGGGCTGAGCTCGACATATCAAATGGCGGTACGCAAGGTAATGAGGCACAGAACTTACAGCCTATCGGCAGTATTGGTACGAATCAAGGTGATGAAGAAGGCAGGGAGCTCCAAAGCATGGGACTGGTTGCTGCCATGGAGGAAGTCAAGGAAGACAAGTCCGCTCACGAGGAGAGACGTATGCTAGAGGGCATCTTTGCACGATCCGTCAATAGTGCCTACGACCACGAGCAAATCGTCAATGGGCCGCAAAAGGCCAAGGCAGACCAGAGTGTCCTCCGTCACGAGGCGAACCAGGTAGCTCGTCAAGCTGCGGCACATCTGCGACAAGCCGAGATGGAAGCTCGTAGAATGCCTGTCGGAACAGTGACTTGGACCGGAGAAGTAGGACAAGGAGGTCGTCCAGGAGCCAATCGCAGACGTGGAGGGCCAAGCTCCGCTGGCATCATGAGCAATCTTGCTGAGCGGCAAGGCTTAGATGGCGGGAGCGCGACGAGTTCAAGGTCTGGCACGCCGGGCTCGGACCGGAACCTCAAGGCCAAGGACTTTGTGGCCATGATCAAGAACTTCATCAACCGGCAGGGCGGGCGAGTGCCTAGCAAGATGCTCGTGGATCACTTCAATCCGCTTTGCCCAGGAAAGAAGCAAAGCGACGAGTTCAAGACGGCTCTGGACAAAGTCGCAATGCTGAACAAGACGGGGGGCACTGGCCGTGGTATTTGGACGCTGAAGCCTGGAGTGAAATAAGATGGGGACCGCCGTGAGATATCCTTTGAATGCTAGCACGGAGTTACGGTGGTTCGAGGGTAGATGAATTGGATGTTCAGCTCGATAAGAGACAATGGCAACAGTTCAAGCTTCATACACTCAATACACATGTCACTGATTGGGCTCACAAGGGGTTGGGTCTTATTCTGACAAGGAGCATGATGCATGGGCCTTCTTCGGGCGAACTCATAACTGTCTACTGCTCCCTATACCGTTACCGGAACAGGCAACGCAAGATAGACTGGAGACCAGGCACAATGGCCGTTCTCCTCGTGATTCTCAACGCCACAGAGGTACCAGGTAGCGAAACTCCTGTCCAATCCAAGCAACCCAATTGTGAGCTGCTCAGAGACGACGACCACGGCGACCACCCTTTCTGCGGGTAGAGTCGGAGGGCGTGGGGGTAACGTCCTCAATGCGGCCGATCTTCATGCCAGCACGGGCAAGGGCACGGAGGGCAGACTGGGCACCGGGACCGGGGGTCTTGGTACCGTTACCTAGTTGGCAGGTTAGCATTCTGTCGGTGAGCACATCGTCGGGTCGCCTGTAACATACCACCAGTGGCACGGATCTTGATGTGGAGAGCGTTGATGCCGAGCTCCTTGCAGCGGGCAGCGACGTCCTGGGCAGCCAACATGGCGGCGTAAGGGGAGGACTCGTCACGATCGGCCTTGACCTTCATACCACCGGTAACACGGCAGATAGTCTCGCGACCACTTTAAATTACAGAAAGTTAGCCTCTTGCCCCGCCAATGACATGTAAAAGTTGATTTTCGCATCTTCTCCCCCGCCTGGGGATAAGGAATCGCGGGGCTCTTGGGTTGACGAACCTGAGATCGGTGACGTGGACGAAGGTATCGTTGAAAGAGGCGAAGATACGGGCAACGCCGAAGACGAGCTCGCCTGTAAGAACCCAGCATGTCAGCGTACTGCTCTTCGCAATTCCTCAAGATTGGCTAGGATCGCCTGGAATATGCATACCATCACGGACGGAGGGGCCCAGGGAGATGTTCTCCTGGGGGGCACGGGCGACCTTCTTGGGGGGCATCTTGAAATTGGCGACTGGTGGTTGTCTTGACACTTAGGCTGTTGAGAATGAAGATCTCCAAATGGAATTCTCGCGATGGACAGTTTAGTGGCGGAGCGTGTGGCCCACCAAAGCGGTGGGTCGCGGCAGAAATCCCGCGGTGAAATAAGCAGTGGGTGTAGCGAAAAAGCCCTGCCCTAGCCGCCAATTTTTTTCATATCGGGTGGATCCTGTAATCCACCTCACCTCGTGAGAAGAAACGAAGCTGCGAAGATTCCTTCCTTCACCAGCTGCATCGCCGACCGACAACTAACCGACTCCTCAACACCAGCCGTCGCCGACAAAATGGGTGCTACGTATGTGCTTCCTCCTTGAGCCTGAGATATGAGGGACAGGCGCCCGGTCTCGAACCTTTTGCAGATTGTCGTGGTCCTCCTCGCTGGAAAGCCAACGATCCCCGACGCTTCGTCGCCAGGACCGCTGGCCTGCCAGCTCGATCTTTCTCAGACTTCTCCCTCGGATGCACGGGCTTGGAACACAGCTTGCGCATTGAGAGACGTTGTCTGGGGTGTTGGAGATGAAGACACTATGTGTTCTTCTCTCTAAAAACCATTGTCGCTTGGGTGGTTAACATGGCTGAAAATGCCATAGTTTGCCTACCACCCTCGACTGAACCTTTCCTGAGCAGAAATGTTTGGGGTCTTGTCGGATGAGGGACCAAGGCTGTTCATTTTACGCAGTCACACTGCTTTGGACTCCCCTTGCCTCACCGATCAAAACCATCCTCTCGAGTTAGCCAAGGCGGAGAATGTCGCTTTCGCAACAGTTCTCGCACCGGCGCTCTGTCGCATACCATCTCGGTATGCTGGACTACGTGCTAATCTGATGATCACAGCGTTCCTACCAACGACCAGATCCTGGTCCCTGAGACCCTCCTCAAGAAGAGAAAGTCTCAGGAGAAGGCCCGCGCTGAGCGCAACGAGGCCACTGAGAAGAAGAAGGCCGTACGTATTATCTCTTTTCTCTTTTCCTCCACTCTGCATTATGATGCATAACACATCTATCGACTAGACTTAGGTCTATGCTGTTGATAATTAACCTTCTTTCGGGTCTGACATTGCTCAACCTAATACACTTTTGCACAAAAACTTGGGTTCAGAGCATTGAAGCTAACAAACTTCATCAGTCCAACAAGGAGAAGCGTGGTGTCATCTTCAAGCGTGCTGAGAAGTACGTCAAGGAGTACCGCGACAACGAGCGTGAGAAGGTCCGCCTCCACCGCGTTGCCAAGAGCGAGGACTCCGCCTACATCCCCGCTGAGGCCAACCTGATCTTCGTTGTCCGCATCAAGGGGTACGTTCTGATTGCCTGCTTCCACAAATCTCAACATGTCCGCTAACACCCATCTCCAGTATCAACAAGATTGCCCCCAAGCCCCGCAAGATCCTCCAGCTCCTCCGTCTCCTCCAGATCAACAACGGTGTCTTCATCAAGGTCAGCAAGGCTACCACTGAGATGCTCAAGGTTGTCGAGCCCTGGGTCGCCTACGGTTACCCCAACCTGAAGACCATCAAGGAGCTCATCTACAAGCGTGGTTACGGCAAGGTCAACAAGCAGCGCACTGCTCTGACTGACAACTCCATCATTGAGGAGAACCTCGGCAAGTACGGCATTGTCTGCATGGAGGATCTCATCCACGAGATCTACTCCGTCGGCCCCAACTTCAAGCAGGCCTCCAACTTCCTGTGGCCCTTCAAGCTCAGCAACCCCACTGGTGGCTTCCGCCCCCGCAAGTTCAAGCACTTCATCGAGGGTGGTGACCTTGGCAACCGCGAGGAGCACATCAACGCCCTCGTCCGCCAGATGAACTAAAATGGTTACTTGCGGTTTAGGTGTAAAGGGATGGTCATAAAGACCCAAAAATGAATTTGGTTTCTCGGCGTTCGTATCATGACAGGGATTTGTGGAAATTGATACCGTGATGAATGACACTCGAGTTTTCCAAATTGACTGTGATTCTCCGTGATTGTTCGTGACATGCTTCTGTTTTTCAAGTGACTGCTGGCCACCTAGGTGTCTGTAACAACCAAGAATCTTTATAACTGCCGGTAAAGCGAGGTGGTATTGCTAGTAACAGTCTATTTGCGGGGTTCCGTTGACCCAGTTCATGCAACGGCCAAGCCTTTATTTCGCTCTTTACATCTTGATATCGAAACTCGTTCCGCACCCGCAGCTGCTCGTCGCGTAAGGATTGTCGACGATCTTGAACTGGGATCCGATCAACTCCATTGTGAAATCCACTTTGCTTCCCTTGAGCAAATCGAGGGACGGCTCATCAAGGATAATCTTGGGTCCTTCTTCG
Organism: Pseudonectria buxi; assembly: GCA_003693545.1. Lineage (NCBI taxonomy): Eukaryota > Fungi > Ascomycota > Sordariomycetes > Hypocreales > Nectriaceae > Pseudonectria > Pseudonectria buxi. The sequence continues at coordinate 167,078 of QUZG01000117.1, forward strand.
GAAGCTGAGCTGGGGTCGACGTCATCGGAAATGTACTGAAATATCGTATCGTCCTCGTTGACGACAGACGACCACTCCTCAGAGCCCTTGGCCGGGAGAGTGACGAGGCTCATGAGATACTGGAAACCGTGGCAGCCGCCACTCTCAACTTGGATCCGTAGGGCGAGATTCGGGTTACCGTCCTTCTCCATAACCTGTGTCAAACGCTATACAGTTTGTCAGTTAACTGTCCCATAAAACACACTCATGGGTGCTTATGGCTTACCTTGGCAGCTCGGGGAGTGATTTCCAAAACCATTTCTTTGCCATCATCATCCGTTTGTGTATTCAATATGCTTCGAGTCTTTCGGCGGACGGACGAAGTCGTGAAACATCTCCTGGAAGAAGCTCGCATCGGAGCAACCCACGACTTCTGACTACAGACGCGCTGCATATAGGCCCGGTTCGTAAGAAAAATAGCGCTGGCCTGGACGGTCCGTGATGTTGCGCATCGGGGCGCGAGGAATTCGAGGGGCGTAGACGACTTCGGCGCGGCGGTGGAGTAACTGCGAGTAGCAAGCTGAAGGAACGACCTCGCAGCAGAAGAGGCGTTGGTGCAGTGGATTCGAGTCATGGCGAGAGAATGACCTTGGGTCAGAAAGTAATGTAATCCGGGTGGTAGTTGATGCTTGCTGAGAAATCGGAACGAAGGCGAGATGCTACGTAAATTTCCCCAATGTCGAATTTCTGGCTGCGGAACCGGCGCCACGCCTATTGGAGGGGGCGGGTATGTACGGGCGACGCACCGCCACAGATGTGCTTCTGTGGCGCAGTCTGGCTGCTGGCCGCTTGCTGGTGTGCCAGCTGGCAGAGGGAAAAAAAATGTCGTGTGGTCTCTGGGCGACCCGCTTATCGATACCAGCGCCAGCTCTGACTCGTCGAGACGGTCGAATCGCTAAGCCCCAAGGTGCACGCCCCACCTCCCACCAAAAATCACCAATTTTCGTTCACTACGAAACAACCCCGCGCACGCACCTTGCGAGATTGACCCTTACCAGGACAAGATCCAGCGTCAAAGAAATCGCCCATCATGTCTCGATTCTTCCGCGGCGGCGACGAGAGCTCCAGCGACAGCTCCAGCGAGGAGGAGGAGCTCTACTCCGAGGAGGAGGAGGAGGAGGTCAAGAAGAACGCCTTCGAGAAGGATTCCGACGACGATTCCGATGCCGACAGCGATGCTGACAGCGATGACTCCGACGACTCCGACGAAGGAAAGGGCAACAGATTCTTGAAGGATGCTTCATCCGACGAAGAAAGCGACGATGAGGTCCGAAGCAAGGTCAAGAGCGCCAAAGACAAGCGTCTCGACGAGTTGGACGCATCCATCAAGCAGATTGAGAACGGACAGAAGAACGGCGACTGGACCCTCATCTCGGCTGGTAGGAGAAGCACCTCTACCCTCAAGCCCAGGAGCTGGACGCTGACAGATGTACGCAGAATTCGATAAGCTCAGCCGTCAGGTGGCCAAGGTGCCCGGAGGCAAGACCCCCAAGCCTTACATCCGCATTCTTGCCGACCTCGAGGACTTCATGAACGAGGCCCTCGCCAAGCAGAAGGTCACCCCCAAGAAGATGAACGCCATCCAGGCCCGAAACCTCAACGCCGTCAAGCAGAAGATCAAGAAGACCAACAAGGAGTACCAGACTCAAATCGATGCCTACCGAGCAAACAACGATGGCTTCATGGAGTCGGATGTCGAGGAGGAGCTGCCCGTTGTCGCCTCCAAGCCCAAGAAGCTCCCCAAGCTCGAGGTTGAGGCCGCAACCGAGGAGTTGGACGACGAGGGTTTCGCCACCGTTGGCAAGGGCGGCCGCGCCCTGCAATACACCCCCGAGAGCATCTTCAAGCACCTGCGAACTATTCTTGAGTCTCGTGGTAAGAAGAACACCGATCGCCAGGAGCAGATCAAGGTGATGGAGAAGCTGAGCGAGATCGCCAACACCCCCTACCAGCAGATCCGTGTGCTGCTCACCCTCATCTCCGCTCGATTCGATCTCGGTGCCGGTACCGGAAACACCATGCCTCTGGAGCACTGGAAGTCTGCTGAGAAGGAGCTGTCCACTCTCCTCCAGGTCCTTGAGACCAACCATGACTACATTGTTGTCGAGAACGCCGAGGAGTGGGACGATGATGAGAAGCCCCCCTCTGTCCAGGAGGGCGAGAAGTACATCAAGGTTCCTGGCAGCATTGTCTCTTACGTTGAGAGACTGGACGATGAGCTTGTCCGCTCCCTGCAGAGCATCGACCCCCACACCTCCGAGTACATTGAGCGTCTGCAAGATGAGGGTGCTCTGTACAACATCATCTTCCGTGGCCTCCTTTACTACGAGTACCTCCGAAAGGATACCGCGCTCGACACCCCTCAAGACAGTGTTAACCGTATTGTCATGCGACGATTGGAGCACGTTTACTTCAAGGTAAGTTTCCTCTGTTTCCATGGAGAAATCTCTCAAGCTTGTACCGCATGCTGACCAGAATCCCCCTCTAGCCCGCCCAGGTTGTCAAGACCTTTGAGGAGAACTGCTGGAAGGCCGTTGGCGAGTCCGTCGAGTCTGTCATCACTCCCCGCAGCCAGGCTCAGGATGCTGGCAACTTGGTCAACGTTCTCTGCAACTACCTGTTCAACAACAGCGACGGCATTATCCGTGCCCGAGCTATGCTCTGCCAGGTCTACTTCCTTGCCCTGCACGGCGAGTACTACAAGGCCCGCGACATGATGTTGATGTCCCATCTCCAGGAGACGATCCCCAACTTTGACGTGCTGAGCCAGATTCTCTACAACCGAACGCTGGTCCAGGTCGGTCTCTGCGCGTTCCGCAAGGGTCTCGTGTACGATGCCCAGAACACTCTCCAGGAGATCTGCGGCAGCGGTCGCCAGAAGGAGTTGCTGGCTCAGGGTGTTATGATGCAGCGATTCAACCAGGTCTCTCCCGAGCAGGAGCGTCTGGAGAAGCAGCGTCAACTCCCCTTCCACATGCACATCAACCTGGAGCTTCTGGAGTGTGTGTACCTCACCTGCAGCATGCTCCTCGAGATCCCGCTGCTGGCCCAGACGGGCTCGTCGCCCGACATCCGGAAGCGTGTCATCAGCAAGACGTACCGCCGAATGCTCGAGTACCACGAGAGACAGATCTTCACTGGACCCCCCGAGAACACTCGTGACCACGTGATGCAGGCGTCCAAGGCGCTGGCCGCGGGCGAGTGGAAGAAGTCGATTACCTTCATTCACAGCATCAAGATCTGGGACCTGATGCCCAACGCCGAGGACATCAAGACGATGCTCTCCAAGCAGATCCAGGAGGAGGGTCTCCGAACATACCTCTTCACCTACGCCCCCTTCTACGATACCCTTGCCCTTGAGACTCTCAGCGGCATGTTTGAGCTTGACGCCACCAAGGTGGCAGCCGTTGTCAGCAAGATGATTAGCCACGAGGAGCTGGCCGCGTCCCTGGACCAGGTCACCTCAACGGTCATCTTCCGCAAGGGTGTCGAGCTCAGCCGCCTGCAGTCCCTCGCCCTGGCGCTTTCCGACAAGGCCAGCCAGCTCATTGAGACCAACGAGCGCACGCTGGAGCAGCGAACGCAGGGAACGTCGAACGCCTTTGAGCGACAAGGCGGCCGAGGCCGTGGCGGAAACAGGGGAGGCCGCGGCGGCGGCCGTGGTGGCCCGCGAACGGGCGGCAACGCGCAGCGACAGGCTGGCGGAACGCAGTTCACGGGAGGTGCTCTCGGAGCGGCTGTCCGCGGATAGGCATGGTATGTTTGAGATGAGGCGTCTAGTTGCTTGCATTTTGCATGGGATGGTTGCTTTAATGAAAACATGGATAGGAAGGATGGGCGAGTATGCAGAGGCAACTCGCTACGTGTCACTAGGATGAGAACAGAATCAGAACGATTACATAGAGCTCGTCAAGTCTCCAGTTCATTATACGTTTGGGTTCGGTTATTGGGAAACGGTTGCCATCTGTGAATGCGTACAACGGGTGATGTATGTGTGAGCCAGCACCACTTTGTAGGATGGGCTTCCATCACCATCATTGTAGATGGACGGGGTTATGTTTAACTTTTGAAGCGTATTCATGAGTCAATCTAGTGCTTGCTAATGGTCGAGACACAGCGTCTCGTCTTGTCATATCCCCTTCGTTCCATCACACACATCTAAGCATATATAAGATATGACTAAGATGGCGCGCGGGAGATGAAGCTCGGAATTGTTGGTCATAGTGGGTGGCAAGGCCTGTTACTGGGCGGTTTGGAGGCCATTACAGGGGCTGGCGTTGCTGGTCTTGGCTTAGCCCGTTGTCGTTTCGGACTGTCGGCATATGGAACGGATATCTTTCTTGTTCTTAAAGTCTGACAGCGACTGTAGGGGCTAAAGAGAGGGAAAAAAAACCTGCCAAACTAGATTAGCTCGCTATTGAAAAGAAGACGGAGGACGTAGGCAAAGAGCATGCGACTGAAGCAAATCTTACAGTTGAGCAAGTTTCCTGTTCACCACCACAGAGCATCATTACTCGCGCCTAGAGGTTGGCCAGGGCTTTCAGTTGGGACGCAGTTTTCAAGCCCAGCGACAGCACAGCAACTCCATCACCAAGCAGCCATGTCGGAAGGCATCGAGAGCAAGAGCCAGGCTGAGAAGCAGGCGATGGCCGGCGCCGAGGCCGACAAGACGGAAGAAGCAAAGGAACAGCTGCCAGCGCTGTCTGAGCACGACTTTCGCATATACAACCGCTTGGCAGTGAGGATGGACTACTTTGTAAGCACCGACGGAGGACAAATTGGGGGGTTCTTTACATGGCGCAGCTGACACATTGAGACAGCACGAAAACTTCCGGCGGTCGTGGAATCTTCTCTGGACGGCGAGCACGACGGGCCGGCGGCCGCAGAACATGACGCTCAAGCAGTTCATCAACACGGGGCTGGCGTTTGCGGAGCACCTGACGGTGCACCACGAGATTGAGGAGACGTACGTGTTCCCGCAGCTGGCGCGCAAGATGGCCGAGTTCCAGGGGTCGCGGGCGGAGCTGCTGCGGCAGCACCGGGCCATTCACGCGGGGCTCGACGGCTTCGAGGCGTACCTGCGGCGGTGCCGGGCCGGCGAGACGGAGCTGGAGATGGACCGGCTGCGGGGCGCCATGGAGGGCTGGGGCGAGGTGCTGTGGACGCACCTGGACCAGGAGGTGCGGACGCTGGGGGCGGAGAATATGAGGCGGTACTGGACCAAGGAGGAGATGATGCGGTTGCAGATATGAACATGTGGCATATTGAGTTCAAGCGGACAAGGCAAGGGTATAGAGGTAGAAAATGTACATATGAATCAAGCATCTATATATGTGTTTGCAGAGTAGTATGTATCATCCAGATACTCCCTTGCCCCGCCGCCATCAATACCAACGAGCATTCCGTACGGCATCACCTCAAGCAGTCTGGGCCCACAACTCCCTCATCATGCCCGTGGCAGGATAGCTCGCAAAGAGGGCGAGGAAGAACTCGGGCAAGTAGCCCTGGCCGCCCCAGTGGATCGTCAGCGGCGCCCAGGCCGCCGTGCGGGTGAAGCTCTTTGTCCAGCTGGCGCGATAGGCCGTCTCGGCGGCGACATCGCCGGTGCCGGATCGCCGGGAGCGCTCGGCGAGCAGGCGGGCCAGCTCGAGGAAGACGTAGACGCCCCAGGAGCGGGCGCTCCACTGGCCCATCTTTGCGGCGCTCTCCTTGGGGGTCAAGGCGACGACGCCCTTGGCCGTGAACCAGGCCAGGGCCTCCATGACGTGGTAGCCAAACAGCGAGGTGAACTGGACAGCGCGGACCGACTTGTCGAAGCGGCTGGCGGGCTGCGTCTTTTCCGAGTCGGCATCGCCATCCTTGGGCGCGCGCAGCGAGGCGATAAAGTCCTTTGCGGCGAGGTATGTGCCCATCCACCCCCACAGGCGGTTCATGGTGCGCCACTCGCCAAACATGGCGACGAGGGCAAAGAGGCGGCGCGACAGCTCGAGGGAGAGGGCGGCGAGGGGCGGCGGAGCGGCCGAGGCGAGGACGACGGTCGACTTTGGCGGCAGCTTGTATAGGAGGGCGACGAGGCGGCGGGCCGAGTAGCGCAGGGCAACGCGGGCAAAGGCCTGGAGGACGGCGGCGGCGAGGCGGGTCGAGTAGGCGGCGAAGAGGAGGACCGTGTCGGTGCCGGCGCGGGTGCGGATGCAGCGGTGCAGGTGAGCGATGAAGGCATCGATGCCAGCGGGGGCGCCGGCGAGGGCCCGGGTTAGGGGCAGGCCCTTTACTTTTGGTGATGCTGTTGCTGAAGACTTGCCGGCGGTGCCGTTGATGGGCGCGGCCTTGTCGGTGACGCCCTCCGTTGGCGGCACATGAGCCATGATGGGTTCGGACTCGGGCTCGGGCTCGGGCTCGGGCTCGGGCTCGGCCGGAGCAAGGGCCGGGACGGCATCGGAAGCGAGGTCGGCGGCGGCGTCGGTCATGGTGAGAGAGGATGGATATTGACAGGGCAAAGAGGAATGGAGGTGAGGGAATCAAAGGCTCATATCAGACAGTAACTAGGTACCTAGATAGATAGCTAGCGCAAGGATGCTTGATCGAGACGGGAGCTGACCCGCGGCTGCATGAGGTGCGGTCGGTGCCTCGGCAGGCATGTGCGGCCTAACCCTCACCACCTACAACCAACCTTAATTACAGCGCTGTGCGCGGGGGGTTTTAGGGGACACAACGCCCTGTAGTAGCCCCAAGAGCCCCCAGACCTAGTCCCCCAGAGACTGGCTTCCAGGGGCCGGCACCGGCCGCGCCAACCCCCACAAAGAGGGGAGCCGACTTTTGCCTAGGTAGGCTGCCCCGGCTTGGATTGGATCCAGCCTCGGTACATTTCCGTCAGTACATCTCCGTCCAATACGTTAACTCACATACCTAGGTATATAGGAGACAGGTCCTGGGAACAGTTACACATCTACGTCATCTACAGAGTATCATATTTTTAGTTCCTTGTATGCCTTTCCCATGACACAATCGTGATTATCCAACCTGTAAAGTCCTCCTGTCAGGCAAAGATGGCACTGATAACGGCAGGCACACGCTCCGAATTTCCTCATTGGGATATACATACCTTAAATGCCTTGGATGGGTAACGTGATCCCGCGTCACCTCCGTGTCAAGCCCATCAACCTCAGTAGCATTCTCTCTCTCACTGTCAAACCTGCCCTTATCGAAAGACCCGTGGGCTGACCGCCGACATGGATACTGATACTGGCCGCCCACTAGAACAGGAGCCAGATCCATAATTATTCACTTGCTGCCTGCTCTGGCGCCGTTGACTCCTGCTTCCTAGCAGCATAGGTATCCGGGCCGACGACCTCGATGCTGACAACTGACATCTCTGCCTTGGCTGCCTGTTATTATAACCTCTGCGTTCTATCCATCCTCCCTCAACGCCTTGACGCTTCTGAACCGCTCCTCATCGACGTCCGTTTCCCTCGTTCTCACGGCATCGCCATGGCCTCTTACACGCATGCCCTGTCCGCCGCGCAAGTCGACGAGGTCAAGGAATGGATCAGAACATACGAGGACCCTTTGCCATCGCTTGACCTTGTCGTCAGCAAAGCCAGAGCGGCTTTCAATTGCGACTTTGCCGACCAAGACAAGTTGAGGATCCACAGGCACATCTTCAGAGATGTCTTCCGGGAGCGCATTTTCAATGGTCCTCCGGTTCGTAACTTTACCTATTTCATCACGGGTAGCCATTTGCTGGATGTCCTCCTGGCTGACCGATTGCTTCGACCCCAGCTCAAAGAAGGAGTTCTCATGCTTCCCGGTTTCGGCCTACCCCTGACTCATAAATTCATCAACACAGGCTACCGCTTCCCTCATATCCTTAGCAACAGGGATTGGGACTGGGCGGCCGTCACTCTGACCGCAGCCGAGTTCTGCATGCTCAAGTATATCGAGGACGTTACCAACAAGCCAGAATGGTGGCTCAAGGTCCGCGATCCCATCGTTGCAGCCAAGTGGAAGGACGAGGTCGTCGCCATGCCCTGGCGTCAACACCACCGCCACGCCAACTTTGCCAAGGAGATGGCCGATGCCGCCAGTCAATCGTTTCACCAACACCCCCCACTGGCACTGTCCTGACATGGGCCTACGTAGTGTCTCTTGGAACTGGAACAAAAGGCCGACATTTATGAGGCAACGGGGTTGATTCCCGTCATGGACTACTCGGCATGTGCCATCAAGTCGGACAAGCTCATCTCCCAAGAGTTGAAAAGCACCCTCCAGGCCGCCGTCGCTCCCCTCGAAGCCCGCAAAGACTGGCACCCGGGGACTGACGAGAAGATCCTCGACCTGGTGCACCCATCCCTGTGGCCACTCTACCATGGCAAAAGTCGGATCCTTCCCAACAAACGCATCGGCCTGCACGATTGCCTAGACCACTGTGGCGTAACTAGGTATTGTTGTTCCTAAACCCATCGTGCCTGACCCTAAACGCCACTTTGGCCATGACGAAGGTAACTTCGAGGGGGTTTCTAAGCCTGTATGCTCTCGGTTTCAATGGCTCCCATGTGACGTCGACTTGACGCGCAAACACGCTCGGGTAGGGAGCTACATCAACAGCCTGCACCCGGTCGAGCACGCCAATCTCTACCCCATCATTGAAAAATTCATCCAAAAGGCCCTCCCTGCCTGGGATGTCATTTACAGCTGGCCAGAAAAGTACAAAGTCCAGCGGTCGTACGCCTCGTCTGCAATGCCGGAATGCCGTATCCCCGAAGTCTGCCGCAGGGACTTTGGCTACTTGGCCAGTTTGAATCGGCCTGTTGGTACCGACGAACCTCCGCGCCAAGATAATGAGAATATACTACCGTGGTACAAAGGCTCCGAGCGCGAAAGGCTTGACGCCGAATGGTATCGCAAGCATCACCCCGTCCCCCGGCCGGATGTCGCAAAAGACTTGGTGGATCTCGTCAAACTTTCCGCCGGCGACATGAAGACAACCGGCTTCTTCAACGGCGCGTCTCGGATCCAGGTGATTGTCAAGCTGGCAAACATTCACCTGACGCTCGAGAAACCAACGTATGAAGGGGGGTGGTGGCATGCAGAAGGTCAGCTGAACGAGCATATCTGTGCAACTGCCCTGTTCTACTACGACAGCGACAACGTCACTGATTGCCACCTCGACTTCCGTACACGTGCCGATAGAGACTGGCTCGCAGACAGGATATATTATATGCCACAAGATCATGATAGCATCGAGCGCGTTTTTGCTATCCATGGCACTCAAGGAAGAATGCAGGACGTTGGGAATGTGCTGACGGGAGAGGACCGCGCGCTCTTCTCCCCCAACCTGTACCTGCACCATTTCAGTCCGTTTGAGCTAGCCGACAAGTCACGCCCGGGGCATAGCAAGATCCTCGCGCTGTTCCTCGTGGACCCTCAGCTGCCCATCATCTCCACGGCCAACGTGCCGCCGCAGCAGCGGGAATGATGGGGCGAGGAGCTGCTTTCCAGCGGCAGGCTTGGGAAGCTGCCGACAGAGGTGGCAGATATGGTCATGGAACACTTGGATGGTCCAATCAATGAAGAGGAAGCCAAAAAGGTTCGTTTGGAGCTGATGAAAGAACGCTCGACCTTGGGGAAAAGAGGAAGGGGACCGAGTAGGATCTTGCATAGCTTCGAGGGCTTTGGTTTCCGCTAACACTGAGAGTTTTCTCGATCACCTTACCATGTTAAGAAGCTGCGTAAAGTAAGTGATTTGACTGGTGAATCGACCTGTGAATAGAACCGCGCAATACTGGGAAACCCCATTTGGGTAGTAGTGCTCAGATCTTACTGGGCTGGTGATGTCCATCTTTGAAGTTTATGCACGGCTGTCCTGACGGCTGTCAATCCTTCGAAGCGACATATGAAGACGTGGCAAACACAGCTCACAGCGAGCACGTCGGAAAGGGCTGCGACAGTGGTGCATCGAAGGGACAGCGGCCACGGCTGTTGAGTTGGGCCTGACAAACCTGCGCATGTGTGCCGTGATGACCAGTTGACAAGACCTCATAAGATCAATGGCCAACGGTTTACCCGGCCCCGGCCAAGCTATTGATTACTCCCCGCGCCGAAGTCTGGATTCCCGATGGGCTACCTCGTACCGCAAAGCGCGAGGATAAGCGAAGAGAGATGGACGATGGTGAAGCCAGTGGTTCGAAATAGAGGGACGGCCTGGCTGGGTATTGGACGCGGGGCGGATGGGCTGACGGACTTGCGGGCTGGCGGCTTATACGAATTGACGTGCTTTTCTCCAGACCACGGAAGTTGATCGAGGACCGGCGGATGCAGCATCAAAGGCTCTGACCACGAGCTGTGGTGAGCCGTATCTGGAGCTGGTGGCGGTGCTGAGCCAATGGTCGAGGGTCGGTTCGACGTGCTCCGAGCCTCTCTCAGCCACATGTGTGAAACCATTCATCAATGGCCTCAAAGTCTATTTCGAAGACAAGTTGAAGGAGGCGGCGGAGATGCTGTTGATGGGCGAGCTAGCGCAGCCACGCCGGGGCTGTTGAGAGCAGCAAAACCCGGGGTGTCCCGGCGTCAACGGTCAGGGCTGAAAACAAGTTAAGAGCATGATTCGAGTCAAGATGCGCCCAGCCTTTAGACCTAGTGAGGCCGGGACAGGAGGAAGCATGGGCTCATGGAGATGGTTGGGCTCGGGGAGAGGACTGAAGGCGAGTCGAGTCTGAGTCGATCGTCTTGAGTCCAGTTACTGAGGTAACCAGCCAACTGCTGCTGCTGCAGCATATGCAGGTCAGGAACGTAGGGAAAGCAGAGCAAGCGACTGCTCCTGCTCAGGTAGGTACCAAAGGGATGAGTATTGACTGAATTGCCAGAGGATGACGCCCCAACGGACACTGTCTGTAGTCTTACGAGGGTTAAGGTTCGTTTATCCATGTGCTGGAGCAAGTATTTGGATGCGCTGCCAAGATTAGTTCCCGGGAGGACATTGAGTTTGAGCCATGTTGCACGTGCTCACTGGCCGCACCTACCTGATTTGGCAGTGGTCAAGTTTGGGCTAACTACGCCGGCTTCTCACTTGCCAACATTGAAAAAGCGCAGGCGAAATGCCCTATTGAGCTTGAAGCTTAGAATGATAAACTTTTACTTTTCCTCGCTCTCGTTAGACTATTCCCGACCAAAAATAGCAGCAACAGCAGCGGCAACCTCGCGTACTCGGATGCGAATGCGGATGCGGGTATGGGCGCCGGGCTGCAGGTGCAGAGTCTCACAATCCTCATCACAATGACTGCATAGCAGCGCCAGGTCTCGTGTTAGTCAGACCCTGTACCTGGCAAATCTACAGACGGTGTGAGGCGACAGTGGTAGCACCCGGCAGATGGGCACCTTTATATCCACTAGCCATTGTTCTGTTATGGTGAGCGTCGTTACCGAGTAACTACCCAGATACCTAAGATAGCTCTGCCTATGCCGGTCACTTCCATGTTCAACTATGTGCCTATATAGGAAGTTACCCATCTTCATTAGTGCGCGCGGCCGAAGCAAGTCCATAAGAGACGAGCAGGCAGATCAGATCGCTAGGGCGGTTGTAGGTAGGCTTAAGTCGATATACGGTCATGTAATGGCAACATTGACCTCGTGAACACGGCACACTTGGAAGACGGGCATCTCAGGAAACGCCACAACTGCCGGGCTGGTGCAGGGGACTGCCGTACTAGCGAGTGATGGGGGCAAAGTATGATGCTCGGATGTACTGCATGTAAGTAAGTAAGAAGGGAATCAGGTAGGTAAGTAACTAGGAGCTGATGGAGGCGGCCTAGCATGTGGCACTTTTACTGGTGTCTCATCCAGGATGACCCGAATCGGACAATTTCCAATTATTATTTTGGCGGTGTGCTGATTGGGCGCGGGAAGCTGGGCCACGAAGGGCGCGGGAGGAAGTCGGAGGCTTGGGACTTTGTCTCATGCGTATGTACGTGGGTGGGACGAGCGGGTTCCTTGTTGGATGAGGTGCTTCAGCCCGAGCTTGTGTTGACGATGATGGATACTCTGACCAGGATATCCTGACCAAGATACCTGAGGTAGTCGACCACTGGACTGAAGCAAGAATAAATAACTTCACCTTTGCCGATGCCATGAGCGGTGGTGCCCGGAGTCGAGACCAGTCCATGGCCACTCTCACTCTGGCAAGGTTCGCTCACGGGAGAAAAGGATGCCTCGCAAAACGTGGAGCACGGGCAACGGTGGCCATGGATCTAAACAAAGGCCGCCCTGTCTGGCTGAAGATAGAATGAAACCAGTGTAGTTGAGTGAGCCAATCGCCTCGATGCCCCGGGCAGCCCTAGACCAAGAATAGGACAAGACGATAATACGAGTCTTGGTGGATGGATGTGGTGAGGCCACTGGCTCTGCCCAATGCGAGGGAAGCATGAAATGCGGCTCTGTTAGTGGTGTTGGTGGTGTTGGTGGTGGTGGTGGCGGTAGTGGCGGTGGTGGTGGATGTGGATGTAGCCTATACCTACCTGCCCGATACTCTGCCCACCGGCACTTGTAGGGAAGGAACATGGCGGGGTAGGGCCTGCCTGCCGTCGATCCCTTGGTTCTTGGCAGGGCAGGCCCGCTTTCTCTTTCCCGTTCCTGCAACCTGCATATCAACGGCATATTCGAGGCAGGTACCGAGAAACGTCAAGTGACTGACTGACTGACTGACCGACTGCAACACCACAACAACAATAACCAACGCCATGGTTCTCTGCCATGATGACCTGGCGCAATTGTCTCCGCCTCCGCATCCGCCTACGCCTACGCCAACTGTCACTGCCTCTGGCAGCGCCATCAACTTGACCAAATCCCTAGTACAAGCAAGCCATTGTCCAGCCGTTGCCACTCTCCTCCCCATCTTCCGTCAGCCTGCTTCCTGTTTCGTCACGCGCAGATCCGAAGAGGGAAGTCCCCGGACATGGCGTGAATGTCTTCACGGGCAACTCGACAAGTGCGTGAGCATATCCGGCGAGGTCAAGTTCCGCCTTTGGAGATAGCCCACAAACGAGGCCATTGAGTCGGGCAGCTAGCTTCGATGCATTCACTAGTTCTGTCGAGCAGGGGAGTGCTAGGGCATCGCGGCGGTTGGCTTTGGCTGCCGGGCATCATGTGGGTGTTGTCCTCCATGGCCAAGGTGTCGGGTACCAAGCGATCGACAAAGTCCCCTCGACTTGTCATTGCATAGACCGAGCGCCGCTGCAGCCTGTCACTCCGTCTGCGACCATGAGGTGGCTGTAGTAGCCGCGGTGGGCACTCCGCTCAGCCAGGACCAGGATGCGGCAGACCTAGCCTGGGCATCTAGTCAGACCAATAACGCCCCCAAGGTTGGTCTCGAAGCCGTCCATCTCCCAGTATACCATCGCGGGGCCAAAGAGACAGACACGGCAGCAACGTCTCTTGGTCAAGGGTCAAGATGTATAACTAGCCTCGTCTCCCCTCCCCTCTATGTGGTTGAAAGAAAAGATGCAGAAAGCCAGACACAGACTTGACTGATCAAGACCGGCCACAGTTGTCTTCATTTGCCGTTTCCACGGGATTCATTCGTTTAAGATCCCAGTTACCTCTTCTATCCTTATCCATCTTTATATCTATAATACCTTCCTGGCTCATCGTCAACTTTCCTTCAACATATACCTTCGCTTCTAAGTCTTGTTCTCAACGACGTCGCTTCCAAAGCCGCAATGAAGGTCACAAGTCTCTTTACTGCCGCCTTGGCGGCCACTTCCGTGCCTGGCAGTCTCGCCTATCCTAGCATGGATGCCACTGTTAGAGACATTGAGGCGCGTGCCGACGCCGAGGAACGGTCTACCGAGTTGCTTGGTGATCTTAGGAGACTCCGCAACTCGCAGCTCTCTCGTAGCGGCCGCGATATCAAGGCAATCCTCCAGGGTGGCGGCGACCCAGAGTCGGACGAACGTGCTGGGAGACCTCTCCCACTCCACTCTCGTCGTTGCCACGAGTCAACTTGCTGCGTGTGGCAGTATATCTCTGACGACCTGGAGCGTCTCTTCCGTGGTCGATCTGGTCGATGCACAAAATGGGCGCGCTTTGCCGTCCGCATGGGCTTTCATGATGCTGGAGCCTGGTCCAAGTCTACAGCCTCTTCAGGCGGCGGCGCCGATGGGTCCATTATCCTCGCCAATGAGCTGCCTCGCATCGAAAACAAGGGCCTCGAGACAATGGGGCCTGTATATCAGGATATCTACAACAGATTCCACAAGCGTTACGGCTTCAAACAGGTTACCTACGCAGACTTGATCCAGCTCGGCGCCAACGTTGCCACCGTTGTCTGCCCTCTCGGCCCCCGCGTCCGCACCTGGGTCGGTCGCAAGGACAGCAGCAACCCCAGCCAGAGAGGCCTGCTTCCAAGCCCATTTGCCGATGCCGACTCGCTCATCAAGATGTTCCGAGACAAGACCATCAGCCCACATGGTCTTGTCGCTCTTCTCGGCGCCCACACCACCTCGCAGCAGAACTTTGTCAACCAGACCCGGGCTGGCGATCCTCAGGACAGCAGTCCCGGTGTCTGGGACGTTAAATTCTACTCGGAGACGCTCAATCCTAATGCCCCAGAGCGTGTCTTCAAGTTCCCCAGCGACATTGCCATCTCGCAGCACCCGCTGACCAAGGATGATTTCGGAGCCTTTGCCGGCCCCAGAGGCCAGCAATTTTGGAACGGGGTGAGTTTGTCAGTTTGTTTTCCATAGAAGCAGCCATTGTTACTGACACGTATCTAAAGGCCTACGCCCGCGAGTACATCCGCCTGAGCCTGCTCGGCGTCAACAACATCAACAAACTCAAGGAGTGCACCAAGGTCCTACCTGACCGCGTCACCGAGTTCCGCCACAAGGACAAGTTCCGTCTGAACAAGTGGCTCGACAGTGACGATACGTCGGGCAAGTCCAAGCAGATCTCCCAGGAGATCGAGCAGGGTCAGGATATTTCTACGCCCCCTCAGAAGATCCCCGAATAAGGCTGCGCCGCACGGGAGAAGACTTGATAATGAGCAACATCTCTTGGCTACATGGCGCAGGACTTTTGTACATCATTTGAACCAGTCACGTT
Source organism: Pseudonectria buxi (assembly GCA_003693545.1). Taxonomy (NCBI): domain Eukaryota; kingdom Fungi; phylum Ascomycota; class Sordariomycetes; order Hypocreales; family Nectriaceae; genus Pseudonectria; species Pseudonectria buxi. The sequence goes on from QUZG01000117.1 coordinate 182,210, forward strand.
TGTTTAGTTTTGTAATGATTGAGCCCCTGAGCGTGGATCGGCAGCAGTTTGAGACACTGGACAGGACACAACGGGGCATTGCTTTTTAATATTGGTATAGGGCCATTGGGGGTAGGAGCATAGTCGGTCGCGCTATAATTTAATCATTTCCCTTACGCCCATAACTTGGAGCGTTGGCTGTCTACAGTAAGTGTTGGTAGTCGTTCGGCTCCGGTCCCGGTAGTCTCGGAGCCCTCCCGGCCCGTCGCTCTCGGTCGATTAACCCGAATAGGCAACTACCCTAACCCATCGGTGCCGGGCTCTCGGCCGTCGCCAAGATGCGCCGGTGCATTGCACTACCCTAGGCCTGTAGACCAGTCTTTTTATTGCACAGCATCTGGTGTTGGAAACAGTGCCCATGTGGACGGTCCAGGGCGACGTCTCGGTTGACAAAAGCACTCGTGCTGGCTTGTACTGACGTCGATTGGCATTTGATTAGGAACGACAGGCACTTGGTAAGGAATAGCATTATCTATGCGCTACACGGACGCCAATTGCAACAGGAAAAAAAAAAAAGGGATACCGTTTATGAAGCTAACTAGAGAGCTCTGTCCATCCGTCCGTGTGCTACATCCAAACGCCGCAATTCCAAATACGCCCGGCCTTGTCTTCCTCTTCTTCCCAATCCCCTCGTCAGCGGAGCCGAGGTGCGCCGTTCTATAGCAAAAGAGGCCCTGGGCAGGCCACACGCTAACAGGGAGACAGGAGGAGTTTCTAATTATCTGCGACCCGCGAAATTGGCCAGAAAGTGATGCACGCAAGAGAAACAACAAGTAAAGAAGCTGGCTTCGGGCCCGGGGGATATAGACAAACGGCCGAGAGACCTAGATGAAACAAGAGAAGGAAAGAAGAAAGAGGGACAAGATGTCGGTCCTTGCGGGGGAAGGGGGTGGGACGTCTCTCTTGCTGGAGATGCCCTGCATCAGTCGTACAAGTCCTGCGCGTGAATCCATCATTGTTCGTCTTCATGAATCAGGGCTCAACGTTCATGTTATGCGTGCGCTGCGTCAAAAGTCGTGCCAAAGCAACCTCGTTCAGTAGGCATCTTCGTCAGTCCATTCGCTTCCAGAGATGATTCGGTTGCCGTCGTGGTCAACCATGACGGGTCCGTCATACGAGGCTGGCGGGGGAATGCCCCTCAAACGCTTCGTCTGGCTGCTCGAGAGTCCGTGGTCTGTGCTAGAGTCGAACCGCTTCCCTCGGGCTGCCCGCAGCTTGGCGTAGTAGGCGTCCGAGGCGTCGACCTCGGGCTCGCTGTTGTCATCATACGTCTCCCAATTCTCGGATCCCGAGATGTTGGTCGATCCCGCCGACGTGCCCGACGTGAGCGACGTGTTCGAGATTTGACGCGGTGGAGGCTGGGGCACCGGACGATTATAGGTCCGCGAACCCCTAATCGTAGCGTAGCGATCATCGTAACCCTCTTCGCTATAGCTGCTGTGCTGGGTGTGGTATGACATGTTGGAGTTGGACCGCGCCGTCGTCGGTCTGTCGTCGTAGACGTCCTCGGGCTCCACGTGTCTAACAACGCTCGAGTTCAAGCCGGCTGCCTTGTAAGGGTTTGCTGGGGTCTCAAACTCGTGGTCCCTCAGATCGCGCATCTTGGGCGGAGGAGCGCGCATCAGCGGCGGGCCTTGCCCCAGGGGCTCGGCTCGAGACTCTGGCCGCTGTCTTTCGGGGGAGTTGTTGCCGTGCTTCATGTTGGCGAGAGGAATGCGCGCCGGGATTCTTGACGGGCTGCGGAGAGGGCTGGTGATGATGGCGTTGGCCTGTGGTAGCGACTTCTTGACCGTCTCGTAACCGGCCGTTGGCGTCTTGGTCATGGATCGTGGGGGAATAGAGCGAGAGTGAGCAGGGGGTTTGCTCGGCGCCGACTTGGGTGCCTTAACTGTTGATGGAGGAGGGCCGGCGGGCGTCTTGGAGCGGACGCCGGGCACATTCTTCTTGGACGCTGCCGCAGCCGTTGCCTCGGCCATATCCAGCTCATCTAGAAAGGGTTCGCCCAATACTAGGAACGGAGTGCCGTATTCATCCTCATACCGGGCCAGTATCTTTTGCAGCTCGGCAGCAACCTTGGGCAGTTCCTTGGTGATGCGCTTGCGCATCTTCTCCTCTCTCAACAGCTTGCCTGGATCGCGCTTCTCGCCCTTCTGGCCGCGCATCATCAGACGCGAGGCGTCCTGGCTCGACGCCGCAAGGTCGTCCCGTTCTTGCACGAGGCTCTTGTATCGGTCAATGAGCGCCAACGTCGGGGCGCGCTGCTCTCGCAAAGTCTCGAGCCTAGCCACCTCACGCTCGTGCGCCTCGAGGAGAGCATCGCTGTAGACGTCGGAAAAGGCGGGCGTAAACTCGAGCATCTCGTCCTCGCAAAAGTAGAGCGCATCCCACAGCTCCTGGAGCTTTATGCGCGCGTCCTCGACAAAGAGGTGCAGGTTCTGGCGCTTGAGCTCGTTGAGGCGGGCCAGCTCGTCTTCAAATTCGTTAATCTGGCGGACACCACAGCCACGGTTGGCGTTGAGGAACATTTTGGACTCGGATTCGTCAATGCCCAGCTTGACCCAGAGGGCGTCGACGGCCACCTTGAGGTCTCGCAGGCGCTTCTCTCGGTTCTTCTTCTCCTCAATGAGCCGTTCTCGCTTGGCTTGGAGGCGACCAATGTCCTCCTCGTGGAGGCCAAGCTGCTCGGGCGCATCCCGATAGTACTTGACTATGGCGCCATCCTGCTGCGCCTGAGGAATGCCGAGCTCGGCCCAGAGCTGGATGATTTGGTCGGCCAGGGTCTGGACTGTGGAGATGCGGCGGGTGTACTCTTCATACACGCGCGTAAACTCGCCGTCGAGTCTGTCGACGTAGGCGGAGGAGAGGTCGAAGTTGGGAGGGATGGACTGGTTCGGGCCGGTCGGAGGGAGTGCGATCTGGACAAAGGTAGGTTCGAGGTGCGATGAGTAGGATTCGAGGGCAACGACAAGCTCTGTACAGGTTGAAGAATTAGCAGGGTGGCAGATTTCAAACGTCAGGACGGGTCGACTGAGCGTACTCTTGACTTGCTCGAAGCGCTCCTTGTGTAGGCGGCTGACTTGGGTGTACTTGTCCTTGAGGCCGTGCAGGCATCGGATGAGGGGGTACGTGATGGTGAGTCCGTCGCCGTCCTGGTGGTCGCGGCGATGTTTTGAGTCGTCTAGCGAGGCTTCCATCTGTCGAATGGTGGTGATGATCTTCTTGGCCTCATCGACAAGGTTCTTCTTCTCGGTGCTGACGGCGCGAAGGTGGTTGTTGAGGGCCTCGGAGAGGGCGGCAAAGAGCTGCGAAGGAAACGAGGGTCAGCGATGATCGTCTTGACGATGATGATGATCTCCAGGGAAAGGGAGCGTGCACACAGCAAACGTACCTCGGACTCGCGGGTTTCGCGCTCATGGTCGGGAACGCCAATCTCGTCAAACAGGCCGTGCAGCTGGCCTATGCTGTTGTTGACCTGCTGGCTCAGGTAGCTGGAATCCATTGCGGCGAGGGACGGCTTCACAGGGTCATTTGGTTGGGGCGGCGTCGTCGTGATCGTCAGGGTAGTGCATCTCCAGACGCTGCGATGCGATGCGATGCGATGCGGCGCCGAGGGCTTGTTAATAATAATAAGTAAGTTGTGATGTGATTGTGATTCCGCAAATGGACGCCTGCACGCAAGCGTTGTCACGACAACGGCGCATCCCAGCTTGGTGTTTCATGTTGGGCCAATCAGACCCGCCGACGGCCCACTGGGCTGAACTTGTCCAAGGCTTGTAAGACTGGGTAACCCAGGCCATTTTGGTCGCAACTTGGGCCACACCCAAATCCAAATCCCAACATGGACATCTTTGTTTACTTTGGCCATGGATTCGGAGTGTACCGTAATGCAACCCATCCATGCTTGGTTCTCGTTGCTCTGAAAGAGAGAAAGAGAGAGAGAGAGAGAGAGAGACAGAAGCAAAGACTGAGAACCTGAAAAGGCTCTGCTCTTCCGCTACCTGTAGATCATCAGCACAACATCCTTTGGCGTCGTCTCTTCTCCACCTACCGGCACTGTTACATGCTCCTCACGCACTCCTGCATAGCCCCCCCTGCTCAATATCAACCTCGTAGAGAACGAGAACCTCCAATGCTTGCCATGTCTTGTCCGTGCCTTGGTTAGCCAAGCCTGCTCTGCTCTGCCCTGCAGCCCGAAACAAGGTCAAGCCCTGTCGCGGCTTGAGAAGCTGCATGTTTATGCAAGGAATCCCCCATGCTTCTCCATGGTTACCACGGCACGCACGTTGCCTGCGAACATGGTCCATTCATCGTCCATCACCTGCCGCCATCGGGTCGATCCAAAAGTCGCCGGAGGGCTGCCCTGCCCTGCGCTACGCAGCGAGCAACTGCCCCTGTCCGTGCCGTGATTGCTGGCATCCCATTGCTGCCTCTATCCGTTCATCTCTCGGGTAACAAACTCGTCGGTTGCTGATGCCACCGTAATCACAACAGTCCGCAGCCTGCTGCTCCCTACATCACACAGTAGGCTGTTTGGAATAGGTAGGACGTACGAGTCTCGGATAGGTATTGAGACTACCTACTTGTGGGGGATCTCGTATTCATCCCCACGCCGAGTTTCTCATACTAGCGTCCTGTTCAAAACACCACACGCCATTCGGTGAGACCTGAAATGGGCTCCCCCAAATGGCTAGCATCAGCAACGCCTCAAGAAGAAAAAGAAAGAAAAATCCCTCTAGACCAGACGCCAGCTTCATTCATCATATCGCAGGCGTCATCATCGCGTAACCGTAGTCGAATCCTCCTTGTGGCTGGCGTGCTTTGCCGACAGTCGGAGCCGACAGCCCGGAGCCCTCACCAACGGAAGCGCCCGAGCGCATCCTCTAATGCTCCTGCGTCCTCGCTAGGCCAACCATGGCCGGATAGACCCGAATGAGATGGTTTACCAGTCGTTTCCAAGCAACCCCATGATTTCTCATGTAGCCCCGCTCCAAGACGGCATACCGAGATCCTCGATGCCCGCCTTGAGGCCCGAGGCGCTCATCTCCATGATGCCGTACATGTCCCATGACAAGTACTTTTGCAGATCGCTCAAGTCAACCGCTTGGTTATGCATATGCGACGACGGCGTCGTTCCCCGAGGTGTTTGAAAAGCCACCGGCTGCTCATGTTGCAGTCCCGACCGCATCGGCGTCTCTGGGAGTCGGGTCGACGGACGCCGCCCAGACTTGTCCACCACGGCTGAGCTTTCGCTCTCGGTGCCTCCAGCCACCCCATTTCGTCCTATAGGCTTGATGTCTTGTGTGTCTTGGCGTGTTAGGCGAGACAGCCCGTGTGAGCCCGGACCATCGCCGGCGCTGCTTTGACCAGGGCTAACCAGACCTGCAGGGTATCTGTCCGAACAGTTAGTAGACGAAAACAATCACATATCATCATGTAACCTACCCCTCAACGCCATCAGCCATGTCCTCGGGGGCTGCATCGCTCATAATCTCGTCCTGTGCAAAGCTTAGGCGAATCTTGTGCAGCCATCGCTCAGTTGTGCTGGCCTGACAACATGTCCAGAATTAGTGATAGGCTAAGAACGCGTCTTTGGTGAGTTCCTTACCAAGGAATCCGCAAGCGGGAAAAGTGAGGACATGGTCCGAAGAATCTTGCTATTACTTTCAACCGCATCAATTGCGTCGGTAACAATCTTCTCGGCATCTGGCCGATTCAGGTCGAGCAGGCGGGCAATGTAGTAGAGCATGACGCGACTACTATCGTACGCAAAGCACGGAAGCAGGCTATCGGCTAAACAGCGTGCTCCATGCTGCGCGGCTTCGGCCAAGATGGTGGCAATCTGTCGAGCGTGATCGAAACAGTCGGCTTGGAGAGACTGTAAAAACTCTCGCTGATTGGGCGGAAAGTAAAAGGGCTTGATCAACTTGAACAGATCTGGCATCGAGATTCGGTACAGGTCTAGTAGATTATGATGGTACGTGCAGTGTAACAATACCAAGGAGCCGAGCTGGTCCGACTCCAAACGTGCGTAAATAGTGTCGGTCGAGTACAAGACAAACTCGGGGAGGTGTCTGCCCCATGATCGAAGATCTGCGTCGAGTGCTGCGAAATCCGACTCGGGGAGCCAAGGGGGAGGGCTAGTGTCCAAGTGCTTGACATATCTATCCGTGTGAATTAGCAAGGAGAAGATCGACGATACAAAGATATGTGAGCCAAACAAACCTAACAACTCGCTTCCACAGCGTAACGATGCGGATGTAGTAGGCCATGATGCCCATGTTGGCGGCCGGCCTCCTGGGGACAACGGCAGGTGGGAGAAACTGCAAAACATGACCCACGCCAAGAGTCTCCGTCACACACGGGATACGGAGTCTAAAGTTGCGTTCATTGCAGGGAAGCTGAATCTTAATGTCGGCCTCACGAAGGAGCGTCAGCTGGTCGACGCCGCTTCCAGTCCAGGCATCCAGGATATAGCAAGCCCACATGAGTCGCCGCCGGCTTTCCTTTTCGACGGCAGGGATCGACGACTCGTTGGCCTCGGCGCACAGAATATCGGGTGAACACTCGACATTGACTTGCAGAGCATGAGCCATGCGGACAGTGAGGCCACTCAGCATGAGGGCCTGGGTATACTCGCCAAGTCGAAAGTGGAAGTCGTAGAGAAGAACGCACGTCTATTGTCGGCGTTTTAATTAGCTTGCAGTTCTTTCCAGGTGCCATGTATGTCGTGACTTGCCATGAGTCTTTGGATTGAAATCTTGCCAAAATTGGCCAACACCAGGTGCTCAGCTTTTTGAGCCCAGCGGTTCCCAGCGGAACGGATTAGGCTCGCCTTTGCCGCCTGGTCTTCGACATCCAGGCTAAGAGCATAAAACCTGAGCAATGACGACCATGTTAGCCATGTAACGAATCTGTTGTAACGGATAGGTGGACGTACTTGGCACCTTGGGCACAAATAATATAGAGCAGTGCCTTTTCATCGTCATACTCGAAGCCCTTTTCGAGTTGTCGAGTGAATGATGGCCTATGAACAAAGGCAAAACACCGAAGTGGGTGAATATTGGCAAAATACTGATCTATTACCACCCGGATGTTGTTGGCAGATGGGAGTTCAGGAGATACCAGCCTAGAAAGAAAGGTATGGATTAGTGGGATCCCTTGAAAGATCGAATACCCGACAGTCGGATACTCGCAACATCACTACCTGATGCCTGCCTAGCCTACACTTACCATGAATAGATGGAAAGCTCAGTGTCATCGGAAAATTCAATCTGCGGGGTCGGACTACTGCCTTCGCGAGTATGCGACTTGGACGTGGACTGACCATCGTCGTTCTCGCGGGCTGGAAGCAGACTTCGCGATCTCGACCCGTCGTTCCGGACAAGAGACGGAGACTTTTGAGACGAGCCACGGCCATCCTCGTCGGCCGATGCCGAAGTTGGGGCTCGGCTCAGATTGCGCGCCCAGCGAGGAGCCGCGCCGCCATCATACTCGCAGTCGAGGTTTCTGGCGTGGCATCGCGAGCACTTGGGGCGGTCGCCGTCGCACTTTGTCTTGGAGACACGACAGGCGGTACAGGAGCGATAGGTGCGAATCTTCTTGAGAGCCACGGGCACAGACTTGCGCCCGGATTTGGAGCCATCATCCTCAACACACTCGAGCTGGAGACGCTCGCAATTGCGACATCCGTTGGGACGGCCGTCGCATTTCACCTACAGCAGTAGTTTGTTAGTCTAGATGGCCTGGGATGGGATGGGATAGGATCCACAGCAGGCCAAAGGCTCACCTTTCTGGCGCGACAAACTCGGCAGCCCATGACGAGTCACTTGAAGATGCATGGAAAGCAGAAAAGGACTCGGAAGAGCCGCCAGAAGGCGCTGCGGGATTCTCGTCGCCGCGTGCGATGCTGTCGACGGCGAGCGGCCGATGACGTGCGAGGGCACTCTGCAGTCTGCACTCTAAGCGCAGGGCAGGCAGCCTAAGGCGCCGAGGGGCCGTGAGAATTGGCCCTTGGCTATTGGATCGATCGGATCGGGTCGCCGGTCAGCAGCCAGCTGCCTGCCAGCTGCCAGGTGCTGACCGACTGCGCCACAGGCTTCTGCGGGCGCCGTGTCGCTTCTGTCAGCGACGGGCCGTTGATTTGCACTGTTTTTGCAGGCGGCATGTGAACCAGAGGCTCCACCACCAGCCCCAGACGCACTCACCAGCCTCTATCACGACATCGCTCGCGTCAATGACGATTCTCAACCTGTGAGAACAAGACGACAGCAACGCAGCCGAGATGCAGATTTTTACGTCAAGCCATCAAGTTTGAGTTGATGAACCCCCACATCCTCCGATTCCAGTGTAACCGCCGCCTAGCCGCCGGGCTCTTGCTTTGCTACGGTATCTGTCCCAGTTGAGCTAGCGATTCTATCCTGGATCTGCATCTCCATCTTTGATTCTTCCACCTTCATCCGCCCTTTTGCCTATCCCAGTGGCCATCTCTCCCATTCAGACTTTCGCCCAGAGCAATCTGTTCATACGTAGACGCACCGTCGCCACCATCGCCGCTGCCCCCAGAGCTAGAGAGCCCGCGTAGAACATGGCGGGCCGGTACGCCTTGAGCCCGGCATCTGCTCCGCCATACGCCTCAAGAAGGTAACCTGCGATGGGTGCACCCTAGAATCATGAGCCTCGAGTGTCAGCGAGTTCTACTAGGTCAACGAGATCAACGAGGGATTCTACGCCATCCCGACTCACCATTAGATATCCACCAGCCCAGCCCGTCACAACCATGCTCATCGCAGTCGCAACCCTCGCGCTGCCAAACACATTTCCCACTACAGTCGGCATTGTCGAGAAGAAGCCGCCGTTGGACATGCCATTGATCAGGACAAAGACAATCATGGGCCCCAACGACTTTGACGCCGGCCAGATGGCGAGCATACTCACGGCCGTCAACATGAGTGAGATGAATAGTGTATTGAGCGAGCCGAGCCTGTCGCACGCCAGGCCGCATATGATCCGCCCAACGGCAGACGCGAGGTTGAAGCCCGCCACCAGGCCTGCTCCCGTCTTTGAGGAGAAGCCGAGTGAGTTGCTGTAGAGTGGAAGGAAAAAGGGCGGGACAAAGAGTGGAAATGTCCCTAGAGCACTCGCGAGGAAGACTACGACAAAGGTAAAGGACTTGAAGAGACTCCTACCGACCAAGTCAGCATTCAGTATATGTTGAGCCTCAGTTGCGTAACGGAACTCACCACTCGACGAAGCGCGGAGTGCGGACTGGGACTCTCTCCTTGATGACCCAGGCCGCAGGCAATCCCGTTACCAGCGTCAGAAGACCAAGAATGCGATAGGTCCAGGCCACGTTGAACCGCCGGATGAGGGCATCGGCACTGACGCTGAGGACTGCACCTCCAAAGCCTGAGCCTGCAAACATGAAGCCGTTTGCCAGGCCACGCTTGGTGGAGAACCACTGCGCCGTTACCGCAAAGACAACCTGCCATTAAAGATTGGTCAACTTCTCAAGACGAAAAGCCTAGGTACCGCTTATCCGGATTCCATAAACTTACCACCGAGCAGAGGCTACTCCTTTGTTAGCAACTCTGCATTGTGAATAGCATCCCGTACAGCTTGCTTACCTGACCCCTGTGCCCATGAGAAAGCCAGACGTGAAGAACAGGGCTCCAACGTTCTTCACGGCGAATGAGCTCAAAATTTGGCTGACGCCCATGACGGCGACGCCCGATACGACTGTCCACCGCATGCCAATCTTCTGCATCAGCCTCGAATTGACAATGGCCAAGATGGACATGAGCGCTGCGTCGAGCGATCCGATAAAGGAGAGGACGGCCGGCGTCGACAGCCCGTCCTTGACGAGGGCCGTCTGCATCACGCCCCAGGCGTAGGTGCTGCCGACGGCCCACCAGAGAATAACAGCACCAGCTAGCACAATGAACCAGCCGTAGCCGCCGTCCGGAACAGCCTCATCGGCCAGTCGAGACGCCTGGAGAACCTCGTCCGCAGATTCTCGACGCCGGGTTGCCGGGGCGTGCGCGGTCCGGGCGGAAGTCGGCGCCGGGACCTCGCGGAGCTCAACGGCGGTGGTGGTGGAAGACATTTGTTCAATACCAACTCACGATGTCTCGGACCTTGAAAGTTTGACAGGCAAATGGCGTCTTCTACGCAGAATTCTGAACTGCTCCCTCCATATATATCATATTATCATGTTCTTGTAGGGCGCCGAGTAATTTCCCAATTTTGAGGCCGGTGCCGGCACCAAGTCCACTTGCTTGGTGGGTCTAGCCGGTAGTGACTCGGAGGCTGCCACGGCCGGATTCTATCGGGAGAGCTCGCTTTTCCTCGGGAGCAGATGGCGATCTTGGCTTCTCATACAGAAAACCTGGTGAATATTACCCAGAGCGAGGGTAGTGCTGAATGTGTAGGTTATCACACATAGCGACGACCCGTTGTTCACTCTACCAAAGCCATCTTGTCATCTACCATCGTGTCTCCATGTCGACCAAGAAATCTTGCACATTCGAGGACTATGACTCCAAATGGGACAGTTACAGTTCAGATCCATATCAAGTCTTGCGTCTTGAAAACTAACTGAAGTCGGTCCATGAGCCCGTCTTGAAGAGTCTTTTCGTTTTCACAAGGCTCAATAATCAAGCAAGCCTAAAGCCATCGCGATCCGATGAGGAGAGCGCCCTTGACAAACTTGTGGTCCTTGACGGCCTCTTCAGAGAGGACTGAAGTAGCCTTCTTGCCGTTGCTGGGGGCCATTGTGTCATCAGGTCGTCCCATACATCTCACCAGCCTCTTTTTGGTGGCATGCTTTTCAAACAGATTGGTCGGCTAGGTTACCTGGTTTTCCAAATATACAACAATTTAATTTGTGACATTGAACCAAGTTGAATTGATAAGGAGACGTGGCCGGCCGTGGAGCCTCTGGGAAATGCTCCGCGCATTTGAAGCAGCAATGTCGCAGCCTGTGACGCCCGCTCAGAAGCAAACGCAGCCGCAGCACTTGAACTCGACCATTGTCCTTGGGCTGGATCCTAGTAGATTGGTCGAGACCTGGGCTTCTGCTGATAGTGAGAGCGCCAATATTGGCTGGATGGGTAACGCTCGATTCTCCCACCGCCGGCTCCTCCGACATCACTCAATAGAGTCGGCCCCTCGGGGTCGAGCTGGAGGAAGTGGGAACATCAGATTGTCGAATACATGGTTGGAGTAGATCTTGGATTGCTTAACCAGAAACAATTATCAACCTTGTTGCTTTGCATACCTTCTTATAAGTTGTCACAGCTTCGCTTTGTCTAAATAGGTAAATATTGTCCGACCAAGTTACCTCGTGGTGTTGAGCTGTGAGTCAATGCCCGAGCTCGAATGACTCAGCACCCCGCCGTCCCAATGCTTCACCCCACCATCAACTCGTCGCTGAATATCTCGTCTCCCCACCACGACAACCAATCTGCAAAATACCCCACCATCCATACATCAGTACCAGCACGATCAACAAACCTCGACATTCCATCTTCGCGTCAACAACCCGATAACCGGCTGAGATCATGTCGGACCCAGTCGCTGAGCTGGCCGAGGCCACGACCAAGCTGGTGCTTGACGACGTGACGGGCGAGATGGTGTCGAGGAACGAGCTCAAGAAGCGTACCCAGAAGCGAGCCCGAAAGGTTGCCAGCCAGGCTCGCTCCAAGGAGGCCGCCGAGCAGCGAGACAAGGCTGGTCCCGCCGCGCCGGCCCCGAAGCCCAAGGCGCCCGAGCCTACGCACCTCGACCCGGACGCCATGTTCAAGCAGGGCTTCCTCGCCGATGTCTACAAGGAGCGACCTGTCAAGCCCGTCGTTACTCGATTCCCTCCCGAACCCAACGGATATTTGCACCTGGGTCACGCCAAGGCCATTGCCATTGACTTTGGCTTTGCCCGGTACCACGGTGGCAAGACTGTAGGGTTCCCCATGGTTCATTCATGCTTCGGATTGATACGCTGACAGTAACCCGCAGATTCTCAGGTACAGCAGAGAGTCTCTCGGGATGGAGAAGCTCACAACTGACGGCGAGTTAGATTTGACGACACGAACCCCGACGAGGAAGACGAGGTGTACTTTGAGTGGATCCTGAAGATTATCAAGTGGCTGGGTAAGCTTGCAGTCCCAAACGTTATTGCCCGAGATGGCTGGAGTAGACTAACATGCTTTTTGTCTTGCAGGATTCACCCCGAGCGCCATTACCCACTCGAGTGACAACTTCCAGAAGCTCTACGACCTGGCTCGGGAGCTCGTCAAGAAGGGCAAGGCCTACGTCTGCCACTGTAACGAGGCCCAGATCAAGCTCCAGCGTGGAGGCAAGGACGGCAAGGAGGGTCCCCGGTTCCGCTGCGAGCACGCCGAGCAGGATGTGGAGACGAACCTGGCCAAGTTCACCGACATGCACGATGGCAAATACGAGCCCATGACGGCTTTCCTGCGCATGAAGCAGGATATTGAGAGCGGCAACCCCCAGATGTGGGATCTTGCTGCTTACCGGATACCCAAGGGAAAGAAGCAGCACGTGCGAGCTCCCGAGTGGAAGATCTTCCCGACCTACGACTTCACTCACTGCCTCTGTGACAGCTTCGAGGGCGTCACTCACAGTCTCTGCACGACCGAGTTCATTCTCTCCCGTGAGAGCTACGAATGGCTGAACAAGTCGCTCGGGGTATATGAGCCCATGCAGCGCGAGTTTGGTAAGTTGACTAGAATCCCCCCTTTTTGGATGTATAGCGTAATACGGGACTATATGTCGCATTCGATAATCTACGAGAACTCTTGTCTAACCATTGCCTGACTGGTAGGACGACTCAACATGAGTGGAACAGTCATGAGCAAGAGAATTCTCAAGAAGCTCGTCGAGGAAAAGATTGTGCGCTCGTGGGATGACCCTCGCCTCTACACTCTGATTGCCATCAAGCGCCGAGGTATCCCGCCTGGTGCCCTGCTGGCCTTTGTCAACGAGCTCGGTGTCACCACGGCCAAAACGACGATCCAGATTGCTCGTTTCGAGCAGACGGTTCGCCGATATCTCGAGAGCACGGTGCCGCGTCTCAGCCTTGTCTTGGAACCCGTTGCTGTCATTATCGAGGACCTTGAGGAAACCCAGGAGCTCGACGTCCCGTACTCACCCAAGGATCCCAAGTTTGGCAACCACAAGGTTCGCCTGACCAAGAAGGTCTACATTGACCGCTCCGATTTCCGCGAAGTTGATGAGAAGGGTTACTTCCGTCTGGCTCCTGGCAAGGCGGTTGGCCTTCTCCAGGCCCCTTATCCTATCAAGGCTACGTCGTTTACCAAGGATGAGACGACTGGCAAGGTCACGGAGATCAAGGCCGTCTTCGACAAGGAGTCCAAGCCCAAGACTTACATCCAGTGGGTGCCGGATAACTCGATCAAGCTTGAGGTGCGGGTGCACAGCCCGCTCTTCTTGTCGGACGATCCCAAGGCTGCCGAGGGCGGCTTCCTGAACGACGTCAACCCCAACAGCGAAACCATCTACCCCGAGGCCCTGATTGAGGAGGGCTTCAACGACGTGCGCCAGCGAGCTCCCTGGCCCGTTACGGCAGGCGAGGAGAGCGGCGAGAGCGGCCCGGAGAGTGTCCGGTTCCAGGCTCTGCGTGTGGGCTATTTTGTGAGTGCTCGCGGTGGTGTCTTGCAACTGGATCAAGCTAACAGGGGATGTAGGCCGTGGACTCGGACAGCACTGATGACAAGTTTGTGCTCAACCGGATTGTGTCTCTGAAGGAGGACTCGGGCAAGAAATGAGCGGGCGGGCGGGCTTGGCGCTAGGGCTGGCTGATTCCAGGTGTATTTGGTATATCATGAGTGATGAAGAAAATAGAAGGGTGTCCATGATTGAAAACGAGGCTTACTCTATTAGAGGCTGCCTGTCAGAGATTGATTCGCCAGACTATTTCGAATGGGGCATTACGTGTGTACTTGGCCCTGGCTGATCTGCAAACGTTCTCTTACGCTGAGACTCGCAAATATCTGACTTGTGATTTGAATCCGTCTCTTTTCCAAAGCCTCAGTCGGCTGGTTAATCTGTAGCTTGACTCGAAGCTTGAAGAGTTGGGCCTGGGCATACATACAGTAGGTTGTGTGGATGGAAGAACTCGAGCCGGCATTCTAGCGCCTTCAGAGCCTGCAGGTCCCTGGAAGCTACGTAGCGGAGCTGGTGGGTTGACAACCGCCCTGTTTCACCGGGCAGACTACAGCCGCTGTAACAGCCCCTGAAGGCTGAAGCCAGGGGTTGGTAATGTACGTACCAACGGGCTCCCGTCAGACTCTGGGTTTTGATCCCCAAGCTTCGTTTGAGAACATTCAAAGTTGAATCGTCATCGCCGCATCCTACAAAACACCTTCAACTGCGCATCTCGTCGTCCTGCAGCCATCTACAGCCGTCTCTTTCTCGACTACTATTCGTGCGCGCTCGTCTTCTACCTAGATCGAACCTCTTACATCGAATCGTCTACTCGCCTCCGCCTCATCTCGTCTCGTCTCGTCTCGTCTCGTTTCGTCCCGTCCGATGTCGTCCTCGTCCTCGTCCTCATCGCTCACCATCCGCTGGCGATGAATCCCGCCGGACCACGCACCAGGGCCTCGTCCGACGTTACCGCCTCTGCTGCCGCGCTCCAGGGCGCATCCCTAGCCTTTCAGAAGAATAGACCCGCGCCTGCGCCGAAAAAGAGCGACAATGGCGCCCTGTCGGCGGCGACGACGTCGGCGAGCAGGTCTCGCAGCCCGGCCAAGCCGCCGCTGAGTGCCCACAGCACAGGGGGGAGCATGGCCGATGGCGAGCAGAGCAGCTATATCCATGCCATCAGGTCGCAGTATTTGGGCGGTGCATCTCTCGGCGCCGCGCATCAGCTGCACCCAACCGGACACGTCGTCGATCCCAAGAGCGCCAGCTTCATCGCTGCCACGTTGGCCGCCAGTCGGAGCACCAGCCCGAGTCCCAAGGCGCGGACGCCGCGGGAGCAGGGCAGTCTGGGCGACACGAGCTCGACAAGTGGCAGCGACGTGGTGGATTCGGGACCCATCGCCCCCATGAACTCGCTCATTTCCATGTTTGAACAGGCCCGCGGTGGGGATCCCCTGAAGCGCTCGCCGCCCCGGAGATCGCCCGTCAGAACTCCAGTAAGGTCTCCAGTCAGATCTCCCGAGAGGTCCGGGGACTCGGCCGACAATGTCTCAAGCAGGCGGGCCTCGGCCGCCAGAACGCCCACTGGCAAGCCGAGGCCGAAGCCGAAGCCCGCCCCGTTGAGCCCGGCTGCTACTGTGGTGAGACATCCCCTCCCAAGAGCTTTCTCGCCCAAGCCTGGGAAGCCTGCACAGCCCATCATGCAGCCGCAGTCGCCGCCTCGGTTCATTGCCCGTCAGATTCCCCCATCTCCCGATACACCAAGATCAAATCGTCCGCCCACGCCGCCGAAACCCCGTGGTACCAGCAAAGCTGGCCCAATGAGATCGGCTCACTCGGAAGCGGGCCGTACTAGAATGAAAACACAACCAAGGACACCCAGTTACGAAGAGTCCAAGGGTCCTATACCAAAACTCAACCCAAAGATGCCGACCTACGGAGACGCGCGCACCGTTGAACCCAGGGCCGCCAAAACAAAGCCCAAGCCAACAGCACAAGCTTTCGAACAAGATCACGCCAAAAGGCTTGAGACTGCCAGACCAAAGCCTCGGCCGATTACGCCAGCTTACGAAGAAGCGCGTGCCTCAAAACCCGGGGATGCCAAACAAAGGCCACTACCACCACCACCTAGAGGCTCGACTGGGACAGATGCGCAACGGCCAGGAAGCGCTTCTTCTGACGATACGTTCGTCTCTGCATCTTCCGCCCCGTCTCTCGATCGTCACCCTTCACCACCTCGCCTACCACCTACGCGCAGCAGGCCGACTGCTTCACTGAACATATCCCCTTCGCCCCCTCGGGATACCCGGCTCTATCGCTCCAAGTTCTCTTCCTCTATGAGCAGCTTACCGCTCGAGTCTCTCACCAACGCCATCATGGCCAGCTCACTGGCGTCAGCGCGTCTAACCCCTCACAACACTGGAGGCAGCTTCTCAACGCCTCCCCCAATGCACCGGCAACGATCCCCACGCCTCCACCAAACACTGCGTCAACCTGCCAAGCTATCAGACGACGAGTCGGATCGCCACAAGAAGAAGCACCTGCGCAAGCTTCACAAGGGCAAGCACGCGCATCACGAAGGAGCACGGCGCAAATGGCGCGACGAGATTACACCCCGCGAGCGCAAGCGATACGAGGCCGTCTGGGCCTCCAACCGGGGCCTGCTTCTCGACCCATCTGGTGCTGGCACCAGCCGTGAAGAAGCCTCCGAGTATGTCCTCAACGTTGTCGTCCGCGAGCTGTGGAGGCGCTCTCGTCTCCCCGAAGACGAGCTGGCCGAGGTCTGGGACCTGGTGGACCGCAAGGGGATGGGTATGCTGGGACGCCCAGAGTTTGTCGTTGGCATGTGGTTGATTGACCAACGGCTACGGGGGAGGAAGATTCCCGCCAGAGTCAGCGACAGTGTCTGGGGGAGCGCGATTGGGATGAAGGTCATGAATCGCAAGGTGAAGTGAGCATGATTACTTGGACTAGAGGCATAGATTAGATGATACCCTGTACAATTGATTCCATCCGCATAGACACGCTAGATGCGCGTTTCCTCGAGCTGTACTTTCAACGTCTTTGTGTCGGGGTGAGTTGCATTTGTGAGTGCCAGCTGGTGATATAACGGAAACGACTAATACGCATATTCAACGCTCGCAAGTCCCACGTTGTTTCATCTGATTCATAATTTGATAGTTTCTTCTATTAACTAGAAACAAAAGGTCCGTATGTTTATGGTATAATGTCTGCTATGGACTCATGCTACCCTTTCTGGGGTGTTTTAAACGTAAAAAGCACTACAAAGCGTTCCGCCACACAAAGTCATCCTTCTTCATTGGAGGCTCTACTCGAGGTCGTAGACGGTGACGTTCTTGTAGTCGGAGCTGGTCTTGTCGCCAAAGGTCACGGTGACGTTGAAGCCCTGGAGCGTGGGCGTCGTCGAGGCGCCGTAGAGGCTGAAGACGCTGGACGAGACCTGGCCCTCGCCCTTTTCAAAGTCCTTGGGGATGGTGACGCGCTTGGGGAGGGGAGCGGCGTCGTTGGAGTCGCCTGTGATGGTAGAGTTGGCATTTCTGTTCCGGGTTTGTCCGTCTTGAGAGGAAGAGGTCTGAACTTACCAGGACCCAAGTAGTAGGAAGTGAGGACGTTGCCGAGAGTTCCGGGGTAACCGTCGCCGGTGGTGGCGCCAAAGGCAATGGCAACGTCGTAGACGGCCTGGATGTAGTTCTCGCGCAGGATAAAGGCCTCGATCTCGTCACCGGGCTTGATGGTCTCGGGGACCGAGAGGCCGATGATGCGGCCCTGGGCAAAGCCGGCGAGGGCGGCGGTGGCGGCGGCGAGGGAGAAACGCATGATGAAGATTGGTTGAAGAGTTTCGAAGAGTAGTAGTGCGAAGCTGAGAGTAGTGAAGCTGAAAGAGAGAGAGTTGTGGATGTGATGCTATCATGGCTGCTTGCATTGGGGGACGGCAGCTTCTTTATATGCTGCTAGCATAACATATCCCACGTCCACACAGACCCCCTGGCGGTTTCACTGCAACAGCTTCGGCATCAACTCTCCCTCTGTCGTCATGCTCGTATTGTTCCTAACAGCACGGCTAGCGTTGCCGATCTCCATCCCAACTCGGCCCAGCGAGACCCTCCCGACAACGGGGGCGCGGCAACGACAGGCAGGGCCTGGCGATTGGAGAAGAGATTCGTCATAACAGTGGCCGCTGCGAGGGTGTCGATCAGCTCGTGTTCCCGGGCGAGACTCGAGACTTGGAGCATGGACGGTCAGGGGTTGAGACATCCCTGTCCAAGACGATGCAGTTCCACATATCATCCTAGAAGCCAGGCAATTGATCCCTGCGGCAGTCTGTCCATCGGCAGGTTCGGAAGCCCGATCCCTGGATGGGCCGGCATATGGCTCCTAGCGGCTTCGTTGCTGGCTGCCAGCCTCGATATTCTACATTCTAGACTGGCGATGCTTGGCTTGCACGAGTTTTACTTCCTCACATCCTCGGCCAGCAAAGACAGCGGAAGCGCTTGAACGCGTCGGTAGCAAAGCAATCATGGCTGCGATTCCTCCGATCCGGCTTCTTGCAGATACGGCGGTATCCGCTCCCCTGAAGACGTTGACGTAACGTGGAGAAGCCCTTGGAATGATGGATCATTCGAGCTCAATCACGCACTTGTTCAATTGCAACGACGGATGGCAGCTTCATTGCTTCCCGTTGGCCCGGCTGCCTCGAGTGAAACCCAAGGAGACGGGCTAGTCCGCCTTGCCGACTCTTACAGCTAAACTAGGGCTGTTTAACGTTGTGGAATTGCCTCTTTTGGAATCGCATGTTGCGCTGATAAGTTGGGCTACGAGCATAGTTGAATGGGTATTCAACACCTTTCTTTGCAAGCAGCAACTTGAGTCACAGTCAATGGTCGGCCTCGAAGCCATGTAGTTGAATCCTGATAACTTTTGAATGCCTTTATGTGGTATCCCAATAACAAACACTATGTACATGCCGAACCTCGTACGGCGTCTACTCCCTACTCCTCCATCTCCTCGTCCTGCGCAGCCGCCTCCGTCTCCTTTCTCGTCTTGAAAGCAGCCGCCCAGTCTTGGGCCTTGGCCATGACCTTGTCCTTGCCCTTGCCCTTGGGATCCAGCTTCTCCTCCCACGCGGCCCATCTCCTGAACCACTTCTCCGCCTGCTGCGGCTTCAGGCCCTTGACGCGCGTGCGGCGCTCAAACACGTCCCGCACGGCCGTCGCGTCCGAGTCGGCGCCCGCGATGCCAATCTCGAGATCGAGCAGTTGGCTCCACAGGTCGCCCTTCTTGGGCCACGCTGCCAGCAGACCCTCAAACATGGTCCGGCCGCGCTCGGCCTCGCCGTTGGGCGACCGGAACTCGAGTGCGGCGAATCGGCTCACGAGGTTCTGGCTGAGGTGCTTGTCCAGCTGCTGCGTCGCCCGCGGCAAAAGAGCGCGGGCCCGGGCCGGGTCGTTGCGGGTGACGTGCAGGAAGTGGGCGTAGTTGAGCCAGACGCTGGGGGACTTGGCGCCAAACTTCTTGACCATGGCCTCAAAGAGGTCGTCGGCAAGCTGCTTTGCGTTAGTAACGAGAATCTCGGGTATCTCGAGTTGAGGGGGCCTTCTTACCTTGACCTTTTCTGACTGGATGTAGATGCTCGCCAGTCGCTCGTAGACTTCCTGTGCATCGTTGTGCTGGCAAGCCCGCTTGAAAACCTCATCCACAGTCGTCTTGTTTCCATACGCCACCTCCAAGTTGAGGTACGCGACCCAGACGTTGAGCTTCTCCGTCTCCTCCCGGATGTTGATCGACTTGATGGCACGCTCCGCAGTCTCGCGCGCCTTGGACAGCTCGCTCACCTGCATCTGGAAGGCAATGTACGCGATCCAGAGCTCCGACGAGTCGGGCTGACCCAGGAGCAGTCGCTCGTAGTCGCTCGTCGTCTGCGGGCCATTGACATCTAGCTCGGCCGTCTTGTCAATCTGAATGCCCGACTGGCTCTGCTTCTTCTTCTTCTTGTCCTTGTCGCCGCCCTTCTTCGACTTGTCTTCGGCTTCCGATTCCGACTCGTCAAACGGATCCGCAGCCCACTCTGACTTTTTACCGGCACCGAGACCGTTACTCTTTGTGGGCTTGACATCGTCATCCGAGTCCTCGTCTTCGTCGTCTTCGTCGTCTTCGTCGTCTTCGTCTTCATCCTCGTCCTCATCCTCATCCTCATCCTCTTCGTCCGAGTCCGAGTCGGCAGCGTTGTCTGTGCCAAGGATCTGCAACATAGCACCACCCTCGTCCATCTCGACATCTTCGTCACTGTCATCTTCGAGAGCAGCACCTTGCTCAGAGTCTGAGTCCATGTCGGTGTCGTCGTCTTCAAAGAACGAAGGCTTCAGACCAAAGGTGATGCGGCGCTTCTCAACATCGACATCGAGAACCTTTGCCTTGACAGCATCGCCCTCCTTGTACAGCTTGGTTGCGTCCTGGACCGGCTTCTCGGCCATCTGAGAGCGATGGCACAAGCCGCTGACGTTGGAAGAGTTGTCGAGGAGGATAAAGGCACCAAACTCCTCAACTTTTCGCACCTTTCCGGTCACAACCTGTCCTGCCTTGATGTCCTTAAAGGTCATCAGAGGAGTGTAGTCTTCGTTGACAATGGAAGCCTTCAGACTCATCTCAACGTGGCGCGTGGCCTCGTCAACCGCAATCACTCTACCCTTGACCAGCTGATCAATCTGGAAGTCGTCCTTCCAGTTCTTCAAGAACCTGTCGGACAAGTTGGAAATCTTGACGTGTGCAGTGATTTCGCCACCCAAGAGAACAAACAGTCCCTTGTCGGCTACATTCTTGACGAAACCTCGAACAACATCGCCGGCCTTGACCTGCGATACATTGCTGATTTCCTTGTCCTGAACGGGAAGAGTAGAGCTCATGATTCTCGAGGGTCGGGTCGAGAGTCGAAGTCGCTTGTTGCTCTTGTCCAGGTCCACGATTGACACTCGGACAATGTCGTTCTTCTTGTAGTTCATAGTGTTGACATCGTCGTAGTTGTCGACCAGGTCGGGGAGATAGACGGGACCAGAAACCTGCTCGCTCAGCTTCACCAAGACCTGGCGTTCGTTGACCTTGGTAACTCGTCCAGGAAGAACCATGTTCTGCTTCAACGCCCCCCAGTTGACAGCCTCGGATGCATTGGACGAGCGCGCAGAAAGATCGAGTCGCTGGTTGCGGGCGTCCACAGCCGTTACACGCACCTTCAACGCGGAGCCAACAGGGAAGTTGGATTCGAGATCGTTGAGTTGAGAGAGATCGTCGGAAGCCTCCATGGCAGAGATTCGGCCGCGAACGGACGGGGACAGGTTGACCCAGAGATACTGGGGACTCGAGTTGTTGACAAACGCAATGTGGGTGTCTCCAACCTTGAGCTGGTCAAACGACAAGGGCTTGAGGGTTTCCGCCTTAAAGTCGCTTGGCTTCGCGGTCAGCTCTAGCACCGAGTGCGCCGAACGGTGAGAGAAGGGCAAGAAACGATGGTCCTTGGCGTCGTGGACGCCCATTACACGTGCTCTGACGACCTGCTTCTTGTGGAACTTCTCAAGAGGGTCCTTGGCGTCGCCAATCTCCTCCCAGGCGTCAAAGATTTGAGAAACATCGATTCGTCCCTGAGTCTGAGTATCGGCAAGCTGGACATTCAGCTGAGTATCCTTGATGGATGTGACACGGGCCTTGACAACACTGCCAACTGACAGGTCGTCTGAGGGTGCGGCCTTCTCAGAAGCCTTCTTGGGCTTTGGCTCTTCCTCTTCGGCGTCCGCCGGGGCGACAAGGATGCGGCGCAAGTCGGGAATAAGGGAGACAATCTTGACTTCAATAGACTGGTACTTTTGCATGCCAAAGTTGGGCTGGGCCTGGACATCGGCAGGGAGACGAGAACGAGGTAGCAAGGCGTTCAGACCACCAGCGAATTGAACAAAGACGGCAGTAAGCGTAATGTTTCGGACGAAGCCAGCAACTACCTTGCCTTCCTTGGCATCCTCGAAGCTTCTCAACAGAGTGTTGCTCTTCGACGCAGCCACGAGGCTAGGCTTCTGGGAGAGGGTAACGGCTCGGCGGTTCTCGTTCTTGTCAATGACGACCAAGTCCGAAATGGTCTGGCCAACCGTGACACGCTTCCAAGCGTACTGGGTCTTGGAAGCAGACTTGTCGGTGAGATGTCCAACAGGCAGGATAGCCTTGAGCTGGCTCTCGGCCAACTCGACAAACACTTGGTCCTCAGTCTTCTGCGTCACCTTTGCAGAGACAATATCGCCAAGCTTCAAGTTCTTGAGAGCAGTCTGCTTGTCAAGGCCAAATGCCGAGGGGTCCTTGCAAGAGACAACCAGTCTTCGCAATTCCGGATCAACATCGAGAACGTGAACGCTGACGACTTGTCCAACCCGGAAGTGCTCGTTGGGGTCTCCAATGTAGGCTTCACTCATCTCGGAGATGGGAAGGTATCCCCTCAGAGAGCCAAAGAACTGGATGAAAGCGCCAGACGATTGGATCTTGATAATGGTTCCGGGAACTTGCATGCCCACACTGACTTCATTGTGAGACTTGATGACGGGGGCTTCGGAGTTGACGAGCGTCTTCTTCAAGGTAAGGCGCATCTGCTTCTTGTACTGGTTTGTCGACAGCACTCTAGCCTTGACCTTCATGCCTTCGCGGAACTTCTTCTCGGGGTGCTGAAGGCGAACGTCTGATAGATGCAGATCAGGGATGAATCCGGTGATGCCCTCGGCAACCTTGACAATCAGGCCGCTGACACCCTCGCCGTCAATGACGACCTTTTCGATGCTACAAGTGACAATGGCACCAACGGGGACATCCTCGAGTCGCAGATATTGCTGCTCGAGCACAGTCTGCTGGAACGAGACCTGGAACAGGCCGTCCATCTCGTTGTAGCCAATGATTCGGCCCTTATGAACCGAGTCAACCTGGTAGGGGCCGCTGGTCTCGTAGAGAGCATCGACCTTGCCGTCCTTGACTCGGGAAATGTGCACGAAACCACTGAGGCCAGGCATGCCGACGTCGACAAAGATGCCAATCTCCGACTCGACATGGCGCACAGTGCACTTTTCCACTACCGATGCAATGGGGAGCACGTCGGTTGGGGCCTTCTTGGCCTCGGGGCCCTTAGCAGAGCGCTTCTTGTTCAGGGAGGTAATGTGAGGAAGCAGAGATATTCCCAGCTTGGGCTCCTTGGCAGACGGAAAGTTGCAAATGACTCTTGCCTTGACCCTCGTGCCAATCTTGTACGCAGAATCGAGATCAACGCCCGCAGGGCCAACACCAGAGTGAATAATGTCGGCTGTCACGTCGAGATGGCCCATGACCTTTCCAGCCAGACCCCTCCGGTCGGTGTTGGTCACTAGAACATCCACAGTCGTACCAGGCAGGAAGGTGTTGATGGTGGTCGCCTCTCCTGGAACAGCATTGACATTGCCAAGCTTGGTCTTCATGAGGGAAAGCTGGACAATCTTGCCCTTGGCACCCTTGGTGGTGGCCTGGCAAAGGAAGACGGCTCCCGTCTGCAGTCTCTGCTCTTCGATGCTGGGGTCGACTTCACTCCTGGGGAGGAAAGCGCCGAGCTTCTCGATGCCCACGTCCATGACGTATCCACGATCCTCGACACTGACAACTGATGCCATGACAGTAGTGTTTGCGACAACATCATCTCTCTCGAGGCCGGTGTTGGCCTCGGCGGGTCGTAGTGACAGCTCGAGACGTTTCTTACTCTTGCCGGCGCCAGATTCGTCCACGGTAGACAGTACGTAAACACGGAGATATTGTCCAATGGTGAAGAGAGATTTGAGGTCGACATCGGTGTCGTCGGAAGACTCGTCTTGGTTGTCGTCCTCGCCCTTGTCAACCGCCTTGTCTTGCAACAGCGCAGTGAGCTGCTCTGAAACGGCCACGGCGGATACGTGACCAATGAGGTTGTTGGGAAGTGCGACTTCAATGTCAAGGTTGTTAATCTTGGAAACCTGTCCAAGCACGAGGGAGCCCTTGACCAGTGTCTGCGAGCAATGTTAGTTGAGCGCCAGCTCACCGTGGGAATAGGAAGCAGACGGACCTTGAAACTGAGACTCTCGACCCGAATGGTGTCCTCCTTGTCCGCAGACTTCTTGTCGCCCTTGCCGCCCTTGTCACCCTTGTCACCCTTCAAGGCGGACTTGCGCTTCTTCTTGGTGATGGCCTTGCCTCCGGTGTTGAACTCGTCGTCTCGCAGGGCATCGGCCTTGGCCTCGAGCTGAATCTGCTTCTGTTCTAGGGGCGTGAGAACACTGCCACCACCTCGAGGGAACATTGGCTCCTCATCCTTGAGAAGCGACACGACGGGGCCTTTGTCGGGGGCGTCGCCGGAGCTCTTCTTGGGCTTCGCATCCTTGGTGGAAACGTCCTTCTTGGACGGGCGGGCTTCCTTGGTGTTCTTTGCCGACTTGGCGGGAGGATGGTCTCCAGGGGCATCCTTTCGCTTGAGGTTGCTCATGGCGATTGTGATTGCGAGTGGTGCGCAACAACGGCTTGGTGCTGTTGTTGGTACTACTCGTCTCAGTCTCTCGTCTCTCAGAGTGGGATTTGAGCCTCTAGAGCCATGGACTGGGAATTTTTTTTCTCGACGGCGGGACGCCCGATAAGCCGATAAGCGATAAGGTGGAGGCTCGATGGATGAGTGAGGCGAAACGTTTCCCCGGCTCCGGCCCGCCTGACGATGACAGCTCACGGGACCCAACTCTGCATGTACCTTGTACTGTTTGCCTGGTACCCACTCACCGAGGGGTCGTTGATAAGATACCTGAGATAAGTGGGGAGGGACACCCCAGGCCAGCGCAGCCCAGGCATCACATCACGGCTAACACATGCACTTTATTATGGACAATGTCCATCAGATGGCTTCTTGACGTCTGAAATCTCTTTGACCGCAGATGGTCTCTTTTCTTAGCCATTTCCACCATGGTTCCCCGGAAAAGATATCGCCCTAGCCCGGCAAAAGCAGACCCGGCCATGCTTGCTACCGCTCCCAGCGACTCATCCCAGCAGAGTACTTCAACTACGTCACATGCTCAGGATCGAATCCCTGGCGATAAGCACGAGATGTCGACTTCGCAACCAGACAAAGGAACCAGCTCCACGATAGCTGGAGCTGGAGCTGGAGTATCTGGCCCCAAAGAGGTATGGGTTTCCTCTATATCTATATCAAAGTACTTGAGCTGGGCCAAACTGACAACGGCTGTGTCTTGTAGCTTCGCAAGGCCAAGAGCTGGTACGGCCCCTGGCAAAAAACGCCGTCCAAAGCCTCCGCATCGACATCAGTGGCAAGGGAAAACATACTTGGTGGCACTGTCAGGTCGAAAAAGGCCCCCAATCTGAGTCGATTCGATTTCAAAAAGACCGACGACGCAGCCAGTCTATACTCCACAGCCGAAACCATGCCTGGGTTATCTAGAGTGCCCGAGCTCAAGCCAGATGGATCCTCGCCAAAGGCACCGGTCGACGATGCGAAAAACAACGAAGAAACAAAAGAGGCGCCGCCGACAGATGGTGATATGCTCCCCGTTCGAGCACACACTATGCCTCAGCAGACAAGCGACGCTACGTTGAGCACTCAGAATCAACCTCAACCTGCAACAACTGCCCCCACGCCAGCCACAGCTTCGTCTGGATGGCTCGGCTGGCTATCCATGGCTCCCATACTAGAGCCTTTAGGTGCCTCGACCCAAAGCAATACCGTTCCCTCTGCCGAGACCACAAAGGGACAAACTTTAGAGAGACCCAGCACTCCTCCCAACCCAGATATTCCTTCCGGACCAGTTTCGACTGAGGCAGCTGCCCCGGTAGAGCAACCCCCGATAGAGCCACCGTCGACGCCGACTGTCAAGAACACGACAACTTCTTCCTGGTTTGGATTCTGGGGTACTTCGGGCAGTGGCGCTGTGGATGCAAATATCCAAGCCGCACCCTCGTCCCAGCCTGCTCAAGAGAACACGACTGAAGATGTTGTGATGGAGGAGACGCCACAGCCTGCTCCCGTTACACCACAAAAGAATGAGCCAGCACTCAAGGCCGGATCGACATGGGCGTTCTGGTCCAGGGACTCACCAAAAGCAAAAGGCAAGCCAGCTGAGCCGGCGCCTGAGCCTGGGGAGATTGCCATCATTGGTCAAGGGTCAGAGGCTCACCCTGAGCCCATGGTAGAGTCTGACATTTCACGATCCCCTGACAAGGAGAACGAGAGCGCACCCAAGACCAAAGATAGTCCGAGGACAAAAAAGTCGACATGGCCCAAGGCCAAGAGGACCCGGCCCTTGTCGGAGGACATAGATTCTCCATCACGATCTTCATCCACCTCGTCGCGCCGCCGTGCCAATACTAACACAGCGATCCAGGGCGTGCATGAGCCAGAAAAGCCAGTGACCGAGACTGACCAGTCTACCCAGTCTTCTGTTGAGCATGAGAGTCTACCCAAACAGCCGCCAAACCTTCTTCTCCCATCCTTTTCTAGCACATACCAGTACCAAGAGAACCCGTCGATTTTTCAACAAGTGACGCGACTCCTACTGCGTACTGAACAGCGCTCTCCAGGCCATGTCTTCCGCGTAAAGGAGCCTCCCAAGATTCGCAAGGCCATAGCCATCGGCGTCCATGGCCTCTTCCCCGCCTCTTATCTTCGACCCATGATGGGTCAACCTACAGGCACATCCGTGCGTTTTGCAAACCTCTGCTCCGACGCGATCCGCAGGTGGGCCGACGAGTATGGGTGCGAAGACTGCGAGATTGAAATAGTTGCTCTTGAGGGGGATGGAAAGATCAAGGACCGTGTTGACAACCTGTGGAAGCTGATGCTGAACTGGATCGATCATATTAAGAGCGCCGATTTGATCGTCATGGCGTGCCATTCCCAGGGTGTACCTGTAAGCATCATGCTGCTGGAGAAGCTCATTAATTTTGGCGTAATCACCAACGCCAAGGTTGGCGTCTGCGCCATGGCGGGAGTATCGATGGGCCCATTCCCAGACATCAAGTCCGGGCTCCTCATGGGCTCAGCTGCCGAACTGTGGGAGTTTGGGAACTCGGAGAGCGACAACTCCAAGCGATTCGAGACTGCTCTCAAGCACGTTCTCGACCACGGGGCACGCATCACCTTTATCGGGAGCATTGATGACCAGTTGGTTCCTATGGAGGTAAGTTTGTCCATTGCCTTTTCCCAGATATCCAACGGCTAATGACTGAACCCGCAGTCGGCCATCTACTCCCCCGCAAACCACCCGTACATCTATCGAGCTGTTTTCATCGATGGCCGGGTCCATGCTCCCGACTTTATCACGCACCTCGTCGGCTTCGCTCTCAAATTACGGAACCTCGGTGTTCCGGACCACGGCCTGATCAGAGAGCTTTCCGTTCCCCTCGCCGGATCTCTCTACTCGGGTGCCGGCCATTCGCGTCTCTACTTTGATGCGGCCATCTATGATCTCGCTGTCCAGCACGCTCTCGAGACCGTCTCGAACACCATGTTTAACCCTCCCTGCACCATTGGCCCGCGCGAACCCCTCGGTCCCTCAAACCCATATGTTTTACCATGGATCATGCGCGGTCTGCTCGAAGAAGAATTTGTCAAGACGGAGTTGAGCAAAGAGGCAGATGAACTCCTTCGGCAATTTGACAACTGGAAGCCAACCAACAAGGCGCTCAAGGACGTCAAGTATAGGCTCGAGGCCATACGGTCCATGCTGTGAGGGCCACGGAAGCTACGTCAACTAGAGTCGATTTTACGATTATTGCATGGCGAATGGGGTATATGGCCAGTGGCGCCACGCAAGCATGCTTATGAATTCACCAGATATGCTCCTACAGACGGACGAGTCGTTTTAGCCGGAGTTTTTTTGCTACTGTTGCTTTATGCATTGGGAGACGGTTTAGCATCATGACGGGTAGACACAGCACGAGCGATGCATGTTTTAGCATTTGCATTTGCATTTTTTTTTGTCATATTTTGTACATGTTCATTTCGAGGTAGTTGAGAATACATGGACCTCCAAACTCCGACACTCGTCTCCCATGCCGTTGCTCTCGTCGCTCGCTTTCCTAGTCGTACAAACATGCTGGCTTCTCTGGATTGCCGTGGCTCGCGCTCCCTCGTGGCCCCGGCTCTATGCTACACGCAAGACACATGCTCTATAATACACCGCGCCGGCTCGCGGCTCCTCTATACGCCCGCCGTCTTCACGGGGGGACAACGCGAGCCGATCCAAAAGGAGGGGGGGGGGGGGNNGCCAAAAGGGAAGACGGGGCAGAAGGGGGGGAAAAAAGAGGTCGTCGTCGGGGATTTATTAAACGTAGGTGGGTTTCTTTCTTTCGCAGGGCGGTCAAGCTCGTCTAGGCGCGGGCGCCGAGCTTCCAGCCGTCGATGCGGTCCTGGATCTGGTCCCAGGACATGGTGTGGTTGCTGACGCCGTAGGCCTGGGCCTCCTGGAGGACGACGGTGGGGGCTCCGCTGCCGGCGCCGGGGTTGCGGACGCGGCCGCCGACAATGGTGGAGGCGACGCGGCGCAGGTCGTCGACGGTGAGCTCCTCGATGCGGCGGCACATGTCGCGGACGGGAATCTTGCGGCCGTGGACCTGGATGGAGCGGCCGAGGTCCTCGAGCTCGACCATGCGGCTCTCGAGGTTCATGAGCAGGCTGGAGCGCAGCTGGTTCTTTGCGCGGGCGACCTCGACGTCCTGGAGGCGCGTGTAGCCTGTCGTCGTGGTGAGGGCGCGCAGCTCCTGGCACATGACGTCGATCATGGAGGCGGTGCGGCCGGGGAGGCACGAGGCCGAGATGCCAAACAGGCCCGAGTCGGTGTAGGAGTGGTTAAAGGCGATGCACGACTCGACCCAGCCGTACTGGTTGAGCACGNNTTGTGTAGAGGCGCGAGTACATGCCCTTGCCCGGGCCACCGGCCGAAAAGGAGCCGCCGCCGCCGAGGAGCGTCTGCAGCGTCGCGAGCGCGTAGATGTCGTCGGATGCCACGGGGAGGCCCTCGAACGCGAGGTGGATGTGCGTAAAGTTGGGCTGCGCGCTGAGCGACGGTGGCTGCGGCGGCAGCGAGAGGAAGCCTCCCGTGTAGTGCGAGGGGCGCTGGATGTCGAGCTGCGACGGCGGCGTGTTGGGGGGCGCGGCGGCGGCCGGGGACGAGGCCGAAGCGGAGCGGTTGCCGAAGAAGGGGAGCTTGTAAAAGGGGTTTGAAGACGACGACGACGACGAG
>QUZG01000118.1:0-65230 GCA_003693545.1 Pseudonectria buxi
CCCCTCCCCCCTTTCGCGCGTTTGCCATCGCCTCACGCCAATTTCAGTGTTGATACTTTAGCTACCCACAGGACAACTACCTCGTCACGTCTGGAATTGCAGATGCTAATCCGCAGAAGCCCAAGGACAAACCCCTCCGAACCAAGAGAGGGCATCGAAAATCTGCGGTTGGCGACGCCGATTCCAAGGGCGGTGCCGCCGCTTCCTTCAACACCAACAATCCCGCCTCACCCACCTCTGAATCCCACTCCCAGCCCCCAACCAGCCTGTCCAAGAGCGCCCGCGCCAACGGCGTGTCCAAGGCCAAGACACCATTCAGTGCCTTTGACGTGTACTGCAGCGAGACGCGACCCATCCTCGAGGCCGAGGCCGAGGCCAAGGCTAAAGAAAAGGACGACGATAAAGAGGACAAGGACGACAAGGACGATGACGCCGAGCCAGACATTGACGAGGAGCTCTCCAATGGATGGAAGAAGCTGTCGGACGAGGAAAAGGACAAGTTCCAGACCAAGTTTGAGCTGGCAACGGCCAAGGACTCGCCAGAGCCCGAGTCCAAGGAGGACCCATCTCCCCAGGAAAAGGACAGCAAGGCCGGCTCCGCCAAGCCCGAGACCCAAGACGACGACGTGGAGATGGGCAACTACGACACCGAGGATCAGGAGACCCAGGAGACGCACGAGGCTCGGGACAAGGCCGAGGAATGAAGCAATGCCTAATTCTTCATTTTGTTTTTTGTTTTTTTCCAAACAGAGGGAGGCGAGGGGGCGTTTATTTGGCGGGTTGGATCAATGGGATAATTTCTCCATTCTTTACATTATAGCTGCTAGCCTTTGCGGATTTGCACATGGGGGCATTGACATTTGCGTTGCCCAGAAAGAAGAAAACAGGAAAAAGACTACCTAGAGAATAAAGGACAAGACCGAAAAGTAAAGACGCCGTGCGCACCAACTTCAAGTTCTGCCGTGAAGCCGTCTATCTACAAAAGCATATATGTACAAGGGCCCTGCTCTTGCTGGCTTTGCTCGACACATGCCGATTCGCTCAAGTCGACACGCAGTGTCAAGGGCAAAGCAAGCCCCCAATGTTGGCGCATCTAATCACTCATGTATAGATCCACAACAATGTTGATGCCGGCCACCACGATTTCCGCAGCAATGAGGAAGATGACTTTTGGGGGAGATGAAACGTTAGCGGAAAGACAAACAGCAGCAGTCGTCGCAAGGGGGAAGAGGCGTCTTACCAATCCACTCCAGCATCTCATCGTGGCCGTGACTCAACTGGTCTTTGAGCACGGCGAGCAGGTCGGCAATGACGTCGAGGCGTTCTGTTAATAGGCCCACACGCTGGTCCATCTCGAGATAGCTGCGGACGGCCTGGTAGACCGGCTCGAGTTGGGGCTCGACCCAGAAGAGCTCCGGGGTGTCGAGGACGGAGCCGTTGAGGTGAATGTTGATGCGGAGGATGAAGAGCTCGCCAATCTGCATGTTGATCTGGGAACGGCTGAGGGAGATCTTGCCAGTCAGGGCGATTTGTGTGGGAATGTCCTTGCAGGTCTCGACCGTGGTCGCGATGAGTTCCTCGAATAGGGACGTCTGGAGCGGAGAGCTGTTAGCAAAGGGGGCGGGGACAAGGGTGTAGTAGAAGCTGTTCTGACCTTGACGCTCTGGGCCAGGGCGTGGGAGATGGCCAGCTTGGTCATGTAGTGGTTCTTGTCACGCAGGGTGATGAAGTCGTTGTAGATGCGAGCTTGGTACTCGCGGGTATAATAAAAGTTAAAGTGTTCCGTCTCAACATCGTCGGGGGCGAGCTTCTCCGTCTCGAACTTGGCAATGTCCTTGAGGAACTTTGCCTCCTGCGACTCGGTCATGCCCCAGATGACGACGACGCCGTAGTCAAAGAGGAACACCTCGGGCGTGTGGACCTGGGTATCAAAGTCGGGGATGGTGTCGGCGGCGTGGGCCTGGTCGCCCAGAGCTGGACCCAAGAGGTCCTCGCTCGTCAGGGCGCCGACGTCGCCCTCGGGCTGGGTTACTTCATGCGTCGACCACCCGTTGCTGCTTACACGTTCTGCTGCGTGGTCGCGAAACTCTTGCAAGTCGTCGCGGATCTGGCCCTCCTCGATGGGTTCGCCGCCGGTCGAATGGCGTCGCTCGTACGTCTGGACAGGGTCGGGGCGGTTGCGGGTGCTCTTGGTGTAGTCGTAAGGCGTGTAGATGCACTCGTCGATGAGCTTCGGGACGGCGCCTCTCGACTTGCCGCGGCCCTTGAGAAAGCGCATCAGGCCGTCCATCTCGTACCGGTTGGCGGTGCAGTACGCCGTTACACGCGGGAGCCTGTCTCGGTCCGCCTTGCCCAGCCGCGCCGCATCTCTGCGGGCCGTGGGGTCCTTGATGCGCGTGTATTGTGAGTAAACGTCCCTGCCGCTCTCCTCGTCGTCGTCGTTGTCCTCAATGTCCGGGTTGGGCAGCAGCTTGAGCTTCTCCGTCTTCTTGGTGCTGCGCTGCGGTCCCAGCTTGGGCCCGAGGGCCAGATGCGCAACGGCGGGCACTCCGGCGTGGCTGTTGCGCCGCCGTAACTTGCTGTTGAGGGCCGACAGCATGGGCGGCCCGCCAGCGCCGGCGGTGCTGCCGACGGCGCTGGTGGACACGTGGGAGCTGCCGGCGCCATGGTGTGGCTTCGTCCGCTCAGGCTCGATGGTGCGTGAGACGGGGTTGGTGTTGAAGGTGACGGAGCGTCTGTCTTTGCGGCCCTCGGGGCTGTGTAGCAGGGGCGTGTTCTCGGCTACCCGCGAGTCGTCGTCGGCGATGGCAGAGCTGTTGCTACTGCTGTGATGCTGTTCCATGGCGGCCTCGGATCCACGGATGGCTGGACTCGTTTGTGCTGTAGGTAGGTAGGGATAGGAATGTTGTATGTGTTGTTGTTTTTTCCTGCGGTTCAGGGCCAGGGCGGAGAGCCGGGTCGAGACGAATTCAACTATCGCGCATACCCTTGCTATTTAGCACGGGAGCGGCGGCGGAAAGAGGGCGGCTACGGTAGTAACTAACGTTAAGTAATAATCAAAGACTTTCGGATGGCGATGTGCACTGTGGATGTGAATTGGGCTTGGACTCTGGTGACTGGGAGAAATGGAGAAGAGCTTTCATTAGGTACTGATGATAGGTGATGACGTCCACCAGCCTAGCCCAGCCCAGCCCTGGCTCTCTCTTGACAGATCTGGGAATTATGCAGCGGCTTTGGCCCGCTAGCAAGAGCTACTGCGGGGGCTGCGTTACAGGGGGTCAACCACTAACCGGGGCACTTCAGTCAACGTGCCCCATCTGTCAACACCGCAGCAAGTGACTGTCTCATCCAAGGCTGCAGATAATACATCAACTCATGTCATTCTCAACTCGAGGCTGCTGATAATACACCATCAATCTCCATCTTACAGAATCACGCCGTCGTACATCACCATCCGATATAGCGCTTGGCTCTCAACAGTCCAGAATCTTGACATCAAGGTGGAAGCCACCCTTATTGACTCGGTCAATCATTCCTTGTCCCAGTAGCGCCGGCGTATATACACCGCCGTCCAGCTCAAGGTCGTCTTGCAGCATCGTCGCCGCAGCCTCGGCAAGTAAAAGTCCCGTCACTAGTCTTGAGTCAGTGTGTCCGTCCGGGAGGCCGCCATGTTGGTGCAAACTCACAATAGTACATGCCACCACGGTGGGAGGCTCTGCAAAAGGCCAGCTTCTTGTCTGCGTTGACAGAGTCCGGGTGCGCCACACCCCGGTACTCAATCTCCTCTCGCTCCGTGGCCTCTCTTGAGACACCCTCGCCAGGCTGGAAGATGAACTTCTTAATCAGGCTGCGCAGGGGCGGGATAAAGGCCAGAAACAGTACGCCAATCGTCAGGAACCAGTGGACCAGAATCCCGTGAAGCCAGTTCCGGACTTTAAAGTACTCTGCCCAGATAAAGTTGGGTCCGTAGAACTCGTGCTTCCGCGAGGGAGTCTCTGACAGTAAACCCCAGGTTCGTTCCACCACGGCAACGTCAGTCGACGCCATCACAGACGTAGTCAGTAGACCCAGGTTGCGGATCGTCCGCACACCAAAGAGTAGCTCCAAGATGGAGTCTGAGCGCCGCATGGGCTCTGGGTGAGGAACTGGAGATTGGGCATAAGGGCTGCTTGCTGCCATGAGCTCTTTGGTCGGATACATGTCGAACATGTTCAACAGCGTGGCAAGAGTGCCGCCCGAGGGAGTAGAACTAGAGTCCAATGTTAGATGAGTCTTGTAACAAGGTCAATCATCGAGACAACATACTCGAGCTTGTGGAGAGAGACAGTCACATCCTTGACAGGAACGCCCATCTCGGCTCGGATCTTGCTGGCCATGGCCCATGTGCAGAGGTCTGCGCCCGCCGACTCAATACCGCATTGGGGGATGAGCATGGCACCCGTGGCCTTGGCCGTCTTCTCATACTTCTTGATCATACGGTAGGTCCACGCAGCCTCGCCTGTAGCATCGACATAATGCGTTCCGGCCTCGGCACAGGCCTTGAAAGCATGCTCACCATAGAGACTGTAAGGGCCAACTACCGTGATCATGACGCGAGTCTTTTTTGCCAACGAGGCCAGCGCCTCGTCGTTTAGCTCACATAACTCATAAGCTACATGCCGCCCAGGCGTCGTTAGCAAAGAACCCAATGATCAGAGCGGTGAGGCAGACTTGACGTACCTGGAGGTGGCCGGTTGGGATTCTGCCGTTTGCACTCGTCCACGACGGCCTGCAGCTTTGACTCTGAGCGGCCAGCCACGGCCCACTTGAGCTTGGTGGTGAGGTTTGCCGTAATGTATTCGGCGGTCCATTTCCCCGTGTAGCCTTTGCTCTCGTCAGCTCTCACTCGCCTCGCGACGGAAGGGGCTTTTGGTTGTGGCTAGCCTACCCGTGGCCCCAAAAACGACCAAGTCGTACTGGCGGTCCTGTTGCTTGATTCGCGGCATGGCTGGCGATGATTGTCTCGTCTCGT
The DNA here is from genome assembly GCA_003693545.1 of Pseudonectria buxi. Classification (NCBI taxonomy): domain Eukaryota; kingdom Fungi; phylum Ascomycota; class Sordariomycetes; order Hypocreales; family Nectriaceae; genus Pseudonectria; species Pseudonectria buxi. Next base: position 5,012 of record QUZG01000118.1, read on the forward strand.
CTCGTCTCAGTGCTTGGACAGAGCTGCGGAAACGAACAGCAACAAGCAATTGGCATAGGAGAACAGGAAAAACAACATACTTTATCCAAGCCCCCCGTCCTACATATTATACATGCATGTATGTACCTACGTACTCCGTACTGACTGTCACTTTACCTTAATTGCATGCCTGTCCAGACTCGACTGGCACCACACAAGCCTGGTGCTTGGAAACGGCCCACTCGGGCGCGCCCGCGCACTACTGTACGTGTAGCAGGGGAATGGCTGCTGTGGCAATCCAATAACGCCTTCAGCTGCTTGTTGTTCAAGGCTGTTTCCATAGTGAATCCGGCATCATGCACCCAGAGTCCAATGATTCGTGACCTCATTCGCCCAGGCCATCATTCATCAGCGTCATCGGTCTCGAGCCTCTAGTCTATTATCACTACCAGTACTGTCCTTGAGACATGCCAAAATTTACTGGTTTAAGAGCATCAATGAGCCTGCGTTGTAGGTACAGAAAATAAGAGCAATACTGGCATAAGAGTATCAAATACTTCGAGAGAGACATCTCCTTGCATACCATCGCACGTCAGCGTCTTCTTGCTGTCTCGTCTTGGAGTCTCACAGCCAGACTTGCGGGAGATTCTGACTCAGCAGACAGCTGGAAAGCGTACGGGCTCCCATCACCTTCCCGAGGTTCTGCCACGAAAAAAAAATATTCCTGAGTGGGCAGTGGGGTCTTTTCGCTTCCTCTCACGTGCTTGCCCTAAGCAAAATCACAACTCCAATTCTCCAGCACATTTCCGGTGTCCACCCCCAACCGCAGTCGAGCATCTTCACCCTCCGCTCGCCCATCTTCCGTCTTCACCCTCCCAAGACGTCACCCACATAACCAATCAAGATGACCAAGCGAACGAAGAAGGTCGGCGTCACGTACGTATCTTGTCGCCCCGAGTAGTGCTGCCATGGGAACATTGCTAACGTCTTAAACAGCGGCAAGTACGGTGTTCGGTAAGTTGAAACGAACCCTCATGTCGATATCCTCGCCGAACTCGATTTCGCCTCTTTGTCTTGGGGACTGGCCACGACAGCAACCGCGCTTGAGAGCCTCTCACGCTTGACGAATGGAGGACAACAACTCGTCACCATGTCGAATCGCGGTTGTCGCTGGCCCCCAAGCATAGGGGCACCGAAACGACGGCAAACGGCTACTCGACAGCCATCTCTCAAGGGGGGACAACGGACTAACCCATCTCTCACAGCTACGGTGCTTCCCTGCGAAAGCAGGTCAAGAAGATGGAAGTCACCCAGCACGCCAAGTACACCTGCACTTTCTGCGGCAAGACCACCGTCCGACGACACTCCACCGGCATCTGGAACTGCCGCTCCTGCAAGCGCACCATCGCTGGTGGTGCTTACACCGTTGCGTGCGTACCCCTTCCGAGCACAGGGAAGCAGCAGTCGCTGCTTAGCCCAGTCAAGTGTGTCGATGGAAAGCTAACATATCGCAGCACCCCCGCTGCCGCCGCTATGCGATCAACTCTGCGACGACTGAGGGAGATTGCCGAGGTTTAAAGAAATGGACATTGGCGAAGGAAGGTTCGGCTTTGCTTTTCGGTCTGGTGTATGGGGGGGACATGGTTTTCGTGCCTACACTACGAGTTGACGAAAATGGCGTCGACGTTCGATCTTCGGTCATAGAGGCCGATCGATTAGCAATGAAAAAAAAAGGATATTGCATGGTCTCCGACCCATCCACCATGAGTACAGGGCATAGCTCTGTGGCCGTCTCCCGTGATGCGGCCATATGTTCACGGTCCTGACATTGTTCCCGATGTGGCTGCAAGCAATGCGCATGTCTCCCTGGCACCTGGAAATTGTCTGAACGTCGATCCTGTGGACCGCCCTGAAGCTGCAGAGCATTGGAGAGAGTCTGGTTACTCATCACGAAACATGACGGGGGCTGTCGATTCGTTGCCTTAATTCTGTGAAGCTTCGCAGGCAAGGTGATGATGGGTCAACGGCCCTATACACCGCAAACACATTGTGCCTCGCAAGTGCGCGCATGACGTAGGCCTGTATTTCCTCGAAAGGATTTATCTTGTCTGGCGGCTTTGGTTCTGTGGGCTTTGCCAGACGACCCGGTCAATACCCACCTCACGAAGCAGACATGACGCAGCGCTGCGGAGCCCAAGGCTTCAAACAACACATACTCACTTTTAAGGCGCTCGCCTGGCGACGATGCACAAGTACCAATGGGGTCATAGCACGAGGGAATAATAGTTGCAACTGGAAAAGTTGGGCGTCGAATGGCGTCGGCCAGTGAGGTAGAAGAAGAAAGCAGTTCGGCGAGCTGGCGAGGGCTGCCACGTCGGTCCCTTAGGTAGTGCGTTGTACTTGTGGCTGCGCGCAAAACAACAGGATGGAACCGGCACGGCCTTGGGAGATTATTCTTGGTGATGATTAAGAACACAAGTAGACTGGGCTCTACGTGTCTTCTGTATGTTGACGGAAACTCTCTTGCTAGTGGACGGACACAAGAAGTTGTCGCTGCCAACGCTCTTGACGCGGTGAGAGCTGCTTTCACAACTCCAGGATAAAACATATCGGTGCGTGAGTCCATGGTACTCACGTAAAAAGCGGTATTTACGCTACGGCAAGGCAAGGGAAGAGAATCGTGAACCATGTCAGATGTTATAGACAATGAGGCTCCAAAGGCCAAGCACTGCACACCAGCGGGGACTTGCGGATAGAGAAGCACGCATGAGCCGCATCAGACTCCAGTTTGAGCGGTGTTTTCGGTTCATTTCTCACTTGGGTGATTTATTCTGCTTGATGACAACAACGATACGAATAGATGGCAGTTCTTATATACTCGGCCGGTACCATCTTCGCTGATGGATGTCGGACTGTTCTGATAATTATATCCAATGTATAGGTTACGATTCACCTACCTTGGTATAAAGTTGAATAACCAAGCTACCTAGTTAGTGTCTCAGGCCCGCCTTGGAATTATTGATTTCTTTGCAACATGGGTACTACTGTACTTTGACGTGGGCAATGTCGCGTTCCGCGTGCCATCATAGCAGATCAGCCGCCTACGGTGGTCCTATGCTAATCAAGAGGTGTTGTGCAGACGCATGGCCAGATCTGCCGGCAAGAGACTTTGTACATGCTAGTCGAGGACGAGGGAAGTAAATGGTGAAGGAAGTAGTTCTGACGTCAGCCATCTACGCGTGCGTGTATTGACTGCGTTGCTGGGCCAGGAAGGGTATATCGTGCAGGTAAAGTAATCATCTCATTGCATAGCACGAGTCTGCATCTTGCTGTCTCAGGTAGGCGTCAGCCAGGGAGGTGATGGTGTCAACGCAGATGCCAACGCCCGTCAGTCGGTGGCTGAGGCTGGTGGGCATTGCACATGGCTGCTTTGTACAGTGGAGGCTGAGGGTTTGTCTACAAGTGCCTATTTGGCCTGGATGCTGTCGCCGTTGGTGCAAGATAGCCCCATGCTATCGAGGTTCGCGCCATGCCGTTGGCTAATCTTGTTATGTATGCCCGGCGTGCCGTTTGCCGGTGGATGCAAGGTGTAGGTTGAAACATGCGTAGGGAGCATGGAATTATGGTCATAATCGCAGGGAGAATCGATGAGGTAGACTTGGATGTTTCCTCTTGGCGTTTGCCCCTCTTACACTGGTACTTGGGTGCTTGTTTGTCAAAGCTTCATGGCCTTGTTGCCTTTGACATGCAGGGACTCTGTTGGCATCGGAGAAAGCTATTTAGGTAGGTATTCATGGAGAAAGCCATGCATGGAGAAACCTTGGCTGGGTCTGTACCAAAGGTAAACTGCGGGAGTCATTCCTACCGTTCTCTGCTCCAATGCGACTTTGGGCTTGCAACCGTCATCTGCCAGCATCTAGCCCCGTGGCTTGTGAGACAGTGGGCCGAGGATTCTATGCAGAGGGGGGGGGGGCACCTTGGTGCTTGGCGAAGTTGAGAAGAAGTGTACTCTGGAGGGAATAGGTACCTAGGAGAGGCAGAGGATGGCTGGGAGGGCACGGGGTGAGTTTGCTCGAGTGTTTTTCTGCACGGAGATGGTTGGATTCCCAGCGCGTGAGTTCTGGACTCTCCATGGTTCAGAGTTGCGTGGGGCAGGCCGTTGATGGGACAGGCCACCAAGTACCTACCTATCTAGCTTCCTGGCTGGGCACAAATGCACCATGAACGTGCGCGTTACCACGGTCAATAGTCATGGAACATGGCCGTTGTGTTATAATGCATGCTACCATGTACATGGAAAGGTTGACTCGTGGGCCCGAGGTCACGCTCTCGTGAAAGAGCCAAAAGGCACAAGGGACGTGGCAGCGCCGAGGGCCGCCGGCTGCTGATTGGCCGCGCGCAGGCCGCTCGTAACAGGCGCGAAAACCGCCCCTGGAGCCCGCCATCCATGGAAGCCAAGCTCCAACTCTCCCTCTTACAATTCCACCGCAACTCACAGCCCCCCCAGCACGTCCCCTACGCCACGCTGCGCTACAGGGCACCTCCCACTGACTGACTGCCCCGAACCTACAGTGCCCGTACCCAACGCGCCCGCTCCTCGCTCAGCCGATCCCGCCCATCTCCATCCATCTCCATCTCTTTTACATGTTTTCATCCAGCGCTCCTCGGGCTCATCGAAATCGGCATCATGTCTGAACTGGAGGAGCAGTGCATCATATGCCTGGAGCCTCTGCCAGGGCCTTATTCCCCCGACACCCTCGACAAGGCCAATGGCGACGCCCACGGCCAAGGCGAGGGTGAGGGCGAGGGCGAAGGCGAGGCCGCTGGCGACAATGGCGAGGGCAACTCTGACGCTCTCGCTGACGCTGACGCTGACGTTGACGCTGAGCCGGCACCCGCTAACACCACCAACACCAACACCAACACCAACACCAACACCAGCACCAGCACCACCAACATTAACCACATCTCCCCCAATGACGACACAAGCCATCTCAACATTGTCGCTGCCCTCGACGGGTGCAACCACGTCATCCACGATGCCTGCATTCGCTCCTGGGCTCAAAAGACAAATACCTGCCCCATTTGCCGCGAACCCTTCCATTCTGTCCGTGTATACAACGGCCTAGACGGTACGCTAGCTCATCCCATCCCATCCCACCTCATCGCCACCTTGCTTGTATGCGTGCACTCGCTAACCCGCTGTCCCCCATATGTAGGAACCGTCATCTCCGAATACGCCGTCCAAGACAAGAAGCAAGTCGCCGAATTCGACATCCAGCAATGGGTAGGCGAGAACCCCGAAGAGGAGGAAGAGCCAGGCAATCCCTGCCCCATCTGCAATTCCGCCGAGCGTGAGGATATCCTCCTCCTCTGCGACAGCTGCGATGCCGCATACCACACCCACTGCATCGGTCTCGACTACATCCCCGATGGCGACTGGTACTGCTTGGAGTGTGCCCACATGTTCCATCTCACTCAAGAGCCCGAGTCCGTCGAAGCTGGCGACCGCTCTCCTCGTCCCCAGTACGTCCGCCGGCCGAACCCTCGAGACGTCCGAGGATACCATGTTCGGACTCGCGAGCGCCTTAGAAGGGCTCGTCGCCAAGCTCGCAATGTCGAGTGGCAGGGTGCCTGGGGCCAGTTTTCGAACCGCTTTTACGAAATGAGCGAGCTGGACCTGGACAACCACGACGAGGAAGATGAAGATTTGGAACGCTACCGCCACTTTCAGGAACGTGGCCGGAGGGAGCTCGACCGTTGGCAGCAACGGATGGCCATTGCTAACCGCCTTGGCGCACGGGATGCCTTTGCAAACAATATCCCCCCGGCCATTAGCCAGCGGCTCCAGCCACCTCCCGAGCCCATCCCCGAGACCCGCGATGAGAGGAGGGCATGGGGTGCCCTTGAGATGGCCCGCGAGACGGACGCTCCGAATCCCGCGACCCGCAAGCGCAAAGTACGGTCGGTGACTGCGTCGCCACGAGAGCCCGCGCAGGAGCCTGAGCGCAAGCTCAAGCGCCCTCGTACCCGACGCCTACCGACGCAGAACGGCGAAGGCTCAAGCTCCATGTCGTCCCCGGCTGCTGGCCCCTCGTCAGCTCGTCCTGCCAATGCCAACGGGCCACCTCCTGCGAGAAACGGTTCATTGGTTCGAAATGGCAATGACCCGCCCCTCGTGTCGTCGTTGCTCAAGGAGCTCGAGCCCAGTGCCATGTCGGACGACGAATCGTCTGCTCCCCACGGTGGACGGCGGCACCCGCCCGATGCCTCTTCGCCGGCCCTTTCGCCAACCACTTCCGCCTTTAGCAGCCCCCGCGCTCTCTCTCTCACCCCGCCTCCTTTACCCAGCGCAAATGGTCGGCCATCGTCGCCCACCCTATCGCTCAGCACATATATCCAGCCGAGATATGGCCCTGCCAACTACTCGCCCACACGAAGCAATGAGCACAGAATAAACAATGATCGTAGGATAAACAATGATCACCGAACAAACAACGACCATAGCGATTCGGAGACGCGACCCAGAATGACGGAATCGCGTCCGCTAGAACTGCGCCAGCCCCGCCCACGCCGCGCACATCAGGTATCGCCGCCCAGCGAGGACCAGAGCTCGGCAAAGTGGACCATGACCCAGGAAGAAAAGAAGAGCATCAATAACATTGTCAAGTGTGCTCTGAGGCCGCACTGGCGGGCCCAGAAGCTGACGACGGAGCAATACGCCGCCATCAACCGCGACATATCGAGAAAGCTCTACGACGAGGTCAAGGGTGCTTCATCAATCAACGACGAGGCCCGCCGCTCATGGGAGAAGAAGGCTAGCAAGGAGGTAGCCCGAGCTGTGGCGGAGCTTTAGGCTTGAGGACGGGGTGCAGTGTGCTCTATCAGCAAAGGCGTTTTACTGGCATAACCGGGTATTCTCGGTCGGTCCATCTGGTTTGATACCCAACTCATGTTGGCAGGCATGATTGTCTGCTTGTTTCACGTTTTTGTTCCATCATGGAAGGCGGGTTCTTGTTTGTTGCGCGGGAGTTTTGAGAGCTTTTTTGAGTACATGAAGCGAGCCAGTAGAGGCGGTCCAAGGCGGATCTTGTACATACATGGGTAGTATACAGTCATGGTATAGGCGTGGCTTTTGGGCGTTTCAAATCTTGTAGTTACATAGCTTGGTGTCTGGATATGGCATTGGTGTTTTGGCACATGACTAGCAGCCTCGGCGTTGAGAAATGAAGCACATTCTTTTGCTCAGCCAACGGGAGCCATTGTGGAGCATTCGGGTAGTCGTCAGACAATTGTCGCAGTTATTTACGGATACATGGAACCTGCTCCAACTTGTTCCGAGGGGTTGGTATTCTCATGTAGGGCCGCGGGGGTCCAGACCAGATGGGATGGAGATGGTCAACATCAAGGACCTCGCAAGATATACTTCGTGTCGGCAGCAAAAGGCCGTCTCTAGCAAATGCAGCAAGACGACCTCTCAACTACACAGGGAGACACGGCAGGCAACAACTCGATAGTGGGAGGAACAAGTTGAATGGGTTTACAGCATCATGGACATCAAAAGGCATTCATGCATGCAGTGAATGTCAGCAGTATCTATCTAACAGAGCCCGGTATAAAAGTGCAGGCACCGCTAGCGAAAAAGACTGCGATTTTCAAAAAAGATTCTCTCTCGGCACTCGTAAATGATCAGGACGTTCTGGAGGTGGAAACGGGTCTTGACGATAAGGTAGATGGTGCCTTGGAGAGAAAAGAGAAGAAGAGGAAAAAAGAATCGGCTGGCGCGTCGCGAGTTTTGTCAGAAATGGGAAGTCGAATTGGTGCCTGAGGCATCTATGGTCTCTTGGCTCTCACGGGAGTGGATCGGTCCGGGGAGAGAGAGAGAGAGAGAGAGAGAGAGAGAGAGAGAGAGAGAGAGAGAGAGAGAGAGAGAGCCTGAGGTACGTACCCTCGCGAACGACCCAGTTGCCAGCTCTAATCCCAATTGCCCAAGGTTCCATGTGGAAAAAGTTCGAGCTGAGAAGGAGATCCGATCCAACTCGTCTTGCTCCCCAAGCACCCTCGCCACGAGAACGCCGCCCGCCATGACCGGCTCGAGTCGAGGACGACGCGCCCTGCAGGCTGCTGTGTCCAGTGAGTTCATCCAATTGCCCCTTTGCACCGCGGTGCGGACATTGTGAACAATCCTCGAGAAACAAGAACGAGCAGCATCCAAGGCAGAAAACTGACCATTGTCTCTCTCTCTCTCTCTCTTCTCAAAAGGCGCCTCTCCCAGCCTCTGCGCCCGATGCGCCATCTCCTCCTCCTCCAGACTCGCTCCTAGGATCCCGGCCCGCCTCTACTCCTCCTCCTCCGCCGCCCCGGCCGCCCTCGATGCCTCCTCCTCCTCCTCCGCCGCCGCCGCCGCCGCCGCCGCTCCCTCCCCGGCCTCGGCGCCCGCGCCCGGCCCCTACGACATCCGCTCCGGCATGATCCTCACGCGCCCGCCGCTGCTGACGCGCCGCCTGCTCCCCTTTGAAAACGCCTTCTTCTTCTACCAGAAGCGCCTCGAGGAGCGCCTCAACACGCCCTTCATCACCGACATCTACTTCAAGCCCGACACGGCCCGCCGCCTCGACTGGAACGTAAAGGTCCAGGACCGCCGTGGCACCGTCGCAAAGGAGCTCGGCACCTACCACGGCAAGAGCTCCCGCGCCTGGGACGACGAGCTGCGCGTCGGCGACGCCCTCAGCGACGAGCGCAGCGTCGTCGACGCCCTCCTCAAGGACGCAGAGGTCCGCGTCAGCGACGACGCGGAGCTCATCGCCCCCGAAAACGTCGTCCCCGTCGAGGCCCCCAACGACCGCGTCACCGATGCCGACCGCACCGGCGACGTCCGCCGCCTCGATCGTCAGCTCGACCGCACCCTGTACCTGGTCGTCAAGGGCAAGGACGGCTGGGGCTTCCCCGCGGATATCATTGCCAAGCATGAGAACTTGCACGAGGTATGAGAGACTGAGAGAGAGAGAGAGGCGAATACGTTTGCACAATGCTAACCTTGCCCCCAGTCCGCCCAGCGAGTCCTCGACCAGTCTGCCGGCGTCAACATGAACACCTGGGTCGTCGGCCGCGTGCCCGTCGCCCACCTTGTCGCCAAGCCCGTTGTCAAGGACGACGGCGCCGTCGACAAGAAGGGACACAAGACCTTCTTCCTCAAGGGCAGAATTCTGGCGGGCCAGGCCAATCTCGAGGGCAACTCCTTTGGCTACAGCGACTTCAAGTGGCTGACGCGCGAGGAGCTCAAGCAAGAGTTGGCCCCCGAGTACTTCCATGGTGTGCGCAACATGATGGCAGACAGATAGAGATATTACTACCTAGAGCAGCGCCTGGAGCTGCGTGTACAATTACCCATGTATAGTTTGCCGTACAGAATACCCTGGATGCTCGGTTGACACTGTCCACCGTCGTCTTGATGCACGTGTCCGTCCATCCATCCAACTTGTCCATGCTCGCCTCCTTCTTTTCCACATCCTGCTCACATCTCGCCATCTAGTCCCAGTCCCACGTAGCCCGTCCAGCGTTTCCTGGAGGTGGCGTGTTGGCTGCTCCCGGCTCGTCGCAAGTTTCTGCGTATGAACGCAAAGTGATTGCTAGGTCGCCGCCAGCATACAGCATGTTCTCGTACCTTGACCAAAAGACATGCTGATCTATATTCGGGAGATGTTGGTTGCGTCCCAAAAAGTTCACATCCACGAGAGATCCGTCAGGGCTCCAATCCCACGCCTCAAGATGCTCGCCCGGCACCTGTAGGCGCGATACTCTTGTCGTAGACCTGATCAGCATCCATCTTCTGCACATCAGCTTGAGGAACACAACCATGTTCATGCAGCCTGGTTCACATGGTTAGTCCTCTCGAAACGCAGCATCATTGCCCTAGGCAATACATACTTTCGATGCCAGCATTGTGAACTTCGTGCGTCCACGAGAACCAGTCCTCTGCGTCCGGATCGACGCTGTAGTAGGGGGCTAGGGTAAGCGGTGCATCGTCAAACGATGCCAAGCTCCAGAACACATCTCTTAGCCTGGAACTCAGCATGGCTCTATCGAGGTCCTCGACAAGAGGGTCGCTATGAAGAAGTATTGGCCTGATCATCTTTGTGTCTATGACCCGGAGGAAAAGGCGTTGGTGGACGATTGTTAGAAACTCGGCCAATATCCTGGGAGGCTTTGCAATCAGAATCGAATAGAGAAACACGAGACTGATCAGTGGTTCGTTCATCACCATTACAGGCTGGTGCTGGACTAAGCGGTCCATGATCATAGACCATTGAGACGTGACGCCGACATCCCACGGCCTCTCATCGAGCATCAGCTGAGCCAATACGCGTCTGCCAACAGTGCCGACCTGGTTCCAAGGTAGATATCGTGTCATCATATCCAGCCTGTACTGATCTCCCACGAGAGCTTCGAGAACCCATAGCAGGCCTGCCAACGTGTTAGCAGTTGGAAGAGTGTCTACGCCCAGACGACTAGGTAGCCAGCTCACCCAGCTGCTTCGCAACCGCGTCATCTCTCCTCTTCTCGTCCAACCACGGTATCTAAGGATTACTCGTTAGATACCCACGGGGGACCACCCTCGCAGACAAGGCAACCCACAGCAGCGGTAGGGTTGTCGACGCGTATGATGATAATGTGCCACAAATCCTCCTCTCTCCACGAGCGACATTGTGGAATGTAATCCTTGACCATTTGGTGCACAATGGCTGCACTGGTTGTCGTCCACTTTCCCCCGGCCGGGTTGAAGAGTCTGAGCACGCCTCCCTGTGCATTCTTAGTCGGGCTTCTACTGTTCAACTTGGACAATACCAACGCGAGGCGGGTTGGTTCCAAGCCATGAATTGATGGCGGCTCCAACTCTCAGGGCGACCTCTTGCTGGACCTCGTCGGCATCCTCCATGGTGTCGACTACGCTCATGGGGTGTCCAAGTAGTTGCGTTCCAAGGCTGTTGAATTCCTTTCGCGAGAGAAAAGGAACCCCATTTCCAAAGGTCGCGTCCATATCAAAATCATACTCGCGGAGATGAGCCATGGAGTTTCCGGACAGGCCCAGCCCCCGATTGAGTGCTTTGGAAACCTCTTGCTGGGGATCACAATCTTCCGTGATCCTGGGGTCGAGGGAGATGTTGAAGGTAAAGATTCTGTAGGAGTCTACTCAAGGGAAGAGGCCGTAGAGGTTAGCAGGGCGGCTCGGGCAATGAATGAGACTCCTCTTACCGCCATTCCAGTGTACCGCCGTAAGCCCAAGACGAACCGTCTCCCAGTTCTTGGCAGCAGATCGAATCTTGCCATAGATCTGATCACGACTGTATTCACCCTTTGGGTACGTGAGCGTATGCTTGATTTTAGGGTCGATAAACTCAAACTCGAGGGAGACATATTCCGAGCACGCAATGATCAAAAGAAGCGATGGCAGTTGTTCCCAGAAGTTGTCGGCGTTGATATCCATTGCTGCAATAGTAGAAACTCGATTGTGCTGTGGATGGCAGAGCCAAGATGAGCAACGCAGCGATGGCGAGAGTTGGTTGTGGTGTTGCAGTTCGAGACTGGAACAATGGATACATTAGAAAGAAGCAAGATGTACTTGCCAGTTCCTTTACGAGCCCAGCGAAAGAAAGAACATCTATGATACTTGCCTTGGCTACGCTGTACGAGAAAAGATTGTCTAAGAAAGAACATTCAGACTTTGCATAACTTGGCTACTCCATAGGTAGTGTTATCGACCGACTATAAAACAGAACTAGTGGTATACATGCGCAGAAAGGGTCATTCCCTCAAGCCTTAATAACACGATGATGATGATGTTGATGATGATGACCAGGGCAGCATCCCCAGTACACAAGACTTTCATTGCCACGTAAATCGTCCAAACCGCCAACGCCAGTTGTCTAACTACGCCAAGTGCCACTCCCTCCCAAGTCAAGATGCCGTCCCAAACCGTCTAGATGGGTAGAGCAGGTCTAATTCGGCTTCGCCTGGCCCTCGACAAAGTTGAGGGCATCCTCGGTGCTCACGCAGTTGATCGAACTCGTCTTGTTCACAAACGTTACGCCATAGCACTTGTCCGCAACATGGACAATTTCAGGTCGGAACGTGGTGCAGATGAACTGCGTCCCGGCCTCGTTGGAGATGGAGTCCAGCAGTGCCGCCACCGCCGTACGGTACTGGGCATCGAGGTTGGCATCCACCTCGTCGAAAATCACCATCGGACTGCTCTCTGTTTGCTGAAGAGCAAAGATTAGACAAAGAGCACACAAACCTGGTTTCAAGTTAGCCAACCGCGTCTCTGGCAGTACGGAGCAGAGCATGCAACTTACTCTTCTGACCACCACTGAGCTGCTGGATCTTCTGCTGCTCGTCAAGATGCTTAGAATTGAACGAGACGCTGATTCCTACGCCAGTGTAATTCTCGACGCTTCCGCGGGCCTCTTCGTCCGACTCCTCAGGTTCTTGCCGGCGGTCGGTGCGCCGCTGAATCACAAGTCGGCCATGTCCGGCTGGCACCAGTTTGGCAAAAATGGTGGCAAACTCTCTCGAGACTTGTTTGAACGTCCGTTCAATGGCCTCGTCCTTTCGACGATCCAGGTGCTCCACAAGCTCCTCGATGGATGCTTGAGAGTCGTCAAGCTCCTTTCGGCGCTTCATTAGCTGATCCTGCTGGTTGGTGAAGCTGTTGTACTGCTCAAACGCCTTCTTGTTGACGTGCTTGTACTTCTTCAAGGCCTCATTCACCCGCTTCAGCTTTGACGTGATCTGTTTATCGAGTTAGCCTTGACTCAATTCAAGATGCCTGTTCTTATGCCACTCACCAGCTTAGCCTCCATGTTCTCGTACTTGTCAAAGGCTTCTTCGGGGAGAACTCCCAAGTCGCGAATGTTCTTGGCACACTCGGCAGCTTGTGTCGTCAGCAGTGCCTTTCTTCGCAGGCTCTTGTCCATCCTCTTTTGTTGCTTCTCAATCCTCGTCGAGATCTCGAGTTGTTGTTGCTCCAGCTCGGCCTTTTCTGTACTAATCTGCTCCAGGCGGTTTTGAAGCTCCTCCATGTTTCCTTCTGTTGTCTGTAGGTTGGCCTCGACAGTCTTCAGGGCGTTCTGAGCCTTCTTGAGTTCTCGCTGTGCCTCGCGGACTCCTCCAGCAGAGGATCCAGATGCCGAGTTCTCAAAAGCCTGACTGTTGAGCTGGTCGAGCTTCATCTGCAGGTTTTGACGCAAATCAACCTCGAGGAGCTGCTTTCGTCGCTCCAGGTCTCGGCGAGTCTTGCTGGCATCGTTCCACTGCTTTTGTAGCTGCTGGGCCGAGGCGCCGAGCTCCTCCAGCTGCCGTTCTTCTGCAGAGGTCAAGCTCTTCTTGAAGTCGGTTCCAATTTCTGCCGCATGGGCCGCAATCTCTTCCATGAACCCATTCATGTTCCTCTCCACTGCATCCCTACGCTTCACTGCCGAGTCAAAGTGGCCTCTCTCGTTTTCCAAATGGGCCGACTTGTTCCTCAGCTCATGCTTGAGCGGCTCAAAGCCATCGTCAGCCTGCCGTAGTCTCTGCTCGCATTTCTGTACTTCAGACATGGCTGCCGTAATCTCCTGGTCCTTGAGCTCGACCTGTCGACGAATCTCGTGGGACTGCTCAATGAGTCTCTCATACTCCTCCCGCCACTTGTTGACGGCTTGAACAGCCTGGAGCCGCGACTTTCGGGGATCGATATAACCACCAGTCATGGCGCCCCTCTTGTTGGTCGTGTCACCTTCTGCAGTGATTCCATCAACTCCGTGGCTTCGCGCGTACTGTCCAGCCACAGTCAGGTTGGGGCAAACAACGACTTTGCCAAAGACCTGCTGAAAGGCCTTTTCGTACTTGGCATCAAATGAGATCTTGCTCAGGAGCGGCACGGCGTCGTTTGACTTGGGCAAGTTCATCTGGCGAGGGCGCAACTGGGCAAGGGGCATAAACGTGACTCGGCCTCCACGCTGGCGGTACAGGGTGTCGGCGAGCATGGTGGCAGTCTCGGCGTTGTCGACTACATAATGGAAAAGACTGGCGCCCGCGATTTGCTCAACGGGCAGCCTGTAGGCATCGCCGACTTCGAGGAGTTCTGCGAGCGTGCCGTAAGCTCCCGGGATATCCCGCTCTTGCTTGAGGCGACGAATCGTGGCCAATCCGCGTGCCGTTGCGCCATCCATAGTATGGGACAATTCGCGCTCTGCAGCCTCCTTTTCCTGTCGAGCATTGGAGATGACTGAACTCAGCTTATCATCCTCACGTCGGACAAGCTTCCGCTCGTCATTCAGCTTGTCCAAAGCATCACGAGCTCTGGTTGCCTCCTCGGCGAGGACGGTTCGTTCTCCACTCCAATTAGCAAGTCGCGATCGCAGGACAGCAACCTCTGTTTCCGTTTGGGCAATGGATTGCAGCACCCTGGCAACCTCCTCATCGGCGTCAATCTTATTCGCGCGTTGAGTACTGGTGGTCACTTCCAACTCGTCAATCTCCTGCTTGAGCCAGGCGTCACGCTCAGTCTTGTTCCTGAACCTAGAGCCTCTGCTTTGCTTCGCAAACAGGCGTGCCCTGGCAGCTTCGTCCGAGTCAAGCTGTCGCTTGACTTCATCTTCCCTGGCTTTTTGCTCATTAAACTGGGGCAGGATCGAGGCAAGCTCCTGTTCCTTGGTCTGAATCTCGTTCTGTACAGACTCAAGGTCTGCGGTATGCTGTGCTTGTGCTTGCTCCTGGGCAGACTGGCCTTCGCGCAGGTTCTTGGTCTTCATCTCCACCTTGGCCAATGCTTTCGCACTGTCGCGACGATCCTCCTCGAGTTGACGTCGGTCGATTTGTAAGAGCTCCATCTCTCTTTGCAGTTTGTGGATCTCTTCGTCGAGCCTCGAAATGGCCTTTTCACCTTCGAGAAACTCGGCTCGGTTGCTGTCGGATGAGTCGAGGCCGTCCTGGCGTGCATTGTCGAGATCTTCTAGGGCCGACTGGATAGTGACCTGCTCTCGATGGTGGTAGGCGTATTCAAGGCACCGTCTCTCGCGATCCTTGTCCTGGAACCCTCGCAGTTCTTCCTTCTCCTCCTCCAGCTCGCTCAGTCTCTCCTTGATGTACACGAGAAGCTCGTCAATCTTTTCTCGCTTGTTGTTGGTCTCGTTCATAATTTTGAGCGATTCGGCGCGACGTGCTTCGTAGACCTGTGTACCGGCCACCTCCTTTAACAGGTTCAGACGGTCAGACTCCTTCATGTTGGTCAGGGCAGTGACGCGTCCCTGGGGGACGATGTAGTAGGGGTTCGATCGCGAGAAGCCGGCCGCCTCCAAGAGGTTCATGACGTCGACCTTGGTGACAACCTTGCGATCGACAGAATATTCGTCCTTTTTGAGGCCGATGGTTCGACGCAGGACGACCTCCTTGCTTCCGGTGGGGAATCGGTCGTCGCTGTTGTCGAAGATGATCTCGACGTAGGCGGACATGACGGCAGAGCCAGAGCCTTCGTGAAGGAGGCCCTGGCGCTCCTCACGGCTCATCTGGGTATAGGCATCACTGAGAACGAAGCGGATGGCAGCGAAGAAGTTACTCTTGCCGGATCCATTGCGGCCGACAATGACATTGGTCTTTGAGGAAAAGGGCTCAATGACGGTCTGCTCCTTGTAGCTGCGACGGGGTCAGCACCTATTGACGACGAGGCCAAGAGCACGCGGCGAGAGGGATCCTTTACCTTTTGAAGCCCTGGATAATGATCTGCTTGATATACATGATGGGCAGCGCCGGCGCTGGTGCGCAGCATGCGAGGATCCAGAGAGCTTTGGCTTGTCTGCGAGACACGGCACAGCCTCGACTCTGTGGGAATTTGCCTTGCCTCGGGTTTGCGAGCGTAGCGTTGCGATGCGACGCGTCGGGACTTAGCACCGCGATCAGATGTGGACTGTCGCGTCGATGCGGCGCTGCTGGTCATGGAGGTTTGCTGCCTGAGGAAGCAAGGAGCGTCAGGCTGCCACTTTGCACTTTAGGTACGTACCGTACTGCTGTTAGCTGGAGGCTGGAGCTGTCTTGGGTGGTCCGTGCAGTCTTTGGCTCCTGCCACTATCAAAGCTTGGCTTAGCATTGTCATCCATCATCAACCCTTGTTGGCGATCCAAATCAAACAGGCCAAGCAAGTGCTTTGCATTAGGGGAACGCGCGAGGGATTGTTCGAAGCAACCAACTCGCGATTGGCTGCGTGATATGTGTTATTCTGTTCGGACTACGGAGTACACGTTGGAGTACATACTACTGCACGACTCTGGGCATTTCTCTGGCTTATCTGATGCTATCACATGACAATTCCACTGAAGGCCTTATATTGACGTCCAACACAGCACAAGCCCCCACGGCCAGGGCATGGGTACCTTGGCCCAGCTACCAATTACTTGCACCGTTGCTACGGAGTACGGAGTAATGTGTAGGTACAGAGCACAGTAGTAGGCACAATTGAGCATGGTGTGGCTGTCACTTGTAAATCAGCCAAGCTTCCACTCTGCTTGTCAAACCAAGTACCAAAGACTACTTGAGCAACTTGTGCATTGGCGATGCTTCAGACTGTGCCCTGCCTGAGCATCACCGGTACATCTTGAATCATGATGCCAAACTCTGGGTGCCTTTTCGTACGTCCTCAGCTAGCCGAGGGGCCATGCAGCATGGTGACGGTACTTCCCCGGATTGGGTGCTCGAGGAGTGCTTCGGAGAGAGCGTCGACCCACATCCGCTACTGGCCATTTGGTTGGAATGTTGTCGGTGTCCCGGGTACCAACATATTGCGTATTGGCCATGGCATGAGAATGATGAGATGGGATGAGATTCGTGTCTTGGGGGCTTGCGTGGTATTAGGTCGGTAGCTGGAGGGAAATAGGTTGTGCTCGTAGGCGGCAGTTGACAGCAAGTCAATGAGTAAGCGTTGCATGCATATAGTTCCCAATGGGACCAATGTCGAACTGGCAGCGACACCTCGACTGGCCAAAGCATCGGTGATGACCTGCGACACCGGTCTACATGTACGGTAGACTCTAGTCCCCATATCATGTTTAGTTACGATATAAAATTGGCAATCCAGCAATGAACGTTCTGAGCCAAGCTGCCTCCAGGGTAGACGGCTTACGAGGGCCGTGTCGGGCAGCCCGACTCCTTTCGACGACCCCTGGTCATGGAGACTGGGGAAAGGAGAGGAAAGGAGGCTGGGCTGGGCTGGGCTGGGCTGGGCTTGGCTGTGAGGCGAAGGCACAATAGGCACAAGGAGAGAAGGTGTCGCTCTGAGACTCGGGAGCATTTTCCAATCTCAGTCAGTTGCGGGCCCTTCCCTTGCAGCATCTGGATCTGGCTGCATGCCACATGGCGTCGGCATTGACGGAAGAGAGAGGGAGCGGCGAAGCTGTCAACCCTTGGTATTGGATGATCCGTGGACATTCCATCTGAACCGGTAAGGCTGAGCAGACGCAGATGCAGATGCAGATGCAGATGCAGGCAGACAGCTCCGGAGTGCCGGGCATCCATCCATCCATCATCAGCCACACGCAGCAAGCAAAAGGCTTGGAGGCGTCGAATAGCTCCCGGGCAGAAAAAATAAAATGCGGGTTCTGGCAGTCCGAGTGGGGCGGGCAGCGGGCAAAGTCGCCCAGCGGACCAGTGGCAAGGCCAGCAGCTGGGGCGGCCGGATGACGCTAACAAGGCATTAGGGAAATTAAGCGAGCGCAGGCCAGAGGAAACCGTTGGCTCTGTTGAGCAGCCGCGCCGCGTGTATAAAAATACAGGCATTCACATATAGAAGCCCAGGCCTGCCCTCCACCCCGATTTTCCCGGACTGACCTAAGTTACCCAGCTGGCCTCCATCGCCGGACCACTGCAGCCACGCTTTCCAACACCACGCTTGGATCATGGGCCCTGTCGTCGTTTTCTTTTCCATCTCCGACCCTCAGTGACGACAACAGCCACAACCACAACCACAACCACCCGTTTAATCGTATCCGCATTGGCCTTGTGCCTTGTCCCCGCCTCTCACCTAATCATTATTCCGTCTCCATCTCCAGTCCCATAGGCGCTGCCTGCGATCTAACCTAACACAACACTATACCTCCTCTACCACTTCACGTGCCACCTGCACCTCACTTATAACCCAGCACCTGCGCTGGAACACCCTTCCTTGATCCTCGTACCACGCACAACAAAGGACCGGCATATCTTCATCTTTGATATTGCCAAATCCACGCTGCCACGCTAGGGAAAAAGGTTGTCGCATTTTATTGCGCGCCATTACGGCTGGTCGTGGTTTATCTCATCGCATCTCGTCGCATCTCGTCGCATCGCATCGCATCGCATCGCCATATGCTGTCCACGCCGTAACCAGCTGTCGCTCGACTCCCCTGTGTCAAACAGGCGACAGGCCATCCGTATCTGCGGTGCATTGCCTCGTTGACTTGGTTCCGGCGGCTCTGCGCTGCGGTGCAACATCACCAATTTGGGCAAGTAAGTCCAAACATGCCAATCCTGTTATCCGCATTCCCTGCCTCTGCTTCTTCTCGGCCCCCTTCCAATCTTCTCCATGCTACCTACCCATGCTGCCTCCAATGCCCTCACCAATCGGCTGCCCATCTCTGTCTGGCAGACATCATCTTTCCCATTCCCGTTCCTGTTCCTCTCGTCAATCTGCTGGCGGGTACGTGCAGCTCCCCGTCCCGGCGCCCCACTCGTATCGCGTCGCGCAACATTTGCCCAAAACGCGACGCTTGAGAGAGAGAGCTTGGCCCTTTGCGTCATCAAGTCATGTCCTGTCGATCCGATTGCATAATGCAGCCTCTAACCCCAGATTCTTAGAGCTCGACATGTTGTGACGACTGGTCCTAATTCCATCCAATCCTGAGACACAATGGCTTCCAGGTAAGCATCACGACTCCTCTCGTCTTACCATGCGCCTCAGCTAACACATTGATAGACTCGACAGATTAGTCACGTGAGACACCCCGTGTTCTTGTTCTTGCTCTTATTCTTGTCCTACCTTTGCCATCGACCTATGAACCAGCGGTTGTTGGCCCCTGCTGTCCATCAACCAGTCGCTAACTCAGAAACAGCATCCTCGAGACAGGCAGCACAAAACTCATTCGCGACACCGCCGTCAACCAGCTCGCCGACTGGCAGAAGCAGCATCCCGAAGAGCTCTTCAACCTTCTCTCACGTGTTGTACCCTATCTGCGACATAAAGAATGGGAAACGAGAAGCACTGCGGCAAGGGCAATTGGAAAGATTGTCGACAATGCACCCATCTACGATCCTAATTCCGATGACGGCTTGAGTCAACCCACCATCGAAGAAGCCAAAAAGGAGGAGCCTGCAGCCGAGAATGGTCATGTCAAGAAGGAAGAGGACGACGAAGACGACCACCAGACCGAACTATCGGGCGAGGAACTGTTCAAATTGGAGTCCTTGGATGTCCAGACCATTCTGAGATATGGACGGGAGTTATTACGAGGTGGAAACATCGAGTATGGCCTCGCATCCCTGGATCCACAAGCTCGTCTGGCCCACCAGAAGAAGACACTTGTCGGGCGGTTGGGACTCTTGGGAAGGAAGTTTGAGGATGAGGAGATACCCGTGCCTCTTGAGAGCCGGGCTACTCCCATGACCCCTCTAGAGACGAGCAATGGCAATAGTCTTGTGCGCTCCGATAGCGTCTCAAACCCCAATGCTCACTCTGAAGAGTCTCAATTGAGCTCAAGACAACTAAACGTGCTGAAGCGAAAACGAAAACGAGAGGCCATGAAGGCATCGCAGGGAAAGGGCGGCTTCGGCGACCTCTCAGTCAGACGCTCCACAACTGCGGGCTCGGAGGGCTTCGCAGAAGATGTGCCAGCGGCGGATGGCGAGTCCAAGAAGAACGGCAAGATGAACGAATACTTCAACCTGGACCGCCCAGCCGACGTCGACGAGGAAACCAAAGTGGTGTCCGAGTTCAAAGGGCCCATTATCCCTATAAAGTCCGAGATCGAAGCCAACGACCCCATGGAAGGCGCCGAGTGGCCATACGAAAGACTGTGCGACTTTCTCAAAATAGACCTGTTTGACCCGTGCTGGGAAACACGCCACGGAGCGGCCATGGGCATTCGTGAGGTGATACGTGTCCACGGCGGTGGCGCTGGACGGGTGCAATCGAAATCCAGAGGTGAGAACGACGGCCTCAACCGGAAATGGCTCGACGACCTTGCATGCCGCCTCTGCTGCGTGCTCATGCTTGACCGTTTCACCGATTACAGTTCCGACACCTCAGTCGCTCCTATTAGGGAGACGATTGGCCAGTCTCTGGGTTCCGTCCTCAAGCACTTGCCCTCCCCATCCGTCTACAACACCTATCGAATACTCTATCGCATGGTCATGCAAGAGGACCTCAAACTTGAGCGGCCGATCTGGGCTGTCTGCCATGGCGGCATGGTGGGTCTACGGTACGTCGTCGCTGTCCGCAAAGATCTTCTTCTGCAGGATGGTGATATGATAGACGGTGTTATCCGGGCCGTCATGAAGGGTCTCGGCGACTTGGACGACGATGTGCGCTCTGTGAGCGCTGCAACTCTGATACCCATGGCCAAGGAGTTTGTCATGATGCGACCAGGAAAGCTCGATGGACTTGTCAACATCATCTGGGAGAGTCTCTCGAACCTTGGCGACGACCTAAGCGCAAGTACAGGCCGTATCATGGATCTGCTTGCCACCCTTTGCGGCTTCCCTGAAGTCTTGGAGGCGATGAAGACCTCTGCCGCCCAGGACGAAGAGCGATCATTCACTCTCCTCGTCCCCCGTCTGTACCCCTTCCTACGACACACCATTACATCGGTCCGCATTGCGGTTCTTAAAGCTCTACAGACCTTTGCCAAGCTCGGCGCCGACACTGCGCAGGGCTGGCTTACGGGACGGATTCTGAGACTGATATTCCAAAACGTCCTTGTCGAGAGGGACAAGGAGGCCCTCAGAATGACAATGGAGCTGTGGGCCGCGCTCGTTGAAGGTCTCTCCGAGAACCCTGCCACTCTAGCCGATGAGTTTGCAGCCCACATCGATCCCATGATGCAGTTGACGTTACATCCCATCGGTGTCTCGCGTAACCCCATCCCCATGAATGCAACGCTCTTCCAGAAACCATCCGGCGGAACCTACTCGATGCCTGGTGCGACCCACCACACATCTCGAAAGCCTTCGTCGCCCGATGGCTCCGATCGCGCACCCAAGCGCCGCCGCAAATCTACCAAGGTCGACGATCCACCTGCAACCAGCTTGACCCACGATGTCGATGGCCACATGATGCAAGGCGACGTTGACCTCGTCGGCATGGATGTGCTCATTCGGTCGCGAGTTTCGGCAGCCAGGGCCATGGGTCTCGTCATGGCTGCGGTTCCGGTCTCGAATCTCGACGACTACGACGCGCTGCTTGTACCTGGGCTGAGCTCTGCATTCGCATCTACTCAGCTGACGGCATGCATCGTGATCGACGAATATGCCAAGAACTGCAAGAGCCAGATCGACTCGCCCCGGTATCACGAGAACCTCCAGCGCATGATTGAGTCTGACCGCCCGAACTCTTATCGTGATCTGGTCACGTTTGTCCAGCGCGTCAGAACCCAGTGCCAGCAGCTTATCCACCTCTTCCGCGATCACGGCAAGGTATCTCACAGCAGGCTGCCCGTCTTGCCAGTTCTGGTCCAAGGAGAGGCAGATGCAGGTCCAAGCGCCTTTTCCATTCTTACCGCCGAAAAGTGTGTGGGCGACGACTACGAGAAGCTAAAGAAGGCCATGCCACCGGGCCAGCGTCTCATAGCAAGCCAGCAGCTTGCCGAGGCTCGCGATGTTACAGTTATAGCCATCGAAGAGGCCAAGACTATCAAGGCTGCGCGAGATGTAAGAATCAAAGCGGCAGCAGCTTGCGCCTTGGTGGCGATCAATGTTTTGCCCAAGAAACCTAGTCCTCTGATCAAAGGAATCATGGATTCGATCAAGACGGAAGAAAACCAGCAGCTACAGACCCGATCCGCCGATACAATTGCCAGGCTTGTACAGCTGTTTACGGAGAAGGGTAGAAGAGGCCCGGCTGATAAGGTCGTTGCCAATCTGGTCAAGTTCTCTTGCGTCGAGGTTGCAGAAACGCCGGAATTCCCGGTCCATGCTATCAAGACTGATTGCGTCCTTTCAATGCAAAAGGAGGAAGACAGAGTCGACCACGCAGACGCAGCCAAATGGGCTCGGGAAGCCAGGGCTGCCCGCATCACGAGACGTGGCGCAAAGGAGGCGCTGGAAATACTCTCGCGAACGTACGGAGAAAAGTTGCTAGAGGTTGTGCCCAGCCTCAAGATATTCATGGAGCAGCCGCTGGTGACGGCATTCTCTGGCGACCTCCCGGCTGAGGCCAGAGATCCAGAGCAGTCCACCGGGCAGGAGATTGTAGATGCAATGTCCGTCATCAGGACGATGACCCCGACTCTCGACAAAGCACTCTACCCCTTTATAGTGCAGTTGATGCCTCTGGTCATCAAGGCTCTCCACTCCGAGCTCTCGGTATTCCGCTACATGGCCGCCAAGTGCCTGGCTACCATATGCAGTGTTATCACTGTCGAGGGCATGACGGCGCTCGTTGAGAAAGTTCTTCCCTCCATTAACAACCCACTGGACATCAACTTCCGACAAGGAGCCATTGAAGCCATCTATCATCTTATCGCGGTCATGGGCGATGCCATCCTGCCGTACGTCATCTTCTTGATCGTGCCTGTCCTGGGACGGATGAGCGACTCCGACAACGAGATTCGTCTTATTGCCACAACGTCGTTTGCAACACTGGTCAAGCTTGTGCCTTTGGAAGCTGGCATTCCAGACCCCCCGGGGCTTTCCGAGGAGATGTACAAGGGAAGGGATCGCGAAAGGACGTTTATCGCCCAGCTGCTCGATCCGAAGAAGGTCGAACCCTTCCAGATACCTGTCGCCATCAAGGCAGAGCTGCGTTCCTACCAGCAAGAAGGCGTCAACTGGTTGCACTTCCTCAACAAGTACCACCTCCATGGCATTCTCTGCGATGACATGGGTCTCGGCAAGACGTTGCAAACGCTTTGTATTGTGGCAAGTGATCACCACCAGCGAGCTGAAGAGTTTGCCAAGAGCAACGCCCCGGATGTTAGGAGACTGCCGTCAATGATCGTTTGCCCACCGACACTTTCAGGGCATTGGCAGCAGGAAATCAAGACGTATGCACCATTCCTCAGTGTGACTGCATACGTTGGTCCTCCAGCCGAGCGCAAGACGATGAAGGACAGACTGGGCGAGACGGACATTGTCGTTACATCCTACGATGTCTGCCGCAACGACTCTGAGCTTCTCGAGACGTACAATTGGAACTACGTTGTGCTGGACGAGGGTCACTTGATCAAGAACCCCAAGGCCAAGATTACGCAGGCTGTCAAGAGGCTGGCCAGCAACCATCGTCTTATCCTGACGGGCACGCCTATCCAGAACAATGTCCTGGAGCTCTGGTCCCTGTTCGACTTCCTCATGCCGGGCTTCTTGGGCGCCGAAAGAGTCTTTTTGGATCGATTCGCCAAGCCAATTGCTGCGAGCCGTTTCAGCAAGGCGTCCTCCAAAGAGCAGGAAGCTGGCGCTCTTGCAATCGAGGCTCTACACAAGCAGGTCCTGCCATTCCTTTTGCGCCGTCTCAAGGAGGAAGTCCTCAATGATCTCCCGCCCAAGATTCTCCAGAATTACTACTGCGACATGAGCGACCTCCAGAAGAAGCTCTTTGAGGACTTTACCAAGAAGCAGGGCAAGAAGATCCAGGATCAAGCGGGCCGAGAAGACAAGGAAGCGAAGCAGCACATTTTCCAGGCCTTGCAATACATGCGCAAGCTGTGCAACTCGCCTGCTCTCGTAATGAAACCCGGCAATACCTTGTACGAAGACACACAGAAGATCCTACAGAAGCAGGGCACCTCGCTTGACGATCCTCACCACGCGCCCAAGTTGACTGCTCTGAGGGATCTCCTGGTGGATTGTGGCATTGGTGTAGAAGGCGATTCAAACGACCCTCTGTACCAACCGATCAAGCCGCACCGTGCCCTCATCTTCTGCCAAATGAAGGAGATGCTGGACATGGTCCAGAACAAGGTCCTCAAAGAGTTGCTTCCATCCGTGTCGCATCTGAGGCTGGACGGGTCCGTGGAGGCCAACAAGCGCCAAGACATTGTCAACAAGTTTAACAGTGATCCGTCGTATGACGTCCTATTGCTGACGACGAGCGTGGGCGGGTTGGGTCTCAACCTGACTGGAGCTGACACGGTCATATTTGTTGAGCATGATTGGAACCCGCAGAAGGATCTCCAGGCCATGGATCGCGCCCATCGAATCGGCCAGAAGAAGGTGGTGAACGTGTACCGTCTCATCACCCGAGGGACGCTCGAGGAGAAGATTCTCAGCCTGCAGCGATTCAAGATTGACGTTGCGTCTACGGTGGTGAATCAGCAAAACGCAGGTCTCTCGACAATGGATACAGATCAAATTCTGGATCTATTCAATCTCGGTGACGCCGGGCCGAGTATGATTACGGACAAGCCGCAAAACAACATGGAAGGACGGGAAGAGGACATGGTGGACATTGAAACAGGAGACGTGTTGCGCCAACCGGGCAAGAAAGCTTGGCTGGATGACTTGGGCGAACTCTGGGACAACAAGCAATACGAAGAGAGCTTCGACCTCGAAGACTTTATGAAGAATATGTCATGAGGATTGTACTAGCAATAAGAAGGACTCGCCGACCAAGGGGTTGAGCGAGCATACAAGAGAAGAGAGGGCAGTTGAGGAACAAGACGAAGATGAAGACGAAGACGAAGAAGACGAATAGACGCGAGCTCTGCGGCAATATTTGGTCAATTGCATGTATAATAGTAGATTATTAGCGAAGGAGTTGTAACGAATGCAACGAGGGCGCGAGAGGAGCGCCCAAAGAGGCAGACTGCCTTGCACAGCACAACAAAAGCATTTCCAATCCTTGGTGAAGTGAAGCTGAATATCTTGGATGTGGCTGGTGCATTGGCTGTGGCTGCAGCTGCTGCCGCTGAAGCATCTC
Organism: Pseudonectria buxi; assembly: GCA_003693545.1. Taxonomy (NCBI): domain Eukaryota; kingdom Fungi; phylum Ascomycota; class Sordariomycetes; order Hypocreales; family Nectriaceae; genus Pseudonectria; species Pseudonectria buxi. The sequence continues at coordinate 30,123 of QUZG01000118.1, forward strand.
CAAGTCTAAAGTCTCGAGCCTTGGTCAGCGGGGTTACGGCGGGCTAATACTTAGCTCAGAACCCCGCCATTGCTGGTTGGCGGCGGGCGTCCAGAATCTTCCAGGCCGACAACAGCTAGGATAACTAAGTTATGTACCTACCTGCCTAGAGTAGACACGACATTGTCCTTTGCCCGAGTTATCAACTCTACATACCATTCCTACAGCAACTGTTCGTCACGATGCCAGTCGATTACAGCAAATGGGTGCGTATTCCTCTCGACTCTGCGGTGTGACGTGACCAGCTGAATTGACATGGACTGGCCCAGGATGCGCTCGAGCTCAGCGACGACTCTGACATTGAAGTCCATCCCAACGTCGACAAGCGATCCTTTATCCGTGCCAAGCAGAACCAGATCCACCAGGAACGCTCGCAGCGGAGGCACCAGATTGAGACGCTCAAGTACGAGCGCATCATCAACGATGGGCTGATGAAGCGCATCTCGTCGCTGCTCGCCTCGCTGCGGGCCCACGCCTCGGAGGCGGCGACGCGGAACCCGGCCGAGGTGGCCTTTCAGGCCGTCATGGAGTCGGCCGGGAACCCCAAGGACGACTCGCCGCCGCCGCGGCCCGAGGGGGTCCACGGCGACGAAAAGGAGCTCCCGTCGTACTCCAAGATGATGGCGACGCTGCTGGACCAGGTCAACAAGTCGCTCGACGAGAAGAAGCCGGCCAGCCGCTACGACGACATGGTGGAGGAGATTCAGGAGCACGAGAACAAGGTCAAGGCGCTGCAGGGCGAGCTCATGGCCAAGCTGGGCGAGCTGGAGAAGGAGGAGACCAAGAAGATTACCAGCGAGGGCATCCACACTGGGTTTGACAGTTCGCACGTCAACAAGGCGGCGCCGGCCGAGACCACGCAGGCGGCGTCGGCGTCGAGCGAGGTGGAGCTCCTCAACCCCAGCTTCGCATCTGGGGCGGGCAACGCCAAGGGCAGCGAGGTGGCCGAGGTCAACGACGACGACGACGAGATGGAGGCGTCGCCGGCGGCCAAGAGGTTTGGCCAGATCAGGCTCAACGACTACAGCTCCAGCATGCAGTTTCTGTCGCAGAACCCGCAGATCCTGGCGGAGCGGGAGCAGGACGGGCTGATGGTGCTGGCGTTTGACGCGGCGCTCGAGAACAAGGAGGAGCTGTCGCGGCAGTACGTGCACCAGGCCCTGCTGCTGCAGTACTGCCGGTCGCTGGGCAAGGACGGGGTGGGACTGTTCTTCAAGCGGGTGACGACCAAGGGCCACCAGGCGCAGGAGATGTTCTACAAGGACGTGCAGGACACGTACATGAGGATCCGGACGCGGTCGCGCGAGATTATCGCGGAGCGGGCCAAGGAGGGGGCTTCCGAGGGCGTGGAGCAGATCCAGCTGCACGCGGTGGAACCCGGGACCGTGATCCAGATCAAGGTGCCGCCGGCGGACAGCCAGGATGCCGAGGAGCAGCGGTGCCGGGAGATCTACGACGGGTTCAAGCCCGAGATGAAGAAGGCGCTCGAGTCGGGCAAGCTGGACGAGGTCAACAAGGTGCTCGGCGAGATGAAGGTGGAGGATGCCGAGGACATGGTGGCGCTATTTGGCGAGGTGAGTTTTTCTGCTTATTTCTTTTCAACTCGTGTGTGCTGGCCGAGTCGAGTATTATGAAAACTAACTAGAGGTGTCCCCGACGATAGGCAAACGTGCTCAGTCTCGAGGAGCAGATTATCGACGCGACGACGGAGGAGGGCCAGAAGCAGCTCAAGGAGATGGAGAAGGCGGCTGAGGCGGACAAGAACGACTACGCAGACGATCCGGAGTAGATGGAGAGGAGCCAGTGGACAGGGTTGAGCATGCACTTGACGACGAGGCAGATTCGTTTTCGGAATGAGGAGATTAAAAATGGTATAGCACGGTAGACGACGATGAAGAATAAGAAAACGTAACAGATTCTCATGGATGGCGGTGATGTGAAGGCCTGTGTCTGTCTGTAGTGAGTGAGGAGGTTCTTGAAATCGACGCAGCTTGTGTGGTACTCGTGGTGACCTCTCTCATTGCCACGTCCATGTTTCCACATCATCTCAGCATGCAGTAATTGGAGAGTACGCGTTTGCAAGTCATACTGACGCTTGTATCGGGCCAAGCTGGATCAACTTGGAAACCCGTTTGGACCTCGTATAGAATGGCTGCCGTCTTGCCTTGCAGCCAGCCAATGGGTTTTGACAAGCCATGGCGCGGATGCATACGTAAAAATAGACTTGCACAGCCCGGTTTGTTTATCGAGTCTACCTACCTACTCCGTACTAATCTGAGATTCTAGACAAAACCTGGGGGAGATGGACCGTCTGCTTGTCGTCTCATCTCCGGCGGCAGAGTTGCCCTCCTGAGTGAGTTGAGTTGCCGGAGACTAGAAGCCACGCAGGCAGGGGTTGGTTATATTGCGATAGCACGAGGAGGAATATAGGTGTAATTGGCATATACATTATATGAGAGATGGAATAATGCTCGCCTCGTACACGACACGACACGGGCCCTTGATTGTCTGGAAAATAAGGCGGCAACCGAGGCTCCCTAGTGAGACGTGCCCGCTGCCGCTCACAGACTGCCGAGACGCTCTATCCGGGGTGCCTCAGAATGATGATGGCGATGATGAGGGGATCTGCACTGGGCAACGCGGAGAAGACCACTTTTTCCTGTGTTTCCGGGGAGGTTGGGTTGCTGGCCGGCCAACCTCGTGATGCGATGCTCATATCCCATGGCGATCAACTGACCGATGCCAAGAAGAGAATGAACAAGACCAACAACAGCGTATTTACCAGTAGAGCAGATATCAATAGAGTACAGCACTATCCGGAGAAGAGTAGATATCCACACAAAGAAAAAAAAGGAGCCGTTTCAGCTCCGTCGGATCCACAGTGCTGACGATGCCCAGGGCGCAGCACGGAGCCAAAGCCGCCACCACGACAAGAACGCACAAGCACTATGCCAACCCAACCGCCCGTCTTTTTCCCTTTTGCCTCGCATGACGACGCCGTCCGTGGGGGAGGCGGCTGGTCAATAACATGCCGGGCTCTCGCTGTCTTGTCTTGTCTCCTCTTCTCTCCCATTTAAGCCATCCATCCCTCTGTCTACATCTCCTGTCGTTTACTGTAGGCTGTCCATCATCTACAAGGCACTGCTATTGTTATTTGTCCATCTCAACGTCTCTTCTCAAGTACATAACTACGCATCATGGTTTCTTGGCTTGTCCGCTCGGCCGTTGCCGCCGCCGCCGCCTTCCTGGCCCTTCCCGCCGCCGGCCTCCCGCAAAGCTCCGGTTCCGGCTCCGGCTCCAGCTCCGGCTCCAGCTCCGGCTCCGGCAAGAGCTCGACGGCATGCAACAACTCGCCCGACCTGTGCGACCGCAAGTACAACTCCATCACGCACATGGGCGCCCACGGCAGCTCCTTTCTCCGCGACGGCGGCAACAGCAACGGCCTCTCGGCGGCCGGGAACCAAAACTTCAACGCCACCCGCGCCCTCGACGCCGGCGTCCGCCTGCTCCAGGCCCAGGTCCACCACAAGGACAACACGACGCTCCAGCTGTGCCATACCAGCTGCGGCCTCCTCGACGCCGGGCCTCTCGAGACCTGGCTCTCGTCCATCAACGACTGGATCAAGGGCCACCCCAACGACGTCGTCACCCTCCTCCTCGTCAACTCGGCCGAGGCCGAGGCCAGCGAGTACGGCCCCCTCTTCAAGAGCTCCGGCCTCGCCGACATCGCCTACAAGCCGGCCAACGACAGTGCCACGGGCGAGTGGCCCACGCTCAAGTCCATGATTGACGACGATGCCCGCCTCGTCTCCTTTGTCACCAACATCAAGGCCACGACCCAGCACCCGTACCTGATGCCCCAGTTCGACCACGTTTTTGAAACCGCCTTTGAAGTCACCACCATCTCGGGCTTCAACTGCTCCCTCAACCGCCCGTCCAGCCTCAAGGACGCCCCCAGCGCCCTGGCCAACAACTACCTGAGCCTCGTCAACCACTTCAAGTACCAGACCATTGCCGCCGGCATGTTTGTGCCCGACACGGAGACGATTGACGCCGTCAACAGCGCCGCCACGGCCGCCGCCGGAAACCTGGGCAAGCACCTGCAGCAGTGCCGCAGCGACTGGGGCGCCGCGCCCAACTTTGTCCTCGTCGACTTCTTTGACGAGGGCGACGTGCTCAAGGCCGCCGACAGCCTCAACAATGTCACGCGGGCCACGGGGCGCATCAAGGCCGAGGAGGCCGACGACGACGACGACGAGTCGCTGGGAATCCGGAGCAGCAAGGGCCTGGGCACCGGCGCCCTCGTTGCCTTTATCGCTGGAGCCATGCTTCTGGTGTGAGACTGGTATGTTTGCAGTTCAACTGCAGGGTTCTCGATGAGAAAAGGAGACCTTTTTCTTCTTCTTCTACTAGGATTGGCAGTAGCCATTGTTTTCTTCATGGTAGCGCGGCGTTTTGGATCGGTCGTTTGGCTTGGGTTTGCGTGGGAACAACGGTCTCTTTATACATGATGGACTGGAGGATACACTTTTTGGAGGAGCATTGAGTACATGGCGTCTTAGGACTTGCTTAGATAGATGTCCGACTTGTCTACATAGAATAGAGTCAAAATTGATGGCCAAGTAGCGCACCATGATGCTGAAGCCACACTCAACCATTATTTTCTCGCCCAACTCGCAATGTGTAATGAATGACTCATATATCCCTGTGAATTGAGCTTGACATGTACTTCTGGTCTGGAAATGCTAGACGTGGTTGGCGATGACGACTGATGGAAGTTGGCGGTTGGCATGGATATTAGCTAATGGCGTTTCTGCGGTGCAACTCCAATACGTACGTAACCAACCAGCCGCGGACGAGAGAGTCTGCTCACTTGACCTCCAACATCAGCAGCATCTTTTACAAACGACGAGGCCTATCCAAACAATACAGATACTTCAGACGAGGCATTACACGTTGCATCACATCATGGACTACAAGAGCATTTCTACGCCCGAGGCGTGCTACGCCGACTTTTGCCTCCTCCCGGTAAGCAAGCCGCCGTCGCCGCCGCCAAAACCACAGCCACGCACGCAACTGACAGACGTCGCCTAGATCGGCACGGGCTCCGTGTCCGTGGCTGCCGAGATTGTCGAGGTGCAAAAGGTGCTCAAGGCGAGCGGCCTCAAGTACACGCTGCACTCGGCGGGGACGACGGTTGGTGAGTCAATTTCGTATCTGTGACATGTCTGGGGATAGTGGCGGCTAACAGGCTTGAGCAGAGGGCTCCTGGGACGACGTCATGGCGGCGGTTGGCAAGGCACATGCCGTCGTGCACGAGCGAGGCGTCGTGAGGGTGCAGTCGTCCATGAGGGTCGGCAGCCGGTGAGTCTTCTCTCTCTCGTCTTGGTCATCCAGACTTTGCTAATGGTATGCAGAACAGACAAGAACCAGACGGCCGCGGAAAAGGTCAAGCGAGTCGAGGGGCTGTTGGCGGCAGATGGACAGTGACGGTAGCCCCGGGGGGTTGTTTCCCATACATTGTTTGAATGGATGAAATCACTTTTGTGTTATCCTGACCATGTTCTTTGTCTACTTTGCTTCGGGCTACGGCTGGTCTGCTGCCATTGTCCTTGCGTCAAGACCAAACTGGCTACTCGACCCGGGACTGTAAAGCACCGGCCATCCAACGCCCGAGGCCCGTTCCCGCTTCCGTGTCCGGAGGTCCCCCGGCCGGTTTGTAAACCAACATCCGGGCGGGATAGGCGCAAGGTCCGTGGATACTTTGCATGTTACGTTCATGGCGAGCCCCGATCTGGAACAGTTCTGCTCAGACGGCGCCAGGTCCATGGTTCCCTTACCGAGTGCCCGGGCCGCACACTTGCTTATCCGAACTGCAAAGGGGAGGGTTGCAGTTGCACGGCATCTGGCATCCAAAGTGGCTAGCAGATGGAAGAGGCAAGCATCTCTCGTCACTTGTATGCAGTGAAACGCGACTGCAACACACACACATCTCAACTCCATGTCTCGTTTCTCCTCTCAACAGACAACATGTTATCAAGTTGCCATCTTCAACCGGTCTCGCCGCCTTTCCGGCTTCTCGCACAGCTGTCTCTCCCCACCAAGACAGGCGGTAATAGGTACAGTAATAGGCAAGCAAGGCGAGACGTCTCGAGATGGAATAGCAGCTTCACCAGCCAACACTGTATTACCCCCAACAAGTGGGGCCGGCAATGCCTTGCCGGTCGTGGCGCCCGCGGCTGTGGCTTTTTGCCGCCTTTTTTTTTTGCTCCGGGACCGGTCCGGACGGGATTCAATGTCCGGGGGCGGGAGCCTTCGGAACTCAATCTTCTTACTCGCCTTTTTGAGCCTCACCTCCGGGACTCCTAATGCCGCGGCCGCAGAGAGAGATCCGATCTCGATGGGGCCGGCAAGGTTCTCGAACACGGGGGGCCGTCTGACAATGCTGCTGCTGCAACACCATGTGCATGGGGCCGGCGGTGGACTGGGAGAACTTGTCATGACCTCATCCCGGGCGACGAGTCCTTTTTCTGGGATTCTCTTAATAAACCATGACCGCCTTTTACGTGCATCACTCTGTTGATGCTGCCGGAACAACACTAGCTGGTAATGGTCCATGCCCATCAACCTTGCCATTCATCACAGAGAATCCTTGATTAACTCTATCCGTCCCTCTCTGCGCTTTGAAACACGGGGTATTCTATTCTCCAGCCAAAACCAGCCGGATCTCAGTCCATTCCAGACTCAAGCAATCCTCAATCCTCAATCCCTGCCATGACCATCTTGGTCACCGTAAACTCGTCAATGCCATATTTGCTTCCCTCTCGGCCGAAGCCGCTCTGCTTCACGCCGCCAAACGGCGCAGCGGGATCGCTCAACGCTCCTAAACAACCACTCATGTCAGCGCTTTTACCCCTAGAGAACTGAGACACTTGGGTGTGAGACAACGTACCAGTATTGACTCCGACCATGCCAACGTCGAGGGCCTCGGCCACTCGCCAGCATCGGTTGGTATCCTTGCTGAAAAAGTATCCTCCAAGGCCGACGTCGGTGTCGTTGGCAATGTCAATGGCCTCCTGTTCCGTATCAAACACGAAAAAGGCTCCGACAGGTCCAAATGTCTCCTCGCTGCAAACCTTCATGCCCGGCTTCATGTCCGCCAGCATCGTAAGGGCATAAAAGTTGGGACCCAGGTGAGGCAGCGCCTCGCCGCCGTGGATGAGACGCGCCCCCTTGGACAGGGCGTCTTGGACATGTTCCTGCACCTTGGCTACGGCACGACCGTGGATCAACGGCCCATGGGTCGTCTTTTCGCCGAAGCCGTCGCCGACAACAAACGTCTTGACAACATCGAGCACCTTTTGAATAAACTCATCGTAGACGCTGCGGTGGACGAGGATCCGGTTGGCGCAAACGCACGTCTGGCCCGAGTTGCGGAACTTGGAGGCAATGAGGCCGCGAACTGCAGTATCAAGGTTGGCATCCTCAAACACAATAAAAGGGGCATTGCCTCCGAGCTCGAAAGAAAGCTTCTTAATGGTTGAGGCCGACTGGCCCATCAGGATGCGACCAACGGGCGTTGAACCGGTAAAGGAGACCTTCTTGATGGCCGGATGCGTCGTCAATACCTTGCCGACCTCGACCGTGTTATCGAGGGCCGTGATGATGTTGACAACGCCCTCGGGGATGCCGGCGCGGTGGGCCAGCTCGGCCAGGGCAAGGGCCGTCAGGGGCGCCTCGGCCGGGGCCTTGACGACAACGGTGCAGCCGGCGGCAAGGGCCGGGCCAACCTTGCGGGTGATCATGGCGGCGGGAAAGTTCCAGGGAGCAATGAGGCCACAGACACCGACGGGATGCTTGAGGGTGATGAGGCGGCAGGACGGGTTGCTGGCCTCGATGGTCTCGCCGTAAATGCGAGGGGCCTCCTCGGAGAACCACTCAAAGAAGTTTGCGGCGTAGACGACCTCGCCCTTGGACTCGGCAAAGGCCTTGCCATTTTCGAGAGTGATGATGCGGGCGAGGTCATCGGCATTCTCCACCATCAAGTCATACCAGCGACGAAGGTAGCGAGCCCTCTGGCGGGCCGGCGTCTTGCGGTAGGTGGTAAAGGCGGCATTGGCAGCGATGATGGCAGCTTCAGTATCGTGGGCGTCAAACTCGGGACATCTAGCCACCTCTTGGCCAGTTGACGGATCTGGACAATGGAAGTGAGCGGATTGGCATCAAGGGTAGAGGCAAAGCACCGTACTCTGGACGGAGAAGTCTTTTCCCGACTGCGCGGCTACCCACGTGCCGTTGACGTAGCAAGACGTCTTGAGGAGGGAAGCATCCGACAGCTGCATACGCGAGCGAGCCAAGTTAGATGTTGAAGGCTTCCTTCCGCGTGTTTCATCTGCAGGGAGAGCTCACCGTGGAGGTTGGCTGGGCCATGGTCGAAGTGAAGTGGAAATGGGAGTGAAAATGGAAGATTTGGGAGGTCCAAGTTGGTTTAACTGGCACTGAATCACCCGCGCTGCCATGGCGGGCATCTATTATAATATCACGTTGCTGACCATGACGATTCTCCAGAACTGGCAAGCACGTCAACGGACCGGGTACGTAGCCAGATAGCGATGGGGACGCGGATGGAGATGTGCCATCTCACGCAAAGCTTTGGGCCTAGCTGGAGGGCGAAGGATTAGTTAGTTGATTAGAAGCTATCCCACCCAGGTAGGCATCTTTGTCGTCCATCTGGATGGCGCCATAGATACCTGGGATAGGTACGCAGGCAATCGGCATCACGACCAGGAAGCCGGTCTGGCAGCCAACCAGAGGCCGGGCGACGTCTTGGTGAGGCTCTGTCCCCTGTAGCTGCAGTGCCCATCTAGCAGACTGCCATCATCTCTGTGGCTGGACATAATTATTGCCGGTCTGGGTTTGCCAGTGCCGGGCCGGGATTGATGACACTCAGGTTCCAACGCAGTGGGGAAGATGGGGAGTCGTCAGAGACAAGCGAAAAGTGGAGCACCCGAGACGCCTGGAAATCGGCTGCCGGGGCACGTTCACTGGCTACAGGGGCCAGCCAGTGAGACACAGTGCTGCCCACAGCTGGCCTGCAGCACTGTAGCCCCTGTAGCCCCTGTAGCCCCTCCGCATTTCGGCCCCTCGGGGGCACAGTGAATGGAATGGATGGAATTCAACCTAACCTCCCCCGCAAAAGATGCCCGCGCCGCGTGGGTGAGCCTCTTGAGGTTGGTGAAGCTCCGGCTCTGAAGCCGGTTCCATCTTTGTCTTTCCTCTCGACTCCGGCCCCGTTCCCGCCATGAGCCAGCCAAGCCAAGCCAAGCCAGCATTGAGCGAGCATGACCGTGACCATGAGCACGTCCTTGTCCATGACCATGAGCCTTCAGACCAATCGCCACTGGCCAATCGCCAACCACGGCAATGGCCCTCGGGACGCTGACGGCGGCTTCGCTTCGTATATGAACTCCCGTCCACGCCGCCTCTTCCTCTAGCTTCCTCTCCTCCCCTTCTTCTTTTCCTCTCCAGGCTGCTTTGACCAACCAATCTCTCTCTCTCCATCTTCTCTCTATCCATCTTTGACCGCCATAATGCCTGCCTTTGACGAGACCCCCGTCACCACGGAGATTCCTGGCCCCATCTCCAAGGCCACCTCCCAGAAGCTCGACAAGACCTTTGATGCCCGGGCTGTCCACTTTGTTGTCGACTACAACCGCAGCGATGGCAACTAGTGAGTGGTTCCGGGAGACCTTCGAGCCTGGAGAACAGCACGACTAACTGGCATCTTTCTCTTTAGCATCGTCGACGTTGACGGCAACCGATACCTCGATGTGTATGTCTCCCTCTCCTCCAATTTATCCCAAGTCGGGAGAATCAGCAACAACTAACACTGCTGCTCCAGCTACGCCCAGATCGCCTCCATCCCCGTTGGCTACAACAACGATACCCTCATCGAGGCCGCCAAGTCCCCCGAGATGATCTCCGCCCTCGTCAACCGCCCTGCCATTGGCAACTTCCCCTGCCGCGAGTGGAGTGGCATCCTCGCCGACGGCCTCATGCGCATCGCCCCCAAGGGTCTTGACCGCATCTTCACCGCTCAGTCCGGCTCCGAGGCCAACGAGCTCGCCTACAAGGCCGCCTTTATGCTCTACCGCCGCCGCGAGCGTGGCGAGGGCGTCGCCTGGTCCGAGGAGGAGACGACCTCGTGCCTCGACAACGCTAAGCCCGGCTCCCCCGAGCTCGCCATCATGAGCTTCCGCAACTCCTTCCACGGCCGTGGCTTCGGCTCCCTCTCCACCACCCGCTCCAAGGCCGTCCACAAGCTCGACATCCCCGCCTTCAACTGGCCCCAGGCTACCTTCCCCAGCCTCAAGTACCCCCTAGAGGACCACAAGACTGAGAATGCCGAGGAGGAGCAGCGCTGCCTCAAGGAGGTTGAGAGCATCATCACCTCCTGGCACTGCCCCGTCGCCGGCCTCATTGTCGAGCCCATCCAGTCCGAGGGCGGCGACAACCACGCCTCCCCGGCCTTCTTCCAGGGCCTCCGCGACATCACCAAGAAGCACGGCGTTGCCCTGATTGCCGACGAGGTCCAGACCGGCTTCGGCGCCACCGGCTCCTTCTGGGGTCACGACCACTGGCAGCTGTCTTCTCCCCCCGATATGGTCACCTTCTCCAAGAAGGCCCAGACCGCTGGTTACTTCTTTGGTGACGAGAAGCTGGTCCCCGACCAGGCTTACCGCCAGTTCAACACGTATGTGGCCCTTTTCCCTTGCCTATATCTGGAAACGGTTGCGCTAACTCGAGAACCAGCTGGATCGGCGACCCTGCCCGTGTCATCATGAGCAAGGCTGTCATCAAGGAGATCCTCGACAAGGACCTTGTTGCCCAGACTGCCCGCGTTGGCGCCGCCCTCTACGCCGAGATTGAGCGCCTTGCCGCCAAGTACCCCGACCACATCCAGAACCTCCGTGGCAAGAACCAAGGGTGAGTGACGATGCAGATCCGCGTGACCCTTGATGGGGGGAAGTGAAGCGAGACATGCTGACTTGTTTCATTCTAGCACCTACATTGCCTTTGACACCAAGGACCCCGCCGGCCTCGTCCGCTCCATGCGCCAGATTGGTGTCAACATTGGCACCTGCGGCAAGCAGACTGTGCGCCTCCGCCCCATGCTCATCTTTGACGAGTCCCACATCCCCATCCTCATCAACGCTTTCGACAAGGTGCTGGGATCTCAGTAAGCAGAGGCTCGACTCTTGCGGGAATGGGTTTTATACGTCTTTGTTTGCTAGCGTTGCATTTTTTTTTTAACTACAATATCTGGGTTGGAGGGGAAAAGAAAAGCCTGGGATGATGATGAGTGTCTTTTATTATTATTATTATTATGTTGGCAATACCCTACGCGGGAACAGATGGGAGTCTAATGACCGGGATATCGTTCTGCGCTGGGCGTCCCATAGGGACCGGAAAATTCAAGAAAAATCATGACATAACATACAACGGTCCTGTCGTGAAGCGAGTGACTTGTGCGAGGGAAACGATGCAAAGATGGCGCCAAGAGCGGTCGAAACGTTGTGTCAAAGACATCTTGTCTCACCTGTTGGCCGAGCAGTCAACGATCCCTCGGCCCCAACACGCATGGTCCGTCGATAGCCAGCGCCACTAGGCGGTTGCGCGTCACCCATGTTGGCATCACAGCTCATCACATGATGGAGCTGGTTGGATAGAAACGTCGCGGTCCCAGATCTGGACGCGGGAGTGCCACGTGCTACTCTTGACGCCGAGCAGAAGCAACAGAAACAGATTAGACAAGAGCAAAGAATAGAAACAGTCCCCTATCCTAGGCATCTGCTGGGTACCAACTAGGTAGGACCAGGATAATGCGCCATCGGGGACCTTGCGTTTCCTTGGGCGAAGCGCCCCAGCAGGAGACGAGGATGAGGGAACTGTAGCCCCAAGGGTGTGCAACGTTGGCTGCGCGTGTCGTTGCTTTTTCCATTCTTACTTGGCTGTATCCGTAAAGGAACAGTATCTGGCTCGCCTCGCGGCGTGTGAGTGTAGGTGGGCGCCTCACCCAGTGTCGCGTCGGCGGTGGCTGGCTGCATGCATCCATGCTTTTGCTTCCAGGAGGATTCCGGATAGGGTTGCTGCATCGCATCAGGATGGATCGGAATCTGCGATCCCGAGGCCCAGTCGGTGTTGCGAGTTGCAAGCTAGGCCCCCCCCCTCCCGCGGCGCAGGCCGAACTCCGAGGCGGAGATGGAGCCGGCTAGAGTAGGCCTTGAGGGGAGATGGGCAGCAAGGTATATCTGCCAAGATATGCTATCAAGGCGCCGTGAGACTGCAGGCATGGCTGCCTGGGTGGGCCATCCCGATGGTGTTTCGCAGGCTCTGCGCTGTTGCTTGGCCATGGGCTCGTGGTTCGTCGTACTTGGTTGGCAAGGGTGTTTTGAGATGCATGACGAGACGCGCAGCGGTTGCTTTGAACCACGTCAGCCGTCAGCCACGGGACTGGGGAAACTGCATTATAACTGTGATGCTGATGACGAAGATGGTCATGGCAATGCCAGCGCAACGCAATCTGAGAAGTTGATCATCGACGGCCAGGATGTGAAACGGATGGGAACCACATTAAGCAACTGCCGACGAGCCAGGAACATAAGTGCAACTGCAACTGCAACTCGGCCTGATGCAGAGATGGTATCGGTATCCCGTCTTGCCTGGAGATGCCGCAACGTGAATCCTCTCGGGGTGGGGGATCCATCATCCCAGCCATGGCCAGCGGCTGCAGAGAAACAGACCGTGGTCCTTTGACCGGCGGCATTTGCTTTTCATGTTTGATTACATTTCTTGGCTCTTGCCAGTACCAATTGGACGTTTCTTCTTGTTCTTCCTGCAGCTTGTTCAGCTTGTTGGCCAGGTTGAGGATGGTCTTTGGGGAAAAGGGAATCCATGATCCATCTCGCAAGCAGGACAAGGACATCCAGGTAAGTACGTACCGAGGCCCCGCCCCGCCCCGCCCCGCTCTGGCTGCCCCACACAGAAACGGACTCTCCAGAAGAAGAAGAAGAAGAACAAGAAGAAAGCATGGAAGATGGACATGGTGACTCTGAGCATCGTGAAGATGGCGAGACCCGAGAAGACGGCGTTGCCCGCTCGTGCCATGTTGGAGCTCAGGGTATGGAAGCAGTTGCCAGGCACCCTAGAACGCACTCAGCCCTCCTATTCGATACATTGCCCTTCTCATCGCCATGGCTCCGTTGTGCCTCATGCACCATGCCATGCCATCCATGCCAGGCCAAGCCAGGCTTCCATCCACTTGCCATGCTACTCCATCACCCTGTCGCTGTCGAACAAGACCTTGACATCCATGTCGATTCGTGATTCAGATTTCACTCTCCGGCCGGAATACCATGAATGGCCTGGGCAAATGCGGACTTGGCATCCAAGCAGCCCGCTCCTTCAGAGTCCAGACTATCCATCTAGGAGGTATCTAGCGCCTAGCAATGCTTGATCAGCCGATGGACCAACCAGACGGTCCAGAGCACGCCCTGCCGCATCTCATGAGACAGTGTGACGAACTGGCAATGAATGGTCCAGGAGAACAAGTAGTTAGACTACAAGCTGGACAGGTGCAAAAGCTCAACCTCACGCTACTGTAGCCGCGATCCCCGCGTCTGACCAGCTGGACGTGCAGCCAAGTAGCCCGGTACCTCTGCTGTCTCACCTCTAATGCCCTGCCTGTCTGTTCTGCTCTGTTCTGTTGGTGTTGGTACAGCAGCTCCGCAGCCTTGCCAGGTATCGTGTCGTATCCCATCCGTTGATTGGCATTCTCCGCCGAATTTTGATCCATCATCTCCCACGCGGTTCCTCGATTTGCAACCTCCATCTCGACCTTGTCCCATCATCTAGCGAGTCGAGCCTCACCGGACGCATCTTGCCTACGTACCTACCCAAGGTGCCTAAGGTAGACTTTTGGAATACCGCCTACTCATTCACTCATTCACTCATCCACTCGTCCACTCGTCCACTCGTCCATCCCATCCCGAGTCGACATCTTGTAGCTGCTCAGCCACAACCACAGCGCACGCAGATTCAAAGCGCCGGGCCCCTCGCCGTTGGAGCTGTCAACTGACCCTCCACTGCCGACCAAACGAACCTAACCCAACCCATCCCATCCCATCCCAAATCAAACTGCTGTCAATTGAGGCCTTGCGCGTTTCCCGCTGCCACCAGCTTGAGACTCGCTGCCTCGTGCTCCGCTCTCCGCTCTCCTCCGCCGTCGCCGAGCTTGACGCTGCCCATCGCCACTTGTCGCCGCTCCGTCTCCCCCGGTGTTGAGCCGCAAATCGGCGCCAAACCCCAGCCATCAATCCAATCTCACCCGCGAATCCCCTCACCACCCTCAGCTTCAGCTTCACTCATCCGTCACTACCCGCCGCCGCCTTCTCCAGTCCGCCACAGTCTTTGCTCAGCGCACTCGCAATCCCTGTATCCGTCCTCTTCACGTGCCCCGCTTGCCCGCCCGCCCTCTCGCCAGGGATCGCCGGGCTCCCGCGAGCGCCCCCGGCTTTCCTCATCTTATCCAACCTCGAGGCCGCTCACGCCCGCCGGTCGATAATCGGCCCCGCGGGCAACTCTTCGAATGGATCCCCAACAGCAACAGAATCTGCAAAAGAGCAGGCAACGTCGCGAGGCTGAGAGAGAGCGCAAGCGAGCTCTACGAGCGTGAGTCACTGACTGCCTGACTGCCTGCCTGCCTGCCTGCCTGCCTCAGTCATCCTCTTTACCCCAGACTTTTCACTGTCCTTTGAGTCTCCTTCATCGTCATCACGGCCACGTTGCACAATCTCAACTTCTAGAATATCCCGTTTACTCCAGTCTCAATCCCCGCCACTTCCGCTTATCCCATGCCTCGTCTTGTACCGGTCATTGATACTGACCCTTTCTCAGCTGCGATGGATGCCGCCGTCAAAAGGAAAAGTGCGATGGTGGTGTGCCTTGTCGACGATGCACTCGACTGCGTCGACAGTGCGAGTTCCTAGGTCCAACTGCCAGGGATGGTGAATCTGGTGATGGCTCCGGCCGGTGAGTTCTAGTCTCTCCAAGCTTGTTTCCCATCATATGAATCGCACTCGACTAATTCCCTATAGAGCCCGCTCTGGCGCCAGCACGGCCGAGCTCACGCAGCGCATCGCTTACATGGAGAAGATCATTTCCCATTATGCTGGAAACATACCCTTTGACCTCGAGACGCTGCGTGTCTTGGCCGAGTCTGTTGATAACAAGACGGCCCCAGAGGTTCTCAAGGACCTCCGGCAAGCCCCTGTAATAGCTTCTCCAGGCTCAGACTACCTGGGAGTCGACGATGAGAACTTTACCGTTCAGCCGCTTGATAACAACACAACTCGTAAGTCTAGTTTCACAAGCTTGACTCGTCAATTAGGGCCAATGTGCTAATCACGCCAATGCCTCCCAGACTATTCCGGCGAATTCTCGCACTGGAACTTTTCCATGCGAATAAAACAGTGGATTGAGCAGTGTGTGCCCGACTCGGGCAGAACAGTATGTCGACCACCCATTAAACTCCTACCATTGTCTCTTTTTCTGACTGTGAATCCTCTAGGATCTCTCTGGCGCATTGGCGTTCAAGGAATACTATCGCCCAGAAGAGCTTCAATCAACTTCAAACACAATGAACTCACTAGCTGCGCTGCCCCCGCGCTATGTTGCCGAGTTCCTAGTCCAAGCCTTTTACAAGCATGCCGAAACCAACTATTTCTACGTTGAGCGAGGCTGGCTCGCCGACCGGCTCGATCAAATCTATCAAAACCCGACTGCTTTATCTCGTCGAGAGGTCGGGACCGTCTGTATGATTTGGATCATCCTAGCCATCGGCACGCAGTACGCCTATCTCGACTCGCGTCCTGAGAGGAATAGCGACTACGAAAAGGCCATGGGTGAAAAGAGCCCGTTCTCAGAAGACGCCCTGGGTGTCGTGTTTTATCAACAGGCCTGCAAGCTCGTCCCCGACGTCATCACCGTCTCGTCTCTCGAGAGCGTCCAGGCTATTCTGCTCATCGGCATCTACACCCTCCCTCTAGACGCCTCTGGTCTGTCCTACATCTACCTGAACCTTGCCGTTAAGCTCGCTATTCAGAACGGCATGCATCGCAAGTACCCCTTTGAGGGCCTGGACCCCTTTGTTCGTGAGACTAGAAACCGAGTCTGGTGGACGGCCTACACCACTGAGAAGTATGGCCCCCTATTCTTGGAGGTGCTGGAAGCTTGAACATGTCTAACATGTATACAGGCGTGTGGGAATCTACCATGGTAGACCGACCTCGCTCTCGGCCAGGGATGTCGACGCGGATATGCCTGTCGATCGACCGGATCTCATGCCTTCGTCCAATCCTACTAATGTAGAGCACATGCTCGCGACGCTAAAGCTGAACCAGGCCTTGGCCAAGATTGCCCATGAAATGTAAGCTACTCCTGTAAAACTGAGCTGCCACCCTCTTAGATTTTGACATCTAACCACTTCTCCACACAGATCCGTGCTGAGAAGGTCTCCAAAGTCTGAAGTCTCGGAAGGCCTACAAAGAGTGATTGAAATCAAAGAGGAACTCCGGAAATGGCTGGAATCGCTTCCAGAGACTGCTTTCCGCAAGGAGGCCAATATCCACACACCAATTGCTCGTGCCGATATGCACCTCAAGCTCGAGTACTGCCTCGTTCGAATCTACGCAGGACGTCCCTTTATATTCCCCAGGGAGGTGATCCGAGGGACCACGAGCACGTCCAGTTCGCCAGCCGACTCGAACCAGCGCCCCCCAACGCCGCACAAGGCGAACCCGCGATCGATTCTAGTTGCCGACTGCGTCGAGGCAGCCCTGGCAATCATCGACACCTGCCAGCTGTTGCAAAACACAATCGGCCTGGCACGCGCATCGTACACCGAATTCAGCTCCTGCCGCGCTGCGCTCTTGGTCATCATCACCCAGTGTCTGCAGAAGAAGACGGACAGGCTGCACGAAGGCCTGCGGGCTGGCATGGCCATGATTAAGGAAATGTCTGCTGGTGGCGAGTCGGCGCGCTCCGAGGTGTCCCTGATTGAAGTCTTTGAGCGAGCCATTTCGAGGCTCGACGCCACGGCCGATCCGTCGGGCCGCGAGTCCGAGTACTCGCGTTTCAAGAAGTGGGAGCTGCTCTGGAAGAACGACGGCCCACCGCTGGACATGGCACACGAGGCTTCGCCGGAAGCCAACATGCCCCTGCCTCCGAACCCACCGGCGTTTTGGCGAACAAACGGCAACGGCAACGGCAATTCGACTGCGCAGCCCGGCAATAGGCAAGGCCAAAACATGCCATCGTCGATGCCTACGCCGAGCCCCTTTATCGGCATGGATCCGGCGTTTCCATCGGTTCCCCCCGTCATGGATGACTTTTCTTCCCTGTTTGGCTATGGATTTGGACCTAGTCCTGATAGCATGAACGGCGCCGGCAACGGCATGTGGATGGGGCCTTGAACACGGACCTGGAATCCTGTAGGCTCCGCTTATCAAGCTGAGCTCAACAGTCCAGGATGAAACGAAACGACATGCAACGCCCAGGGCTTGATCAGACGGTTTCTTGGGTCCGAACGAATAAGCAGATTCGAGTGTCTGTCCAGTACACTATTACCAAGCTCAAGACTTGACGCAGTAACAGCTTGGAAAGGCTGCTTCGGCTTCGTCCCAGCCTAAAGTTGCAACTCTTCCCCCTCGAGAGAAGAAGTGGACAATCCATCTACTGCTCCGGTTAAAAGGCTCAAGACAATGCACGACGCTGTCCATATGGTCTTGGTCTCCTGGGGGGCACGTACTCTATCCATCAACTCGATGGAGCCATGCAAGGACAGGGGAAACAAGGTGTAGGATAGTTGGGTTAATGATGCAGACATCATCGAGTCATGCACTACAGATTGGACGTGTATAGTATGGAGACGACGTTTGGTGGGCCGTCTTGATTCACAGGCTGGACGCGAAACAGTCGGCCTTGTTGATTTCCAAAGGACTACGCTGGCTTACAACGAAAAGGAGGGTGTCGATCGTGGCAAGGAAGCTTCTTAAACAAGCCCGAGAATGGTTCGACATTGGAACACGGGTTAACGGGTAAAAAGTGCTATTACTACAGAAGTGCGAGTTGGTTGGTTCACGACACTTCTTGCGCCGAAATCTCCTTGTCTGGTTATGATGGGCGCACTTTGTGAATGTGGCGGGGAAGGATATGCCAGCAGAGGATGGAATAATAACTCGAATACTGTCCTTGACAGTAGATTTTGGCTTTAGATATTACCAACCACACCCTAGCATGCAAACACAAGGATGAGCTTGTATCTGCGCTTCCTCCTCGACGGGCTGGCCATAGACTATTGATACACCGTTTCAAATCTTGATGTTGTACAAGACCAGCGTCTTGTCTCTACGCTCACACTGCCAAAGATGCGCATCCCTTTCCCGCAGATCCTAATCTCCAGGCTCGCCTCAAGTAGTACTTAACCGCGCATGGTCTGCTTCTTCTGCGACTTGCGCATCTCCTTCTCCTTCTCCTTCTCGAGGTACTTCTTCTGAGCCTTGGCGTCGAGGCCCTTGAGCTCGGCGTCACGCTTGGCCTTTCTGGCCTTTTCCTTCTCAATGAGGCGCTCCTCGCTCTTCTCTTCCTCAATCGTCTTCTTGAGCGAGGCAGTCATGGCCTCACGGGTGGCGCGCACCTTGCGCAGAACCTCGGGACGGAAGCGGGCAACACTAACAAGCACGTCGGGGAGACGCAGGAAATAGCTGAACAGAGGCAGGGTAGCGTCGTAGTCATTGCCAGAGGGCAGGCGGTACCTGAGGAATAGGCGCTTGGCCGAGATGTTTTCGGCGAGGGTTCGGGGCTTCTCCGTGGGCTGGTCAGAAATGATGAGATATTCAAAGGCGTCACCGGCAGCCTTGATGGCGTCGACAAGCTCGGAAGTGAGGAGTGCGTCGGTGATTTCGGCGCTCTCGCCCATGACGGCCAGCCAGTTGGGCAGCTTGGGGTTTTCCTTGGTGGAGGTGATGGACAGGTCGTAGCGCTCGTCGCGGAGCGCCCTCATAGCGTCCTTGTTGACGATTGCCCAAACAAACCCGTCGTAGTGGCTCTTGGGGTCCTTGGCTCGGATCTCATCTGAGCCCGGTGCGCCAGGAACCGTGAGGCTCTCCTTGCCGTCAAATGGGTAGATGAAGGCGTCCACGACGTCCTTGGGTGCGGCGACGGAATCCATGAAGAAGCTAATCAGGGTCTCAAAGATGCCAACGATGGGGTTGAACTTCTTGGTGAGAGTGAGCTTGACATCCATAAAGGCCGTGTTCTGGCGACCAGTGGCGTAGGTCGCAAATTCAAAGAGGGACTTCTCCTTGATGAGGGACTCGGAGTCGACGTCGTTGTCCATGGAGGGCACGCCGCTGAAGCCCACGAGAGCAAATTCGCTCTTGAGGACGGGGGCATTGGCGCGAATCCAGGCGCGGGCCCTGGAGCGATTGGCGCGGGCGCCAATAATGTGAACCAGGAAGATGACGCAGGCAATGGCAATGATGACACCCTCGGCCTTGAACTCGGAAATGGAGTGGCGCTCGTGGACATTGTACCACTTGGTGAAGGGGACCGTCGTGGGGGAGGCGGCCGCGGCCTGAGCTGTCGCGAAGGAGGGCATAGACTGGGGGACTGCGCTGGCAGCATCGGCGAAGTCGGCAAAGTCTGCGGTACGAGGCGGAAGCTGTCAGTATCGCAATGGAGCCATTGGTGACGGATGGGGGATGATTGCGCTGTGCGCGTGTAATGGCGCGACGGGAGACGGGGAAGAAGCGGACTCACCAGAGTCGGTAACCTGGGAGGCTGGCGCCGCGGACTTTGCGCCGCCAAAGGCGTTCCTGAGATACTCGGCCATGGCGTTGAGAGACAGCGACAAGGGGAGCGGGAGGAGGTGGGAGTTGATGGTTGAGGCAAGGGAGGAGAAAAGACGAGCTGCTTCACGGAGTAGACGTGATCTCAGATGTGGCCACTCCGCAGGGCAGGAGGCGGAAAATTGGAGATGGGGAGCTCCTGCTGAATCGGGACGGGTAAAGTGGGGGGCCCGACCCGACAATCTGGGGCAAGCTCACTCAACTTCCAGCTGCAATGCTAACAGAGGGAGGTAAACAATCCATACGTAGTATGCCAGTATCAACAGCACAGGCTAGCCAGGTAGATTTAATCCTCATATGATGAATGTTCTTTTATTCTGTCTGAAAGAATACCTATCCAACACCGTTGCTTCTCGCTCAATGTATCTGGTATAGGTAGTTATAGGTGGAACACAATTGACATACTATACACTTGTACACAGCAACTAGGTACCCAATGTGCCATCTATAACAGCTCAAGGTTTCGGTTAGGTTCTTGAGTAGAAATTCCAAGAGTTAAAGCATATCTGTAGTCTACGGAGTAGCTTCATTGCCTGGTTGAAGCCAGTTCATGACACAGGCCATCATGGCTCCTGTTGCTGGTTACCCCGCCAACCCTTCCCGCCAACCATTTCAAGATTCCATCCGCTCTGCAATGAAAGGAGCTTGCTGCAAGCACAAAACCAACGTCTCACGCTCAACAATATGTCGCGAGCTGCACCAGCACGAAAGTATGGGAAACCGTCCAAACGGTCAAAGGCTGAGCGGCTATTCGCCGAGCTGCCGCAAAGCCCAGTTCGGACGAATCCCAACTCAAGCATCGCGTCCGATCCTCTGGCTTCGTTGACGGAAAAGATATCGTCCGTCACGATCCAAGAAGAGGTCATACCACGAAGATCAACGCGGAAGACTAGGAATGAAGAGTCGACAGACAACCCCGACAAAAGCACGGCCGAAGCCGCCCGTGAGGAGCGGACGGCTGACCCTCTAGCTCTATTGACGGAAAAGGTTTCATCAATCACCATCGAGGAGACAAAGGCTTCACCGAGGTCAACGAAAAAGCCCAAGCAGGCGAAATCGACGGTCAATCTCGACAGAAGCACAGTTGAAGAGCGGACAATTGACCCTCTAACTTTATTGGCGGAAAGAGTTTCGTCAATCACCATTGAAGAGGGAACGGCTTCGCCAAGGTCACCTAGAAAAGCCCAGCAGACAAAACTGATAGCCAGAGCGGACTCCAACGCAGCAGAAAATGTGCGTAAACGACAAGATCAAGGTGCAGCAGAGCACTTTGAAGTCGACGAAGCTACGGATTCGCATTTTGAAAGCGCTACAACTGAATCGCAAGACGGACAAGGCGATGAAACCACGATTGAGGAATCAGGACTGCGCATTCTTACATGGGACGATGTTTGCCCTCCAGGTGACAGGATAGAAAAGATTGCCGAGGCATCCTACGCAGAAGTCTACCGCGTAACCAACGACCGCGGGACCAGCATCATCAAAGTCATTCGTCTTAATTCACCCATAAAAGCACAAACAAAGGCCCAGGTTCGCTCCGGTCTCGTCGACGAGGAGCCTCATTCCGACGAGGATGTGCAGGGAGAATTGCAGATTTCCGAGTGGCTGGCCGACATACCCGGTTTCGTCGTCTACAAGGAGAGGTACATTGTGCAAGGAAAGGCAACACGTCAATTGCTCGAAACGCATCAAGCTTTTCAGAAGCGTCTCAAGCGACAGGACCCGGACCGAGCTCAGTTTTATCCTTCACCGAGCCGGTATCTCGACGGCACACAGTTCTTGGTTGTGGAGCTGGGGGATGCTGGAAAAGCGCTGGAAGACTGGCAACTTGAGACGGAAAGCCAACTCTGGGACATCTTCTTTCTAGAGGCAATTGCACTAGCGAGAGCCGAGGATCTTGTCATGTTCGAGGTAAGTCATCCGCTTGGGAGATTGCGAGGCGACTCTGTTAACATTGAAAAAGCATCGGGATCTCCATGAAGGGAACCTCTGTATCAAGCAGGTCAGGCCGCCCCAGCCGATGAAATCGCGATCGGCAGGCTTCTTCGGATACTCGGGATTAGACATTACGATCCTTGACTACGGTCTATCACGAGCTGAGGATCTGGATGTGGATGGCGCAGAACCAGTAGCGCTGGACCTGGAGAAGGATCTAAGCATCTTCACCAGCACGCACGCACCGCAATGTCAAGTCTATCGCCAGATGCGTTCATTCATGCTCCGGGCTGACCGCACATGTCTTCCGCCCACAGCCCATACTATCCCCTATGAAGAGGGCGTCAGTGGGCCTCTGTCGTGGACGGCCTATGCACCCTATACCAACGTATTGTGGCTGGCTTACCTATATGAATACATGGTCGGCCACTTTTCGGGCGACCAGAAAGAGCTGACGAGGTTCAAGAAGGAGACGAGGGAGATGTGGGCGTACTTGAACCCAAGAGCCAAGGCGAACATGCCATGCTTTGCAAGTGCTGCGGACGTGGTGCGCTTTGCGCTGGAGGCTGGATGGATCAACGAGGAGCAACTCGTCGATACAGAAGAGTCGATGATGGAGAGGGAGAGGGAGAGGGAGGACAGTATCATCATATCGAGGGATGAGGCAGAAGCATGGGATGAGTCGTATTTGCGGAGATCTCCACGCCGAAAGAGGGTGTAGTAGCTCTGTGTAAGTCGGCGGTGGTTTCGCAGACATTGTTCCGCGCATGTAAGAGTATGTATACTTGTGGGATATTTGGGACGGGCAACATTGGCGTTTGATGGATGAGCGGGTAAATTGGATATTCTATAGATGGGTTTTCTCTTCTTTTCCTCGGTTAGTCTATAGTTTGACCAAGTACTTCTTCCCCATTATGACTAGGTATTGAGTCGAGCTAGCTTTGGACGCCGTTATGAATTGGGAAGTCCGCCACTTACAAGAAGCACTGAGGCCGATAGTTCTGAAGTCAGCTCCTAAACATCTTCGTATCGCATATATGGAGCAGATTTGCAGTCTCGCATTGTGATGCCAGACGTGTTGATATACTTGATAGTCCCGATCTTATTACACGACCTTATCTCTCTGACAGCTTTATCTGGCATGATAAAAAACAAAACTGCAAGCTAACGACCCAGCCGGGCAGATAGCGCGTGAAAAGCCGGATAGACCTACTACGTTTGGCCAAGGGAAAGCGATACGAGACTGGACCGCGTGTGAGACGTGAAGCTGATTAGAGTATGCATATGCTGGGGCCAATTAACCTAGGGTAGCCTTGTTGTTGTTGTTGCGAAACATGGAGAACAGGTGGTGGTAGCGAACAATTTAACTCGGCTGGTATGCATAGATGGGCAAGGTCTCTAGCTCTGGGCACGGATGGCGGAGGTTAGAGGGCTACATATGGAGATGTGAGAGAGGCAGCGGACATGCAGGTACCGCATAACGGCCCTGATGGACCAGTTGGTCGGTTCGTGGATTTGCCGGCCTCGGTTCCCCTGCAATGAATTGGCGAATGCCCGAGCTGCTCAGCAGCTGATGAGATGAGATGAGATGACATGAGACGAGACGATGCCGAGGCCGAGGCTGGAGATGGTGGATTCATCGCCCGAGGAGGGGGGGCCCGCCAAAGTGGCAGCCGAACCACATGCCATGGCACTAACTAAGTTGCGGACCAACCGAATCGAGACGAGACAGCCCAACTTGGCTTCAACAACACAACACAGCATACGCCGCTCCCGCTGTTGCTCCCGCTGTTGCTCACGCTCACGCTCTAGCAGGGACTCATACTCCAACGTTTGGGCACTCGTGGACGGCGCCACTCGCATTGGCCCATTGTCATTGACGCGTTGCCTTCTCGTCGCCCAGTTCCAATCTCGCAATCCCCATCTCCTCCCTGCAATCTCCCTCGCCGACATCGTCAGCCGCTGTCGATGCACCGCCTCGAGAGCTCCAGCGGAGCTTCCTCGCCCCAACCCCGACTTTGAGCTGCTACCACATTTACATCCGCCTCCACATCTAACTTCGCTTCCAGCTTCCAGCCTCCAGCTTGCACCTCAGCCGCCATGGCTTTCCACCATCAAAACGGCGGCTTCACCCCCTCGTCCACTGCCTCCATGTCGCATAGTGTCTTGTCCTCTTCCCTCAGCCCCATCTCCTCCATTACCGCCTCCCGCCATCCTTCTCAAATCTCAAAGACCTACCGCCAGGCCTCGACCCTCTTCCTCACCCGTCGTCTGCCAGAGGCTCTCACCACGCTGCTCCCGCTCATCACCACGCCCGAGCCTGCTGACGACGGCGAGCCCGCACCCGTTGCACGCGCCTCAAAGGCCACCCGCGTCAAGGTCTGGAGCCTGTACCTGACCATTCTCAACGCCATCATCGAGCTTGAGCCCGACGAAGGCAAGGACGCCTTTGGCAACCAGGAGTGGCGCGCACTTTGCACAAAGGTCCGTGATGGGCAGATCTGGGACGAGGTGGTGACAAACGGCTACCACGGTGTCGAGGGTGACGTTGACTCGGACGTAGTCATCAATCTGTAAGTCTGGAATGCACAACCTGAGACCCAACAAGCGAGGCCCTTGTTTGCTGACCAAGGTAGCGCGACCATCTTGCTTGCACACGCCCGTGACCAGCTCTTTAATCAGAAAAAGCTCGAGGCATATCTGGCCGCCTCGAGTACACCCAACCTCGACATCACTGGCCGGCTCGCCGAATCATCGCCCCCCGGATCGCGCATGTCGAATCGCCATCGCTCGCCGGCAAAGGGAACGAGCGGCGCCAACACTCCCCGCGATCTCAACGCCAGAGTCAAGATACTCGAGCTCTACACCCTCCACGTCCTGCTGCGCAACAACGAATGGGACTATGCCCGCGAATTCATCAGCGTGAGCTCCGTGCTCGACGACGAGCGTCGGGAAGCCTTTCTCCAGGCCCTGCAGAGTCTTCAGGAAGAGCAGATGGAACAGGAACGCATTGAAAAGGAGGAGCGCCAGAGACAAGAGGACCAGCTGCGGCAGGAAATCGAACAAGTCAAGAGATTACGGGCCGAAAACGAAAAGAGGGAACAGAAGAGAATAGAAGAGGAGAGCGCCCGGCCTGACGGCAGTGAGGTCGACTACGGTGTTGATGAGCCTCCGCGAAACACAACGTCAAGTACAAATCGACATGCCCGGACGCAATCTGCCATGTCGCCGCGGCCATCCCGCCCCTCAGGCATGCGCCCCAATGGCAAAACCGTCGCCAGCAGCCCGACGTTGAGTGCTCGTGCCGCAATGGTCATAACGCGGCTACGTAGCGTCGTTGAGCAGCTCGGCACCTCGCTGAATGCGAACCCCATGCTTCTCGTCAGATTCCTAGCCTTTGTCATGGGCTTCGTGCTCATGCTTGGAAACAAGCGCATCCGAGAGCGGGTGCAGCGGCTAGTGACAATGTCGTGGAACAAGATCAGGTCCACGGCAGGGATGGGGGTAAAGGTCTCCTACATCTAACATCACAAACGTGTATCATAATCATTTCCCTACATGCGTCATGAGGAGTTCTGGATGGGGCTGCGTTGTTATTTAGAGTATTGAGCAGTTACATGCCTACAAAATGGGAGGCAGTCTTGATAGCCTACCCCGATTCAAGAGAACGATTCACGGCTGTACTCTTTCTTCTCTCAAGGACTTGCGAGGTTGAGGCTTTTGATTACATCTAAACTTGGGTTAAATATGCCGTGTATGACAGCCCGTAAGTGCGGTCCTCGGATTTCTGACCAAGCTCTCGTACGTAAGAGAGGAAGCCATGGCGGATAATGTCAAGGCCATACACCGAATTTCCAAGCACAATTTGCCAGGAAATATCACAGATAAAGAGTCAAAGGGTTTGGGACAAGACCATGGAGGTATCAAATCGCATTCGTCTATCCCCGCAGCTTGCGTCTAGATTCCAAAATTCATAATATTCTTCACCTAACCCAGCAGCGCCTTTAACGCCAGAGACACGAGAAGGATCCCCATCCTCTTCCTCGCAGACAATGATATGAAGAACGAAAGCAAGGCCCAACCCGGGCCACAAACGGGCTAATAATTCGTTGTCCGATTCGTCTTCTTTTGATAGAATAACTATTGTGGACATGTGGTTAGCGCACCGCCTCCGCGGGCAAGAGTTGGAAAGCTGGGAGGGTTTCACGTACATCTGTTCTGGAACTTCCCAGGTTTATAATCTTGGGACAGCCGTCGCGGTCCTTTTCAAGGCGGGTGCACTCGAAGCAGTAGAAGGCGTCCGAGATGCCCTCGCCGCCGCAGACGACACATTTGTTCTGGTAGTTGCCGAAACTGCACTCGTCGCAGATGCGGACGAGGGTCGTGGGGCGCACGTAGGAATCGCAGACGGGGCACTTGCCGTCGCACTTGTCGCAGAGGCGGCCGATGGCGATGCCCGACTGCTTTCGGCACATGACGAGATCGCTGTAGGAAAAGTTAGGACTTGCTTCGTGTCGAGGGGGAACAGCGGGGGATATGGGGAGACGTACGGGTGATGGCGAGACATGACGGGCAGTAGGGACCTGTTGAGTCGACGAGGGAGCGTGTGTCGTTGTGAGGAAGAAGAAAAAAAGGAACGAAAGAGAGAGGCTGGCCAAGATGCTGGATTGATGGAGGAGAGCTTCGTGTGGATTTCTCAGCCTTGCGCTGACTTTCGTTGCGCTTCGAGAGGCGATGAGCAGCAACAACCAATCAGAGCGCCACAATGTGGCGGGGCGAATGTGGCTGGTGTGGGAGGAGCCACTTCCAACGCCCATGACCGCATTCCATCGCGGCGCCTCGTCCCACAACACTCAGCCTCGACAAAGCTACCTTGGCTGGGAGGATATTATCGTCCTCGCCCTCGCTGCAAGTGGTGCCTGTCCAACACTCGCAGACGGCCCGCGTTCCAAGATGCGACAGGGGAGCTGATCTTGAGAGCCTGAAAAACCCAAATGGCCACTGTTGACGAGTATGTACCCGCGCAGCCTGATTTGCTTTGGATCCATCACTAACTAGCTTGAAGCGCTCGTCCACTGGACGTTTCCAAGTCAGATGCGGATGTAAATCCCGTGGGGTTTGTTGAAAACGAAGGCCAGGGGATGAAGAGAAAAGCATCTGTGGACGAGGGCGACGACTCCCCAAAACGCATCAAGCATCGAGGTCACGGTCGAGAGTCTGTCGACCGTGGGCCACGGCGAGACTCTCTCTCCGAGCAGCGCGAGTCTACGCAGAACTTTGATCAAGAGCGCCGCAAGTCTGCAACGCAGGAGGAGCGCACACGGGGGAAGCGCCTGTTTGGCGGCCTACTCAACACGCTCAGCCAGACGAGCAGTAACTCACAGCACAAGCGGCGGATGGAGATTGAGCGACGGCAGCAAGATCGCATGCAGAAGCAACATGCCGAGGATGGTCGGCAGAGGGCAGAGAAGCTGTCGCGCCTGCGCCAAGTGCGCATGGTCGAGCAGACTGTCTTTGACGAGCAAGTGGTAAGAAGCAGGATGCAGGCAATTGGAGACTTGTCGACATTGGGGGCTGACCTGGGATGTTAGATGCGAAATAAGCATACCAAGATGCTTGCAACGGTCCGGTTCCTACGGACACGGTCAGAGCCTCGCATAGTGAGTCCACCCTTGCTACGTGTCGACCACTTATACGTGGCAGCTAGCTAACTGGCACTATCAGTATTATCTGCCACGGAAGCCCACACAGGATCAACAGGACGAGATTGGGGACCAAATCCAGGACGCCAAGGCTATTGTTGAGCGAGAAGCTGCAGCATTCAGACAGCAAAAGGAACGTCGGCAAAAGGGAAGTGGGCAACGCCGCGACTCAGTCACGTCTGGCGAGCCTCGAGCGTCGGGGCAGGAACGCAAAACGGCAGAACAGGGACACTCGGACAAACCTGCAGAAGAAGTGAGCAACTCGGAACACGCCGAAAAGGCGCCGGAGGAAGCAGAACCAGGTCAAGATCAACAGCACCCGCATCATCAACACCATGATGAGGCTGCAGATGTGCTTGAGGAGGCGGATGAGGACATGGTCATTTACTAACTAACCAGGCCACTAATGATGGGAGATGTGATGTGAGTTGGCAGGCTTTCTGCGAGCTATTTGATGTACCATTATGACTGCCTAATGGGTTAACTCGAAGATGTATTCTGAGTTTCAAGATTATCGCGCGTATCCTATTCAGATACCTACCTAGTCAGGCACTGTACAGGCAAGCCGTGGTGTAGACTGAAACATGTATCGATGGCAAAAGACGTCATTCACCGAGTGTTTGTATGGATTGATAATGCTGTTAGTAAGCCACTCTCGCGATTTATTGTGGATTGTCGCACTCATGCCTCGGTCTCGAGAGGAGGTGGAGCTGTCATGTCATACCCAGCATGCAACTCGGCTGCTATTCTGGTCCTCTGCTTGAACGGGCGGAGTCTAATTAGGCCGACTAGGCAAAGGCTACCCTTATATATAACCCATCCTCTCCACCAAGCAAGAGGGCATTGAATTACCCCCTCACGCTTCGATAGTCTATTCCTTGCCTATTGCAGCCTGCCCAACATGACTCTCGACAAGTTGACGCCAAACGATGCCCGGGTGCAGTATGAGACGGCCCAGATCCGCGGCAAGACGTACAGCTACATGCTGGCCCAGCCCGAGGGAGAGCCCATTGCTACCATGGTGCTCGTCCACGGCTTCCCCGACCTAGGCTTCGGATGGCGTTACCAGGTGCCGTACTTTTTGTCGCGGGGCCTCCGTGTCATCGTCCCGGACATGCTGGGCTACGGCGGGACGGACGCTCCCGCGGCGGTGGAGGAGTACACGCCCAACAACACGGCGGCGGATATCCGAGAGCTCGCGCGCAAGTTTGTCGGCGACAAGGGCCAGATCATCCTCGGCGGACACGACTGGGGAGGTGCGACGGTCTGGCGAGCGGCGCTGCTGTACCCGGAGCTCATCAGGGCCGTCTTCTGCGTCTGCACACCCTTTATCCCGCCGTCGGCCAACACGCTGCCGCTCAAGACGCTCATCGACAACGGCCACCTGACAAACTTCCGCTACCAGCTGCAGTTTGCGGGGCCCGAGGTGGAGAGCCGGATCCAGGGCGCCGACAAGCTGCGGGAGCTGTTCCGGGCCACGTTTGGCGGCCGGGGCCCCGCGGGCGAGATTGGCTTCAACACGCAGGAGGGCATCGTGTTTGACGTGCTGCCCAAGCTGGGCGCGCCATCGCTGCTGTCCGAGGAGGAGCTGGAGCACTACACGGCGCAGTACGCGCGGCGCGGGCCGCCCGAGATGCGCGGGCCGCTCAACTGGTACCGGATGCGGCAGGCCGGCGCGGCCGACGATGCGGCGCTGGCCGCGCAGGGGGAGCCGCACGTTGCGGCGCCGGCCCTCTTCATCGCGGCGTCCGAGGACGCGGCGCTGCCGCCGAGCATGTCGGCCAACATGGAAAAGTACTTTGCCAAGCTGAGGCGTGGCGAGGTCAAGTCCAACCACTGGGCGCTGACGCAGGCGGCCGAGGATGTCAACAAGCAGATTGGCAAGTGGATCGAGGAAGAGGTGCTGGGCGGGAGCTTCAAGGCTGCTCTGTGAGATGGGAGCGGACGAAATCAAGTAAAGTGAGATATAACTAGCTGGTTACCTACATACGTCCTACCTTGTAGGCTTGAATGAAGGGGGTGTCTAGTTACATCCGAAGCTCGCTTTGAGCAACAATCATGGTCATGCAAGTACACGGCGCCCATCTTGGCCGATCGAGCCCCGCAATCGGATTGTAGTATAATTACACGACCCTCAAGGAAGGAGTAAGCATTGCGAACAGTTCTCTGGATACCTTGGATACCTACCTAGTATATGGCCGGGCAGTACTTTTGTGATGCGACAAGACTGAGGAATCTCGGCCATGATGCTCAACATGTTTGTGCTCTGCGTGGCGGATGTGGTGGTGGCTGGTGGCTCAGCTCCGAGGCCACGCATAGCAACCAAATTACAGACGGCTTGGAGTGTGGAGAGGGACAACGAACGGCCCATGATAATCATCATCAACAACACCATTGCCATTGCCATTGCGGGCAGACAGCCCTTGACCTGTTTCGTAGGACACGAGTTGCTTCTCGTATACCTAGGTAGTTAGTTTCTGCAATGTGTAGTCACTAACTAATAGGTAGTCAACTAACGTAAGTAGTCCAAGTAAATTCTTGTACAGGTCCAGTCATCTGGCAGCCTACCGGGAGTCGCAACGTTGGTACGTGTCCTCGGAATCGTTTGGGGCTGGCTGCGCCTTGGCCCATTAGGTCAGCCTACAATTGCGTAGTCCAGGGGCGAGGCTACAGCAGCTGCAGGCAGAGCCAGTGCCTGGAAGCAGGCTGTTTACTGCGTCTTTACCGAGTGTCTTTAGTGTTGAGCCCCTGTAGATGGATGTCCCGCCTCACCCTTGTTACGTAGCGTCCATCAGCAGTCGTCGTAAGTACCTCCCTCTGCACCTGCACCTCAGCCACTCACGCATTCCTCCCTCCACCTGACGGGGAGCTTTCAACGCTGAACGCCCAGAAAGGAGGCTGTGCAGCCATTTGCATTCATCTTCATCCTCCATATCCTCATCCATCCGCAATTGGACGGGCGCCTTTGCAACACCCGCGATCGACCCATCTCCAAGCGACTCGTCGACATTCTTATTTCGCTGTGGAGCTGCGCTAGCCCCGAATATCGACTGCATCCGACCTCTGCCCGTCCTCCAACTTGCGCTCCAAAGCAGCAGGCAGCCCTGTCCTCTAGCGACAGCTTCTCTTTTCGACGACAACGACGACGCCGACGACGACAACAGCAACGACGACGACGACTTGGCACCCCCAGTCCCGCATGCTGACTGCCGCTCCCTCGACACTTTAATTGCCTTCCGCCGTCGCTTGTGCTCCGGCATGGCAGGACGACCGCCTGGAGGTCTCCATGGGAGACCCTCTAATAACCACGATGATCTCTTGCTCGATCTTGACAATGACCAGCCCATCTACAACGGCGGCCAGCGCTCCACCCTCAACGACGATGACCTGATGCGATTCCACACCCAAGATCAAGAGGGCCGCCCTTCAATATCATATGACGACTTCGTCGGCGCCCAAGATCCCCCCCATGCCGCCTCCGCCCAGTCTCCTGGTGGCCTCGGCGTCCCAGGCGCGCGGCCCTATATGAACACCCAGTACAGCCAGACCTCTGAGCTCAACAACTACCAGCGCTATGCCGACGACTTCGACGACTATCCAGCCGACGGCGACTCACTCTACCCCCAAGGGGCCGGCGGCCCCGGTCACGACGAGTCGGCCCGCACCAACGCGCGGAAACGCAACAGCGTGCTTGGTCTCGGCGGAGGCTTCTTGGGACGGGTCAGGAGTAAGCTGGGCATGGGACAGGCCCAGGGCTACTCAGAGATGGACCTGCCCTTGACCCAGCCAGGCCACGAGCGAGCCGATCCAGCCGGCGGAGAAGCGGCGGCCCAGCAGTCCCGAAATAACCGCTTCGACTTGGGCAACTTCAAATTCGGGTTCGGGAGAAGCAAGCCGGATCCCTCGACCCTCGGTCCCAGGCTCATCTACCTCAACAACCCCCCGGCCAATGCTGCCAATAAATACGTCGACAACCACATCTCGACCGCCAAGTACAACATTGCCACGTTCCTCCCCAAGTTCCTCATGGAACAGTTTTCCAAGTTCGCCAACGTCTTCTTCTTGTTCACAGCGGCTTTGCAGCAGATCCCTGGCCTTTCACCGACGAACCGATACACCACGATTGCGCCTCTTCTCGTTGTCCTTCTCATCTCTGCCGGAAAGGAGTTGGTCGAGGACTACAGGAGAAAACAGGCCGACACCGCTCTCAATACATCCAAGACGCGTGTACTACGGGGCTCGAGCTTTACAGACGCGAAATGGATCGATCTCGCGGTGGGAGACATTGTACGGGTGGAATCGGAAGAGCCATTCCCTGCTGATTTGGTGCTGCTGGCAAGTTCGGAACCCGAGGGTCTCTGTTATATCGAAACAGCCAACCTGGACGGAGAGACAAACTTGAAGATTAAGCAAGGTCTACCCGAGACGGCGACTCTGGTTTCCTCGAGCGAGCTCAGCCGCCTCAGTGGCCGTATCAAGTCTGAGCAGCCCAACAGCAGTCTCTACACGTACGAGGCGACTTTGACCATGCAGTCGGGAGGTGGGGAAAGGGAGCTTCCCTTGAACCCAGAGCAGCTTTTGCTTCGAGGTGCCGTGCTCAGAAATACCCCTTGGATTCATGGCGCCGTCGTCTTTACCGGGCACGAGACTAAGCTGATGCGCAATGCGACGGCTACCCCGATTAAGCGAACCAAGGTCGAGAGACAGCTCAACTGGCTGGTCTTGGTTCTTGTCGGCATCCTGCTAGTTCTCAGCGTCATCTGTACCGTCGGTGACCTGATTATGCGCAACACGGAGGGTGATGCTCTGGAGTACCTTTACCTGGATAAGATCAACTCGGCCGGCAAAGTCGTTCGGACAATCCTCAGAGACTTGGTTACCTACTGGGTCTTGTTCTCCGCACTGGTTCCAATCTCCCTCTTTGTTACCGTAGAAATGGTCAAGTATTGGCACGGAATCCTCATCAACGACGACCTCGACATGTATTACGACAAGACGGATACACCAGCGACCTGCCGAACCTCTAGCTTGGTCGAAGAATTAGGAATGGTCGAGTACGTCTTTTCCGACAAGACCGGTACCCTGACTTGCAACATGATGGAGTTCAAGGAGAGCTCCATTGCTGGAATCCAGTATGCCAACAATGTTTCTGAAGACCGCCGTGCATCGCCACAAGACGATGGAACGGAAATGGGTGTTCATGAGTTCAGCACCATGAAGTCGAACCTCAAGAACGGACACGAAACTGCGCCCGTCATTGACCATTTCCTATCCCTCCTTGCAACCTGCCACACTGTCATTCCCGAAGTCGACGAGAAGGGCGGCATCAAATACCAGGCTGCCTCGCCCGACGAGGGTGCATTGGTTGCGGGCGCGCTCGATCTCGGGTACAAGTTTGTTGCGAGAAAGCCAAGATCGGTCATTATTGAAGCGAATGGACAAGAACTCGAGTATGAGCTTCTTGCGGTGTGCGAGTTCAACTCGACCCGAAAGCGCATGTCTACCATCTACCGCTGCCCCGATGGCAAGATCCGCTGTTATTGCAAGGGCGCCGACACTGTGATCCTCGAGCGACTCAACGACCAGAACCCGCATGTCGAAGTTACCTTGCGACACCTTGAGGAATACGCTTCTGAGGGATTGAGAACTCTTTGTCTGGCCATGCGGGAGATTCCTGAGCACGAGTTCCAGGAGTGGATCAAGATTTTCGACACAGCCCAGATGACGGTGGGCGGAAACCGAGCCGAGGAGGTTGACAAGGCTTCGGAGCTCATCGAGCACGACTTCTACCTTCTCGGGGCCACGGCCATTGAGGATCGGCTCCAGGATGGCGTTCCCGAGACGATTCATACCTTGCAGGAGGCCAACATCAAGGTCTGGGTCCTGACGGGTGATCGCCAAGAAACCGCCATCAACATTGGTATGAGCTGCAAGCTGCTCAGCGAGGACATGATGCTACTGATTGTAAACGAGGAAACTGCTGCAGCTACGCGGGACAATATCCAGAAGAAGATGGACGCCATCCGAACGCAAGGTGACGGCACAATCGAGACGGAAACGCTGGCCTTGGTCATTGACGGAAAGTCACTCACCTTTGCCTTGGAGAAGGACCTCGAGAAGCTTTTTCTCGATCTTGCCGTCATGTGCAAGGCCGTCATCTGCTGTCGAGTCTCGCCGCTGCAAAAAGCCCTTGTTGTCAAACTGGTCAAGAAGTATCAGAAACAGTCGATCCTGCTCGCTATTGGCGACGGAGCAAACGATGTTTCCATGATTCAGGCCGCGCACATTGGCGTTGGTATCAGCGGTGTCGAGGGTCTTCAGGCCGCACGAAGTGCCGATGTCGCCATTGCCCAGTTCAGATATCTCCGCAAGCTGCTGCTCGTCCACGGTGCCTGGAGCTACCAGCGCGTGAGCAAGACCATCCTCTTCTCATTCTACAAGAACATTACCCTCTACTTGACACAATTTTGGGTAAGCCTACATTTCCTCCTCATCTAGGTGAACTCTCAACTGACAGAGGCCAGTACACATTTCAAAACGTCTTCTCCGGCCAGGTCATCTACGAGTCGTGGACGCTCTCGTTCTACAACGTCTTTTACACTGTTCTACCACCGCTGGCGCTTGGTATCCTAGATCAGTTCATCTCGGCCCGCCTCCTCGACCGCTATCCTCAGCTTTACATGATGGGACAGCAGAACCAGTTCTTCAAGCTCAAGGTGTTTGCTCAGTGGATCATCAACGCCCTCTACCACTCCCTCGTCCTCTACATCTGGTCGCAGCTCTTCTGGTACAATGACATGATTCAAGGTGACGGCAAGATAGCTGGTCATTGGGTCTGGGGCACCGCTCTGTATGGAGCTGTTCTACTGACTGTTCTCGGCAAGGCGGCGCTGGTGACAAACAACTGGACAAAGTACCATGTGCTTTCCATCCCGGGAAGCATGGCGGTCTGGTATGTCTTCGTTGCCGGGTACGGCATGGTCGCTCCCATGGTCAACGTATCTAGAGAGTACGAGGGCGTGATCCCGCGGCTATACTCGAGCCCCGTGTTTTGGCTGCAGACGATTGTCCTGGCCATCATGTGCCTCCTTCGCGACTTTGTGTGGAAGTTTGCGAAGCGCATGTACAAGCCCCAGACCTACCATCATATCCAGGAGATTCAGAAGTACAACATCCAAGACTACAGGCCCAGGTAAGTTGATCGATGCATGCTCCATCAGACAAAGTGTGCCTTTTTCCGGTGCTAACAGACCATTGTAGGATGGAACAATTTCAGAAGGCGATTCGAAAAGTCCGACAGGTGCAGCGCATGCGTAAGCAGCGAGGTTACGCCTTTTCGCAGGCCGACGAGAGTCAAACGCGCGTGCTTCAAGCCTACGATACGACGAAACATCGTGGACGGTACGGAGAGATGGCGAGCTCGAGGCCGCAATGAAGCTAGAGAAAGAAGGGGGGGGGGGGGGGG